>QRDG01001771.1:267109-647549 GCA_012064385.1 Puccinellia tenuiflora | reverse complement strand
GGGGGCAGTAGATCTGGTTGAACTAGGTTGGACCAGATTAGTCTGGTTTGCTCAGGACGATGGAGCTATCTCTCTCTGTCTCTCCCCCTCTCACACAAATCAGAGTACATATAATTTTTGTTCTCATGGGACCAACTTGTCGGGCCTGAACCTGGGTCAAGACATGCAGTAACAATGGTCTCTCTGTGAATTGTAATTCCTTCTTGTTGGAAAAGAAAGAAAAAAATCGTGAGAATGCATTGCATCTGCACCAAGGCAGACATCGGCAATGCATACATCTGAACAACTGAAAGCATACAGTAATACACAGGTGGTTGGTTTCAGGCTTCAATGCAGAGTTACTCTTCCCCTCAAGCCCTCAACGATCCACCAAAGCAAGCCATCAGGGGAGCGAGTTGCACCATCCCAAAACAAGGAAACCTTCTTAAAACACAGAGGCGTACGTATGCAAGAATCCAAAACGTCATCAATATAAATAAAAGCTTGGTTTGCACTGTTCTGTTACTGGAATTCGACAAGGTCTTGCGTTGCCAGCAGATCAGATGGACGACGAAAGCGACATGAAACCATGCATAGTGTTGGTTGTTTTGTCACTGTGGAAATGTGCAGGCCAGGAGCCATTTGGGGCAGCAACCTTAACTGGTGCCCAGATTTAAGGTTATCTCCTTTGTCAGAGAACATTAATCGATCTTCTGCCAACCGTATGCATGCACCGGCCATCTGCTGTTCTGTATACTCAGATTAAGCAGATGCATGTGCATCAGTGCATCCATGTCTGTGCTCTTCTGTCTTAAGAGGAGATGGATCAGTAAGACGTGTCTTCCTCAGAAAAGCAAAGGGTTATGCAAATATATGTGATCAACTTAATACGCTGTTGGTAATTGGTAGCTAGTAGTACGAAAAATCTTGGAAAGCTTTGCCGATTTGTTCATACAAGCGCTGGGCCTCCACAATCATGCAGCACCTATATCTCTGCACTGGCAGCAGCAGCAGCAGCAGCAGCTTGTGCATGCAGTAGCCCAGCCCAGTATCAACAATTTTCAGAAGATGATTCAGCCACCTTGAGCCGTAGAACGGGACTAGATGTACGATCTACGAGTTACCAAGCATGCATTCTGAAATCCCTAGCCATTGGCTTCTGAGTTCATTGATCTTCATAACGGCAATTCAAGTTGTTGGTTGCTACTTGCTAGTGCATTGATCTTCAGAGTAACTGATCCTGTTGGAGCATGCCTGCGGAAGGAGATGGCACATGCCTGCAAATGAGGAGTTTTTGGGAGACAAACGATGAGTGAGAGAAGAGAGCAGTAGCTCTAATAGATTACTGATACTGGTTGTGAACATCTCAAACGTAAGATGAATTCCGGGAGGAAGAAGATACAATTTGATTCGGCGGTCATGGAAGCGATACCTACCTCCGAGCGCACAACCGTAGAACAGATAGCTAATGCTATGAACATGAATAGAAGCACATTGCATCGAAGGTAATGTTCTAATGAATTGAAATTCATGTTTACATGTTTGTAGTTTTATTGTTTTATGACCAAAGTAATTTAGGCGTTGCACTAGTGAACTAAAACCATCTTTGACTCCCGAGAACATGAAGCAACATGTTGGGTATTGCCTTGGAAATATTGAGCCCGCTAGCTTTGTCGAATGATCCCACTTTCAACGGTGCGTTCAATGTGGTGCACACTGACGAGAAATGGTTTTATCATACGATGAAGACACAAAATGTATATTTGGGTAACACCGAAGAGCCACCAAAGAGAGAGGTCAAGAACAAGGGCCATATTCAAAAAATCATGTTCATATCGGCTATGGCAAGACCACGGTATGATAGAGATGGTAATTGTACTTTCGATGGCAAGATAGGTGTGTGGCCATATTTTGAATGGGTTCTAGCCCAGAAGAATAGCAAAAATAGGTATACATCTTATTCACATGTTTTACATCTTATTCTTGTATGCATTCTTCAAACTATAATGTGCATTTTCTATTTTCTTGTAGGGATAGGGGAGAGTGGGAGCTCAAACCATGCACTCATGTTGATAAGGCAAAAAGTCGCGAGTATTTGGTGAACCATGTCATACCCGCTATCAAGGAGAAGTGTCCGTTGAGTGATAGATGGAACACAATCTATATTCAACAAGACAATGCGAAGACTCACGTTGGTGTTAACGACCCTATTGTTGTTCAAGAGGCCACTAAAGGAAATTGGGACATTAGGATGGTCTTTCAACCACCTAATTCACCCGATACTAATATTATTGATCTAGGGTGGTTCGCTCCCATCCAAGCCATGTTTCGGGAAAAGATGCCAAAAACCCTCCCCGAGATTGTTCAAAAGGTTGAACAATCATTACAAGAGTATCCTCATAAAAAACTTAACATAACTTTTTGAGCCATCAAGCTTGTATGAGAGAGATCATTAGACAAAAGGGATCATTTGGAAGCATGGATGAGGTTGATAATTTACATGTTGAGATAGAAAATCCCGTGTGTTGTAACGGGAATCCCTTTACAAACTATATTGCGTAAATAAAGGGTATAAGAAGCATGATTCAGTAAGTTTTCTAAAGAAATATGTAAATTTTAATTTGGCATAGTCGAGATAATAAATTTATTCGATACGAAATATGTGTATATTAAAAATTATTAGCATGGATAATTAAATGATTAAAAGATGGATGATGTGAAGTTTGCATGTATAGATTACTAAATACTGTTGGATACGATATGGAAAAATGATTGGATAAGAGAATGGATGATGTGGATAGTTTGTTGTTGAGATAGAAAAATCATTAATGCATCTTAATAGGGTTTTGTCTTGTAATAGATATAGTTTAGGACCGGGAACTGTAGTTTTATAGAATTAAGACTAACTTGATGCCTCTAAAATATTTGTAGAACCTCCGATGCATTTTACTCTTTAGACAATTGATGTACCATAGCTTCCGTGAGACCAGATTTCCCTCGTCAAAATAGGTATGTTTTGGAGTGCCATGTCTAACGTGAATCTTGAGAACCAACTTGTGATTGGATGATTAGAAGGGTGGTTGTACCTCCAGCCCATCAGAGTTCAAACCTCAGGTTTGACACTGGTGTTTTCATTTAGACGTAATATTGTTTAGTGGGAGTCGACGATGTTCCCGTCGATTTCAACATTTGACCGACGGACTCAGTATCTCGAAGTGCTCATATGGATAAGATATGCGTGCGTACATTTATAGGGGTGAGTGTATACGCGTATAGGTGAGCATATGTGATTCACATAAAAGAAAATGTCTAACACGAATCACAAAACATCCTTGCAATCTCGAAAGAAATAAACAAAGGGTTTTGTCTACATGAGGCTGACTGGCCGAGGGCTGACCAAGTGACCAGGCCGGTCTCGTGCAATTGTTTGCCGTTTCGATGCCTATATGAGGCATCAGGCCTAGGTATCATTCCAAAGGATTCAAATCATAGGAAAGTTTCTCTTTGGATCGAAGAAGTACGCGGGGAAAAGGACCAACGAGACACTGCGCGCCTTAATCGCCACCCACAGTTCAGAACGCCCAAGCCAACGCATTATATCTGCGTGTCTGATAACGGCAATTCCGGCGGCGCAAGGGCGTGGGGAATGAGGCTGCTCACAAGGTGTTCGATGAAATGCGGCGGTAAGCTGAAGTCAGTGCCGCGCACCGGTTCCGCGCTCCGCGTGCTCTGGCTGCGTGGCGGTGGCACCAGCGGGATTCATTTCGTGCCCGGTCCGGCCTCCGACGACGAGCGAGAGTACGTCCCGCCGCCACGGGGCTGGTACGCGCCCGCCTACGCCAGGCTGCTCCGGCTCGCGGGGTCGCTGCGGGGCGTCGAGGTCGCGGACGGCGGCGACCTGCGGCACGCCGCGACGGGAACCCTCGTCACGGACCCGCACGCCGTCGCCCGGATGGAGCACTTCGACGCGCTCGCGGGCGAGTTCGCCGCTGCCCGGCGCGGGCGCCTGCCGCTGAAGGCCACGGCGCTGACCTCGCTCACGAAGGTGTGCGACGTGCTCGGCGTGTCGGCGCAGCGGCGGAAGAACGTGCGGCTCACCGTGTGCCCGCAGGTGACGCAGCACCGCGTCTGGCGGGGCGCGCTCGAGGAGGTGCTCAGGGACCTCCGGGAGGACATGGGCGCGCTGGATCCCCCGTCCCCGGCGACCCAGATGGCCAAGCAGATCGCGTCGGCCTGCGCCAGCTTCCTGTCGGACACCGCGGACGCGGCGACGTCGTCCTCGCCGTCGTGGATGCGCCCAACGCCGTACAGGAAACCAGCGCCGGCACGGGCGAAGACGTGGCAGGAAGTGCTGGACATGTTCACGGACCTGGCCAAGAGCCTGGCGACCGACGAGCGGCTCGCCGGACATGCCCAGAAGGTGGAAGCCATGAAGGAGGGGCTGTACCAGATACACGACATCATCGTTGAGAGGGACATCGCCTTCAAGGAGGCGCGCCACCAGGACTGCCTTGTGCAGAGGAATCTGTCCAAGAACCTAGGCCACTCCTCCAGGGGCCTCTACACGCTGCTGCTCTTCTACCTATACGGCACTGTCAGGGACATCGAGGTGCATATCGGCAAGGGACTGTCCGGCAAGGGAGGCAAGAACGTCACCCTTCACGCCGTGAAATTTCTCATCGACGGCGATGAACTCGCGGTCCAGAGCGGCATCAAGCAGCTGAGCCGCGCTCTTGGTGTCTTAAGGTTTGTGTGGGAGGCGGCAAATACTGAGATTGTATCTAGCCATGACACTGGCAAAGATGTCGTCGTCAAGAAAGGCGACGGCGCCAAGGGAGTGCTGAAGTTGCAAGGGCATCTGTGGGGGCTTGGTGTTGAAGAGAAGGCAGTGACATACAGAGGAAATGCGTTCTATGTGCATGAGATAAGAATGCCCTGAATTTCAATTTTTTACAGTATCTTATGTAAATCATCCAGCTTCTCAAGATCAGTAGAAATCTGCATTGATTCAAAATTGATCATCAAGGGACACAACAGATGCAGGTATAACCTGAAATGCATTGATTCAAAATTGATCATCAATGGACAACAGATACAGGTATAACCTGAAATGCTACTCTCTCTTTCTCAAGATCAGTAGAACAACAGATACAGGTATAACCTGAAATGCTACTCTCTCTTTCTTGAACAAAAATGCTATTCTTTCCACTATCTCTCATTTCGAGAATATGTACAAGGACGAGGCAGCTGTATACCGATTCCTGTGAGGAAGATACATACAGAAAGGGCGAAACAGAAAAAAAAAAGACCCCTCTTTCCTCCTAGGATCTAAAACCATAACTTATGGAATATCTTCTCTTCTAGTATACAGAACATGTACAGTCCGGAATTCTATAATTTTCTTGGAGAATCAAATGTTTGTGTTATTTTCCGTTGAGGGATTTCGAGCCATGGATCTGTGCGATAGTTGCTTGGTCGCATAGCATACAGCGCATTGTTGATAGGGCTGTAGTTGGCTGCTCCCGCTGAATATGCAGGATGAGGAGGTGATGGCAAGCAACTCCGATTTGACTGCTTGTACTGCCGTGATGGGCTAGCGCACGGTGACACGGGCAGGGACATGTTCATACGCACATTGGATGCGTGGCTGGACAAACCAGATTTACAGATTCTGTTAGACAATGGAAGAGATGGTAGTTTATCACATTTTTTTGCAAAAGTAGTAAAAGAGAGCATACCTAGTAGAAATCCTGCGAGTTGATATCGCAGGAATGGAAGATGCCGCCACTGGTAAGGTTCTCATCCCGAGATTAGTATCCCGCAGAGGTGATAAGCTTCTGTACGATGATAACTCGGCGCTTATCTTTACCTGAAACATAATCATAGCGGTGAGAAACTAAAGGGATAACCAATATGACAGATAACGGCCATCTAGCTTAACTGGTTATTATAGATAGCACAATTATCTTTCATAATATGGACCACTATTTGACAGTATATAGTCATAGATTGTAGATATGCACCGTGGTTTTGTTGCCATCGATAGAAGTTGGAAACATATCCCTAGTAACGCCAGACCTGGAGCCCCTAACTGAAGCTTGATCTTTGACCCAAGGATGTTCTATTAATTGAGCAGCAGTTGGACGTGCAGCAGGATCACGCTGCAAGCAGAGTTTCAGAAAGCTTTTTGCTTCAGAAGAAAGATGATTTGGGATATCAGGTATGTCTTTGCTGTTTCCAATTTTGAATATTGCAGCTACCTGTGACATTGACAACGAAAGCTTAGCAGACAATCATCAGAAAACAACCACCATAACTGTGTATTCACAACAAACGCACCCCTTCGTACTGACTCCAAGGAGGCCTTGCAGTTGCCATCTCAAGAATGGTGCAGCCAAGGCTCCAAATGTCAACTGAAAGGCTATATCCATTGGTATTCATGATAATCTGGGAAATAAATGGACATCAGTTGATGTTCAACTTACAAGGGAGAAAATACACCAGAAAATTGCAGTAGCCTTTACCTCTGGAGCCATCCAGTAGGGGCTTCCTTTGAAAGATTTGATAGATGTGTATGCTGATATCTGCATAAATATAATATATTTAATAAAGTGATGTCTGCATAATATATAAATAAAACAAATGTCAAATCATTGACACAACATATACTTACATGCTTGGCCATGCCGAAATCTGCAAGTTTGATGTCACCATTAGGATCTACAAGTATATTTGCTCCTTTAATATCCCTGTGAGAAATGTAAGCTTTCATCCACCAGAATTAACAAAGACAAGCGGTTTGGCACAAAAGAAAGGATCATCATCCAATCCTATGTACTTTGATGACTGCCCAATACCTGTGCACTGTTTTCCGCCCATGCAAGTAAGCAAGGCCAGAAAGGATCTGTGCAGTGTAATTCCGGAGAACTGCCTCCCCAAGTGGTCCATATTCTTGAAGCAACTTATGTATAGAGCCCCCAGAGACAAACTCAAGATATACTGAGAGTGTCTCACTAGACTGCATTGCAAGATAAAACATATTTAGGTGAAATTATAATGTAGCAAATAAAATAGAACTCTTCATAATTTACAGTACATTAGTTTCCTAGTTTGTGAATTGGAATAAATATATTCTAATTTATCTAACCATTGCAGCACTGCGTAAGTTTCAGATAACAGATTGTAGTGACTGTGATTGCTGGGCTAACTTATGATCAAATTACATGTCAACACTAGATCACAGAAGATCATCATTTCTTCTTTTGTACTAACCAGTTCACTGCCGTAGTACTGCACAATGTTTGGATGCGAAAGCTGATTCAGAAGCAACATTTCCTGTTCATTGGAAGCAGTGTCAGTATGAAAGCTCTAAAACTCGTTGCATGAGACTAACGCTACAAATCCAATATCTTCCAAAGATGGTACCTGATTTAGCTGCCTCAGACACTCTTTTGAGTTTGAATCGTCAGCAATAACCTTGACCTCTTTAATTGCACACATCTGGCCGCCTTCACTGCATTACATTTATCTTGGCAATTTAGTATACTGTAAAAAGGAAAGATTCAGCTACTTGGGAAAAGGGAGAAAATAAACTGCTCTGGATCAAACTAAGTACCTGTTGAATCCGAGGTATACTTGCCCAAATGTACCACTGCCTAACAACTTCCCCTTCTTCCACTGCGAATGAAGGGAACGGGATGATGAGCACGGGGTGCCTGGAGGAAGAGGAAGTGGGTGAGCTGAGCTTGGGCTCCGCGAATCATCCTGCCATCCAGTCGGGGATCCAGGGCATTGTCCAAATGCTCTTGAATTCACAGGCGAGGTTGGGCAGTGTTGGCCCCTTGAACTAGGGGGAGAGCTCGGCATCCGCGTAGGGAACACAATTTCTGTCGATTTCCGACCGCGGCAGTAGGTGGTTCGATCATTTGGAAGATCCAAACTGTTAAGTTGAGATTCTTTCCTTGGAGAAACTGAGGCTTCGTACGATCTGCTATGCTCCAAAACCTGATTATTTGCGACAAAGCGCCCTTCTTCTATCACAAGACTTTGTTTCCGAGAATCAATCGCCAGCCTGTCAAGTTAGGCACGAAAATCAAGTGTGAGCTGAAATGCACATATACGAACCAATAACTCGAAAGCAATAGCTTCTTTTAACATAACAATCCTAGAGCTTTATCATATCTTAAAACAATCATTGGGACTGAAAGCATGTCCTTTAGTAGTAATATTCTTCATTCCAAAGAAATGGAAAAAGTCAACAAGCATCGTCTCCCATGCTTGTAGCACACGGCTACACAGACTTTTAGGTTGATTTGCGCATGAGCGATTTCAGATGAGATGGGCAAATCGGCAGTTGGAACTGCCTTGAAAATTCATTCTAAAAAACAATTACCATAGAGGTAGCACTTCTCATCTCCGTGAAGGCGTGAACAAGCAAAACCCATCAAATGAAGCCCAGCCAGTAGGCAGAATTTTATAAACTATAGACGAATGAAGGATTCAAGAAGATCCAGCTTTTCTTCAGAGTTGGCAGCAGAATCCGGTTCCAAGTTACAACTGGGTTCATTCATTTCAAGTAATCAGAGCAGAAGCACACAACTTTCGGGAGAAACGTCAAAGCTGCAGCTACAGGCAAAAGGCAAGCAACCCAGGAAAAACCAAATCTCGAAAACCCAAACATATGTCAAGAACAGCAGAATTCTTCCTCCAATTGCCCACCAAATTAAATCACCCCCAACCTTGAGGACATCTTCAACACAAAAAAAATAAACAATTCAGCAGAGCAGCAGCCAGAACGACGACACAGCTAGCACCAGAAACAAAACAAAACGAGAACTTTACACCGAATTCAGCACGAGCGCGCGCCAGCAAAAAGCTCAAACTTTTACGCTCCGCGTCCTGCCTGCGTGAACCAACCAACCAAGTGACCAACCACTCTGCTCTAGCACTACGTACGTCGCCGCCTCTCACCTGTAGATTCCGAGATCCGGCGGCTCGTCGGACGCCGCCGAGGACCCGAGCGACGAGCTGCCGCCGCTGGACGCGGACGCGGACCCCGACGCGGAGCCGGACGAGGGCAGGGGCGGCGGCATGGACGCCGGGCGCGGCAGCGGGTGCCCGACCGGCTGCTTCCCGCGGCCTTCCCTGGCGACAAGCGCCTCGTCGAAGCTGTTGTTCTTCCCGTCCTTGTCGCTTTCTTTTTTCCCGACAGCGGGCAGGGGGACTGAGGCTGAGCCGCCGCCTTCCCCGGCGGCTCCCTTGGTCCGGCTCCTGCCCTTGCCCTTCCACCACGCCGGCATCCTTCCTGGCTGCCTCCCTTCCGCACACACACGGCGCCGCGAGGGAGCAAGTCCACAGAGAGAGAGAGAGAGAAGGGGGAATGAAATGGAATGGCTATCGTGGTGGAGGGGAGCAGAGCAGGGGAGGTGGAGACAGAGAGGCGTACACGCGCGCGAGAGGAGAGGAGATGGAGGAAGGAGAGAGAGAAGGGGGGCGAGGACTCTTGTAACGACCGGGGTCCCCCCGCGCGCGGCGCTGCTGCTGCTCGGTGGGTCCCACCCCCCGATGGTGGTACGCGTAGCGATATTTGTCTCCTGCCTGGAGGCTGTACACGTACGGGTAAGATCGGAGGTGGGTGGGGCCGTGTTTGGTGGTGACCGGTAAATGGGCCCCGGCCGTGGTTGGGGCGGCTGGTCTGTGGGACCCGGTTGCTTGTGGGGCCAGGATATGGGTGGTGGCGTGGAGGTGGGCTGACGTGTTGGGTGGGGTCGACAGGGACGCGCTGTTGGGCGCACGCAAAGAGGAGTGGTTAGAGCAACTCCAGCCGTTGGCCCCAAGGCCGAATTGCCGGCGTTTTTTTTTGCCCGTTTGGGGGCCTCCGGCGGAAAAACTCGGCTTGGGGACGCGCCGATTTTCAGTCGCGTCCCCCCAACCCGGCGTTTTTTTTTGCGAGTTTTGGTCGATAAATAAGTCATAGAACCTCATTTTTATAGCAAATTCATTACTTTTAAAGCAAATTTATCATTTGTATCAAATAATTCGACAGAAAAATTAATATAAATAGTTTAACAAATCATAAATTTTAAAACAAGTTTTTTTTAAGACAAATTACATAAACCTGGACCTCGCCTTTGCGCCTCCACAGGTGCTCCACCAGATCTTGTTGCAATTGCTGATGAACTATTAGGTCTCGGATCTCCTGACGCTTTGCAAGGTAGGCAGTCCATGATGCCGGTACAGGCCGACGTCGGCTCTCCTTCGGATCCTCGCCCACGAGAGGACCTTGTCTGAAGTATGGCACCTTCTTCTCCTTCTCATCCACTGAATATTTCCGCTCGCTCTCAATGATCATGTTGCGCAAAATCACACAACAATTCATCACCTCCCACATCTGATCTTTCGACCAGGTCGTAGCGGGATATCGGACAACAGCAAATCGAGCTTGGAGCCCACCAAATGCCCGCTCAATATCCTTCCTGCAAGCTTCCTGGCACTTGGCATACTAAGCTTGAGCCGTCTTCGGCATAGGGTTTGAGATATTCTTCACAAATGTGGACCATTTTGGATAGATTCCATCTGCCAGGTAGTATCCCTTGTTGTAATGGTGCCCGTTGATCTCGAAGTTCACTGGGGGAGCATTACCTTCAACAAGCTTAGCGAAAACATTGGAGCACTACAGGACGTTGATGTCGTTGTTAGATCCCGGCATTTCAAAGAAGTAATGCCAAATCCAGGTATCATACAAAGCCACTGCCTCAAGTACGACACTGCAACCGCCTTTGTGCCCTTTGTACATGACCTGCCAAGCAAATGGACAGTTTTTCCATTGCCAATGCATGCAATCGATGCTTCCTAGCATTCCAGGAAATCCTCTTGCTTCATTCTCGGCTAGGATCCGAGCAGTGTCTTCCGCAGTGGGTGTTTGCAAATATTCAGGTACAAACGCTCCCACTACGGCTCTGCAGAACCTGTAGAAACACTCAAGCACGGTGGACTCGGCCATGCGCTGATAGTCATCCTGCGAATTAGCTGGAGCTCCGTATGCAAGAAGTCCCAAAGCGACTGTGCACTTTAGGAGCGAGGAAAATCCAACCGTGCCGGTGCAATCCTTCTTGCAAACGAAGTACCTGTCGAACTCTCGGACGCCATGCACAATCTTGAGAAGAGCTTCCGGTTCATCCTGAAACAGCGTCGAAATGTCTTCTCGCCGTGCAATGGATCGTCGACGAAGTAGTCGACGTACATCATGCAATAGCCTTCTGCACGCTGTCGTTGCTTGCTCTTTTGGCGACCTTGTGCCGAGCCACCGCGCTTCGGCGGCGTACAGGCTGTCCAGACAGGCGAGCATCTGCAAGTGTTCTTCGTCATCGGCGGCGGCGCCATCGGCTTCCTCTTCCATCAGAGCGGCGAGCATATCCTCATCGTCGGAGTCCATCTCAGGCAAAACGTCGAACACCTCACGGGCAGGGTGGGCGCGAAGGTTGATCGCGACGGCGATTCACCGCGAAAACTCGGGCAGCGGCGGATGGGGGGTGGGGGGATTCGGCAGGCCGTGCCGTCGTGGTGGTTGGTGGCCTATTCTGGCGGCACGTTCGCGGCGGAGAGGAGGAGGTGGTGCCGGCGGCGGGGGGAGGGAGACGAGGAATGGGGCAAATCTTTGGTGGGGTATGTGCTTTCTCTCGTCGACAGGGCTGGCCGGCGCGGCTTTTCCCTTTCACCGGTGCCCCCAGGCGGAACCCGGTGCGTTGGGTTTGGTCTGGGAACGCCGGATAAAATTTGGGTCAAATCCGACGAAAAACGAGACCTTGGGGGGCACTGGGGGCAACTACGAGGAAAATGGATCGCCGGCATCAAAAAGGGGGTGCTGGGTGCTCTCGAGGGGGGAGGGGCGGCTGGAGTTGCTCTTACGCCGCCAGCTGAGTTAAGAGCACTAGTGATGATTATCGAACAATGGTGGTGATAGGAGGATGTCGTGCGTCTTTCAAGCCGCGATTACTCATTTACTCGTCCTGCATCCATTTCCTCTTATTAGAAGAGGGCTATCCGCAAAAGGAGATCAATAATTCACTATCAATATGGGTAGGCTCCTATATCTAGAAAGAGAAGAGACAATATGGGTAGCCTTGGCGTCTCTCGCCCAGAATCAACGACGAACGATCGATGATGATAGTAGTTTATCGCGGATCCGGCACGGAACACAAGGTTCATGCACGACGACGCAGGGCCGGAGGGCGGAAGGCCGCCGCCGTGGCTTCGTGTCTGGTTCCGTTTTGCCTTTTCGCCCGGCCGCACGTCACCCCGTCCGTCCGGCCGGCCAGTGGTGTGGGTGGTGGGATGGCCACCAGCGTCGCCACGCACCCATCGCCACGGCAAGCCCACTTGCGCATTAATTCCCCATCGAGCTCTCGCTGTCCTCGCTAGCGTCGATGGCTTTTAACTCCGTCGGCGTCACATGGCAAATACGCAGCACGCCGCCGTCGCCGTCGCCTAGCTCGGCCCCGCGAGCGGGTAGAGAAACTTCTAGCACAGGTACAGACGCCGCGAGAGAAGCTAGCTATCCGCCTTTTTCTATTTTCGATTCGAAGAAGAAAATCTACTACTCCTATATGACCTAGGACGAAGTTTTTTGCTTTCGGGTCGGATGACGTAGGATGATGATTACAAATCTTTAATCTAGTAGTGGCAACGATTTAGACTCTTTTCTTGTCACTCTTATTGCTATCTAATCATAATCTTAGTGCCTGATTACACTCTATTCCTATCTTAATATAAAGACACGCGATGCTCGCGCGTGTTCTTGAAAAATAAATGCACCTTTGGGCCTTACCATCTTCCACCCCAACTATATTGCAGGTAAGAAACACCTGAGCAACGGATAAAAAGTTGTACGTGGAAATGTTATTTTACAAATATTTCTGGAAATTGCACTGCCGTATTTCATCACCATCGCACGTACAAAAAGACAGACATGCTTTTACATAATGATGATCATACTTGTTTCGGAAAGTCCTTTCTATTGTTATTACATGTATTGCATGTACTCTAACCCTGTGAAACAGTATTTTAAACGTAAATTCTAAAAAGTGAGCGAGCTCGTTTAGACTATTCGCGTGCTCACCCGTCGCTCACACACAGCTGGCCTACCCGCATAGATGTCGTTTGACTATTCGCAGGAGTAGCACAAAGTCGTACCTACCACTGCAGGACTGCGTGTATGCATTTTTTATGAATTTTGAAACTTTGAAATATTTTTTAGATCAAACCGTTTATCCAAATTAGATTCTGTTTTCACCGTTGGACTAATCACGACGAGATCTTCGAAACTAGATCCCATGTCGATATGTTTTGACGACATTTTTTTTGGGATGTAACTTTGGAGGATGTAACTTTCTCGCTAACTATGATGTAACTTTTTGATGGATATAACTTTCTCTGCTTACTCAGATGTAACTTTTTTGCTAGATGTAACTTTCTCTGCTAAAGGTATGTAATTTTTTCTGGATGTAATGTTGATTGGATATAACTTTGGAGGATGTAACTTTCTCGCTAACTATGATGTAATTTTTTGATGGATATAACTTTCTCTTCTTACTTAGATGTAACTTTTTTTGCTAGATATAATTTTCTCTGCTAAAGGTATGTAACTTTTTCTGTAAACTGGATGTAACTTTGAAAACTTACATCCTGAAAAAAATTCATCAAAACATATCGACATGGGATCTAGTTTCGAAGATCTCGTCGCGACTAGCCCAACGGTGAAAACGGATCTTGAATCAGATAAACGGGTTAAACTACAAAACATTTTGAATTTTCTGGTTCCGTAATTAAATGCGTGGGATGGAGTGCGTGCGGGCTTCCTTTTTCTTCTCTCGCATATTCTTTATCTTTTCCTAGCATGTACGGTTGAAATTATCTTTCCTTTTATGGAGTGAGCTTGATTTGGGCCAAATCGAGACCGAGCACTACGTAGCAGCGTCCTATTTTAAAACCGTCCTGGAGTGTTAGGCTCACTTTACAGTTGATAAACTAAGACGTGCTGAGCTAGCTTACTATTGAATTTTCTATGAAAAGGACACTAATAATTCAGTAAAAGACTGTTAGCGAAACAGAAAACAGACAAAAGTTGTTTCAGAAACTAGATTATCATCGGCTGCAGTCAGCCTGTCACGCAATGCAAGCACAGCTTCAAAAAATCTGTTCTCAGCATGATCCATTCAGTCAAGTGGAAGATGACAATGGTTCACGGGTTTGGCTACTCAACCGAACTCAAAGTTGAGGGATACCAATATACATACATGCATGCACCTTTTCATTTTCTGAAGAAAAACATATATAGATTTTGCCTAGTTTGCTTCCTCTCCGACCACTACACATTCAGTTGGGTTGGGTGAGATTTTGCCGTCTCCCATCAAGCCACCCCCTTAATTTCCAGCGCACTGTGCTCGAATATTTCCACTGATAGAGAAGTGGATCATCCACTAACCGTGAGCACGGATCGACGTCCTTATCCGCCATGGATTAAATCTGGAGCACACTCGTCCTGGATTTCGATTGTAGCACGTTGAAGCATGCACAGGGATCTGTCTCAGAAAGAACTCAGTACCACCATCGCCACTTGCAAAGCTTAGAATAGGATCTCTTTGTTTTCTAGTCGTGGGAAACGTTTGGCCGAGCTTGGCCGGATCTGGCGTTTCGAGGTGCCCAACTGGTTCGATCGGCAGGATAAAACAAATTAAGGCCGAGAGAACCAAACCCCCGGCGGCCATGATACCTTTTTTTTGCCTATGTATGATGTATGTCTGAAAAGAAACTAGGGTATGATAGATTGGATTGGGGCTGCGGTGACCAACTGGTTCACCGATGATCTCTTTATATAGAAGGCTTGCCGTGTGTTACAAGAACGTACAGGATAAGTACATGGGTTGTTACAGATTGATACGTACAGCAAACAACTAACAACCTGACCTAGTTACAGTTGAGATACCAAGTCTATCCTGATACGTATACTTATCTTGACAGCCCCCCTCAATCTGAACGTGGCATCATCATGTTCAGATTGTGCCGAAACTTGACAAACAACTGAACTGAGAGGGGTTTAGTAAGAACATCGGCAAGCTGATCATCTGTAGAAATGAACCGGATATCAAGAGCCTTCTGCGCAACACGCTCACGCACAAAGTGGTAATCCACCTCTATGTGTTTCGTGCGCGCATGAAACACTGGATTGACAGACAAGTATGTAGCTCCTAGGTTGTCGCACCACAAACACAGTGCCCTGCTCAGAAAAACTCCAAGTTCTTGCAGTAGCCCTTGAATCCACATGATTTCTGCAGTAGCATTTGCAACGGACTTGTACTCCGATTCTGTACTAGATCGTGAGACAGTAGGTTGCTTTCTGGAACTCCAAGCAACAAGATTGCCACCCAAGAAGACTGCATGCCCACCAGTTGACCGCCGATCGTCAGGGCATCCTGCCCAGTCGGCATCTGCAAATCCACTCAGAAGAAGTGAGGAGGATTTTTGAATAAATAGCCCAAGCGAAGATGTATGCTTCAGATAGCGCAGAATCCGCTTCACTGCTGTCCAATGTGTCTCGGTTGGTGCCTGAAGGAATTGGCACACCTTGTTTACACTGAATGCAATATCTGGCCGGGTGAGGGTGAGGTACTGCAGTGCTCCAACAACACTGCGGTATTGGGTGATGTCCGCAGCTTGCAATGGTTCACCCTCATGCCGAGATAGCTTCTCTGATGATGACATTGGAGTACACATTGGCTTGGCTTGCTGCATGTTCGTCCTCTTCAGTAAATCAGTCACATACTTCTGCTGGTTTAGGAGAATGCCATCTTCCATGTGCTTGACTTCAATCCCAAGGAAATAGCCGAGCTGACCAAGATCTTTTACTGGAAAATCACACCGAAGTTGCTTCAACAGCTGATCAGCAGCACCTGAGGTTGAACTGACAACAATAATGTCGTCAACGTACACTAGAATGTATATGGTGACTGAATCTTGCTTATAGATGAAGAGAGATACATCAGCTTTGGAGGCACTGAAGCCAAGAGTCTGAAGCTTACTGCTTAGCCGCGCGAACCAGGCCCTTGGTGCCTGCTTTAATCCATACAACGACTTCTCCAACTTGCAAAGATGGTGTGGGTGTCGAGGGTCAACATACCCTGGCGGCTGTGACATCTATACCTCTTCTTCAAGGAAGCCATGGAGGAAAGCATTGTCGACGTCGAGTTGCCGCATATGCCACCCCTGCGTCACGGTGAGAGAGAGGATGACACGAATGGTCGTGGGCTTGACGACGGGACTGTAGGTATCATCATAGTCAACGCCGTGACGCTGCTTGAATCCTTTGGCTACGAGACGCGCCTTATAGCGATCAACGGTGCCGTCTGGACGGCGCTTGATCTTGTAGACCCACCGGCTATCAATGACATTAAGACCATGGCGGGGAGGGACGAGGCACCATGTCTGATTCTTCTGAAGCGCAGAGAACTCTGCGTCCATGGCTGCCTTCCAGCGCGGTTGCTGCAGAGCGATCACCACCGAGGAAGGCTCAACATTGGCATCTTCTGAACGCACAGCCGTATATGTGACGGTGCCGTCCGTGCGCTTTAGCGGCCGCCATGTACGGTCACGAAGACGAGTGACCATAGAGTGAGTAGGGGCGGCAGGGGTAGGTTCCGGTGTTGAGGACGATGGCGTGGACGCTGACGAGGAAGGAGCAGGCGAGTCCAGCAAGCCATCGTCCTGCTGCTGGGACGAAGAGGCGCCTGAACCATCATGGGCCGACAGAGGCGAGGTGTGTCCCAGGTTAGAGCGAGGTGGAGTAGAGGCCGTAGGCGAAGACGGCCCATGGCCCGTGTCTGCATGGCCAGTTGCATGATCGACGTGATCAGTGCGATCTCGATTTCCAGGTGGTGATGTCAACGACTCTGCAGGCAAAAACACAGTAGCAGGTTGCAAAGTACCCGAAGGATTAGTAGTTCCATTAATACAAATGCCAGAATGGTCAGGAGGGTGCAAGGTAGATTCATATTTGCGTGCAAAGGGGAAGGAGGTCTCGTCAAAAATGACGTCTCGCGAGATATACACCCGTCCTGTGGAGGTGTCGAGGCACTTGTAGCCCTTGTGATGCTCACTATAGCCAATGAAAACACACTCTTTGGATCGGAGAGTGAGCTTCTTGGAGTTATACGGACGGAGGTGAGGGAAGCATGCACAACCAAAAGCTTTCATCATGTCATAATTTGGTTTTGCCTTTTCTCCAAGTAAACGCTCAAGAGGAGTAGCATTATCGATAACTCTAGTTGGAAGACGATTAATTAAAAAGTGGCAGTGGTAAAAGCCTCGTCCCAAAAGGTGACGGGCATGCAAGCTTGAGCAAGAAGAGATAGGCCGGTTTCACAAATATGACGATGTTTCCTCTCAATAGATCCGTTTTGTTGATGGGTGTGTGGGCATGACACACGATGAAAAATACCTGTTTTTTCAAAATATTTGTGAAGACGACGGTATTCGCCACCCCAATCGGATTGGACACATTTGATTTTCTTATCAAGGAGTAATTCGACACGCTTTTGAAATTTGTAAAAGATAGATTCAACATCAGATTTTGCGTGTAGGAGATAGATCCATGTAAACTTGGTAAAATCATCCACAAAACTCACATAGTATTTAAAACCACCAACAGAAACAGTGGCAGGACCCCAAACATCGGTATAGATGATTTCTAGTGGAGATGTGGAAACATGAGTTGATAAAGAAAAAGGGAGCTGATGGCTCTTAGCTTGACGACAGGCATTGCAAACATTTGCATGCTCAGAGTTACAAAAAGGAAGTTTATTCAAACTCAAGATCGAATTAACTACTTGAGAGGACGGATGTCCTAGGCGTCGATGCCATTGCTCCTTGCTTGCTCTAGCAGAGAACATGGCACACTTGGCGACGTTTATTGATGAAGACTTAACGGGGTAGAGACCACCTTCACACCTCCCTTGCAGGAATAAAATGATTGGGATGAATTTCAAGAAATACGCCATTATCTTTGGTGAATTTGTGAGCTGAGAGCAGATTTTTGTTGATGCATGGAACATGAAGAATATTGCGAAGGTGAAGAGGATTGGCATTTGTATTAATAGTACTATATCCAACATGGGAGATTTGCAAACCTGCGCCATTGCCGACATGGACTTGTTCATTGCCGTTGTAGCGCTCGCGGATGTGGAGGCGGTCGAGGTCGTTGGTGATGTGGTCGGTGGCCCCGGTATCCATGTACCAGGTTGGGTCGGTGGCGGCAGCGTTGTAGGAGATCGAGGCAGTGTTCACGGTGTGCTCCTCACCCGTGTAGGCATGATCGAAGCGGCGACGACAGCGGGTAGCGATATGCCCTGGCTTGCCACAGATCTGGCAGGAGGGACGGTTGTCCTCATGAGCTCCGTTGTAGCCGCCACCATTGCCGTTGTGGCCACCACCATTGCCGCGGCCTTGGCCGCGTCCGCCACCATGACGCCCACGGCCACGGTAGCCACCACCGTTTCCGCGTCCACCAGAGGGGTGGCTGTTGCCACCCTGGCCACCATGGGTGTTGCTGGAGTTGCCGTGGCCACCGCCACGGCGAGTGAAGTTGACCATGGAGGCACTGCCACCAAGCCCGTACTCGGACTCGTGAAGATCATGACGATGCTCGTAGGAGAGGAGGTGGGCGTACACCTCGTCAAGGGTGATGTCCTCCATCCGAACAGAGAGGGTGGTGACGAGGCTGTCGTAGTCGTTGCCGAGCCCGGCGAGGATGTACGCGATGATCTCGTCATCGCGCAGTGGCTGGCCGATGGCGGCCAGCGTGTCCGCCAGCATCTTCGTCTGGCGGAAGTAGTCAGCCGCCGACGTCCCTTTCTTCTTAGCCGCGGCGAGCTGTGCGCGCGTCTGGATCGCACGCGCACGAGACCTGGAGGCAAACATCCTCTCCAGGATAGTCCAGGCTTCAGCCGAGGTACCTGCGTTCATGACATGCGCAAGGATGTCCTCGGTGACGGTGGCAAGGATGCCACCCAGGACGGTTTGGTCCCGAACGTACCAGGTTGCGAAGTCCGGGTTGACGATCTCCTCGGTGTGTCGCGTCTCGCCCTCGCCGGTGGTGGTGACGATGGTCGGGGCAGGCACGGCGAGAGAGCCGTCGACATGCCCAAGGAGGGAGTGGCTCCGGAGATGGGTCAGCATCTGCGCCTTCCAGAGCATGAAGTTGTTGTGGCCGAGGCGAACCGTGACGGAGGAGGTGATCGCCATGGGAGCAGCGGAGGAGGAGGAAGCAGCGTGGGGAACGAGCGACATTGGTCACGTACACTCTGATACCATGAAAGGAAACTAGGGTATGATAGATTGGATTGGGGCTGCGGTGACCAACTGGTTCACCGATGATCTCTTTATATAGAAGGCTTGCCGTGTGTTACAAGAACGTACAGGATAAGTACATGGGTTGTTACAGATTGATACGTACAGCAAACAACTAACAACCTGACCTAGTTACAGTTGAGATACCAAGTCTATCCTGATACGTATACTTATCTTGACAATGTCACGTATACGTAGCCTCGAGATAGCTCTCAATTTGAAAAGGCAAGAGCTTTGATTCATTATTAAGTATATAAGGGGAAGAAAACATAGATAAAACCCAAAGTTTTCGCACCGGCAAAAACCCAAGTGCTTGACTCCTCCTTAATATTTGTGAGGATAGCATTTGGCGGCACTCTTTTTTTTTACCCAAATGCTTAAAAGTGATCGGATGCTCGTTTGTTGGATCAAGCGATCGATTCGTGGCCGTCTGATCAGGTCGATCGCGCGTGCCGCGCCTCCATGTCCCGGAGCTCGCGTTTAGTATAAAGGCGAGTTGGAATAAGCAGGGTGGATGACAGAGCAAGGAACGCGCTGCGGACGTACGCCTGGAGCTTTCTTGATCGCCTATAGCAAGCTAGCTACCTTTGTTCCGCCTATAGCAAGCTAGCTAGCTTTGTTTCGTCTGTTCTTCAGCTAGCTAGTAAAATTTCCTCTTTTTTCTTTTACTTTTGAGATTTTTTGTCATTTGTTGGAGAAACGGGTATTCTCACCCTTCAATCAAAGAGGTGACCACATTCACCCATCCTCTCTTCATCCTTTTAACCAAACATAGTAATGGCTAGTACTAACCAATCCAACCAAACATAAAAAATGGCTATCCCTAACCATGTGGTTGGGATACCCTTATCCTCTAAATCTAAACCTCTGAACCAAATACACCCTTAGACACCCACCTCCTGCACGACCCCCTCTCGGGACTCCCGGTTCCTAACTACCCTGCATGGAAGCTGCTCGCGCCGCCGGTGAGAACAACACGCCGCTGTCGAGGATCCTGCGCGCCGCCACCGGAGATCCCGCACGCCGCCCCCGAGGGATCCACCGCGCCACCACCAAGGATCCATCGCACCGTCGGCGGGGATCCATCATGCCACCACCAAGGACCCCGCACGCCAGCACCGGTGCGACCGCGTGCCACGACCGAGTACCCCGCCCGCTGCCACCCCGGGTGGTCCCAAAGCGACCTCCCAGGGGCGTGGAGCTCCATGGGCGTAGAGCAGCCGTGCGGGAAGGGATCTGAACTCGGTTGCGGACTCGCGGGAAGCCGTACGTGGATCTCGTGCAGAACTGTAATGGTGAGCGGTCAAGGCGCGTTCTGATTGGGGAAGAAGATGCCTCAACACTAGATTAGCCCCCGCCCCCTACAATAAATCTCAGCATCGCCCGATTTTGCATTGACATGCTACATCAAGCCATATGTGTTCAGTTCGTCACTGGATTTTCTCTAGCAACTTCGGAAGTCATGCGTGCAACTACGAAAGATCCAAGAACAACTAATTCAATGTCTTAGCCAGGGAACACGCTAGTACCATTATCAGGATCAATTCAAAGTGGAAGTCAAACAACACAACCTCTGAGCGGCAACCAGTAACTATAGTACACGATACAACACATCCAACAACAACCATGATATTAAATCCTGCAACCATTACTTCCCCGGCAGCAACAAAGCCTACCGTGGGTGCAACAAAGTCTTTTTCAAACAACAAGTACAGTAACTGTGACATCAAACAACAACCATGACCGTAATATTCTGCAACCATTACTTCCCTAGCAGACATTCATATGTTAGTGCCAGCAACCAAGCCTTTTTCACATAGCAATTGCAGTTCTAGTGGAGTTGCTTACCTATGTTGTGAAGTTGTCTCATCGCACACCAAAGTTGTTTCACGCTCACACCAAAGTTGATTTTCATTGTTGTGGAGTTTCTTACCCTTGTTGTGAAGTTGCATCATCGCACACCAAAGCAAACCAAAGTTGTTTCGGATTGCACCAAAATTGTTTTTCATCATTGTTGTGGAGTTGCTTGCCGTTGTTCTAAAGTTGCCTCATCACACGCAAAATTGTTTACCGACGTTATGAAGTTGCCTCAACGCACACCAAAGTTGCTGGCAGTACTGATATTTGTTGCTGGCAGTACTAACATTCGTTGCACCATTATGTAGATGAGTTACTCCTCATAGACGAGTTCGGCCGGTCAGCGCAGAACTAGATGAGTTGCTGCAGTACATACATTAAGTGCAGACATTATGTAGATAAGTTGCTGACAGTTCCCATACAAAATACCTGCACGAAAAAAACCCAATTTTTGGGATGGATTCTGAAGTTGGCCATTGTTGTCGCATTGTTTCCTATCGTTGATGCTAAGTTTTCGATATTGTTTGTTTCTTTAAAGTACTATGAAGTTACACATCGTCGCTACTAAGTTGTCGACCTTAAAAACCAACTTGCGTGCGGTTTAAGAAAGTATGATAGGCAACTAGTAGTATAATTTGATTGTCTCAGTACTATGAAGAAAGTTGCTTACTATCATTGTTGGGTTGAGTATCTTGAAAAATAAGTTGACTACAAAATACAATTGTAAGCAACTGATAGTACGAAGTTGCTGGCCTAAAACACTAGAGTTGCTTTTCAGATATTTTTTTCGAAATATATATAAATGGGATTTAGTTTTAAAGATCTCGTCGCGAGAGATCCAACGATGAAAACGGATCGCGATTCCGACATATGATGTAGGAGCTATGACTTTTTGAATTTTTGTACGTGGAACTAAATGCATATGGGCGATGCATGCATATGGGTAAGCTGCGCGCATGCACTCCTTTCTCAATCGGGTGAGACTCTTTTTTCCAGAATCGGGTGATTGCTGGTTGGCCCAAACGAGCAACCGATTGCTCGCTAGACGCAGCCTTTTTTTTAACATGCTAGATTGTCCATGAGATAAAGCATGCATGATTAGCGACGCCATCGTCTCTTTCCACGTCCATGTGAGCGTGGACTAAATGACACCACCAAGATTTGATATAGGGGTCCAAATCTGCCAAGCTGAATGTTCCATATACGGATCAAGAAGATAAATGGGCAGCGGTTTCGGGCTGCGAAGTACTCATGAGTATCTGATTAGTTTAAAAATTGAGAAATTTTGGTCGTGTGCTAGACATTCGGTACAAATGACCATGTGAATTTAGAAACTTCACCACATTACAAAAGATCTGTACATCCCAAATCCTCACACCTTGTTCAACATGTATTAGTTTGTGGTGTGTTGACGCTTCCAAATCTACTCCAATAATAAATCATTTAATAACACAAATAACATTACTATTTGCCCTTCTTAGTGGTAATACCTCTCTTCACTAAAAGGATAGTCTAGCCGGTAGATGGATAGATAGTAAACGAGGGCACTTTTTTGTTGATTCAACTATGGGTCGAAGGACTAAGTCACCTTCCTGGACGGTACAAATGCTGTCGAAAGTGACTCGGCAAGTCCCGAACTTCCTCAAGAAGGTCGAGCAAATCTTGTCGGCCGACTAGTTGTCTTGCTCGACTTAGGTAACGACTCGAGGAGAGTTGAGACGATGTCACTTGGCATGACAACCTCAACTCCATATACCATGAAGAACGGCGTATGCGCCAGTCGATCTGTTGGGATTCGTGAACTGGAGTTCGTCAACCTAGCATCCAAGTGATCGTTCGAGCGGAACAATGAGTCATGGTTGATGCCTTGCGTTACCTACTGATAAGCTCGCTCAACCTGCCCATTGGATTGCCATGCCAACTCTTTCTATGGATAGCATCAACCACAAGAGAGTCACAATCTGCCACACAATACGAGTAGGGTATTTATTGGACGTTATTTGTCGGGGCATGAACCTGTATACGCCGTTGTCTCTCGTGTACTACCATCTCGATCTACGAGCATGCCTCTTTGAACATAAATTTACCATCGAAAAATACCACGTCACAGATTGTTATCTAGTTTCGAAGGACTAATCGAGCCATACTTGGTTGGCTAGATGGTGTTGAAATGGCCTAGTCCGCCAGCGTATGAGATTTACCTCCAATGGTGTGTGCTCATATTTAGGTTGACCAACGAAATCCCCTCATGTGAATAATAAATAGAAAAGAAAGGATGCATAATACTACAAACATATATTATACTTTATTTTTTATTTTTTAAGAGAGATGCGCATGTTATGTCGATACTAAATGTGGAGCATGGGAAGTGCAACTACATAGCACACACACACTTTGTTGGTTCATTGTTTAACCCATGTGACATGAAATACATATTTGACCATGAAACAAAACCTAGCAATACTAAAGATTCCAGAAAAATCCTTATAGATGCCTCTAGAGCATTTTATTTCTATAACTTAAGATAGATAGACATATATTCTAAAGTCTCGTACTTACTTACGTACTTCTATATCAAAGATATACCACAATACACTCTAGTGATAATTATCAACATATTTATAGACGCTACCTTAAGAGCTTTTTTGTGAAGATATTAAATGATATTGGAATGGACAATAAGATAGACATATACAATATTATTCATATGTGTGCAACTAATCTATGGATGTATCAGATTTATAAACTTTTTAATGTTTCCTTGTACCTCGAGACACTAGAGTTAAAATATTTCTATATAGACAATGTGTCAAAAGAGTTTTTTCTTTTGCAAATTTTGTTGCGAAATATTATCAGTAAATTACAATGATATACTTAAGACTGTATATGAATATGAATACCGCAGTGTCATGTATTTAATTATGTCAAGTGTAATAGAAAACTATGTAACACATCAGATAAATTAAAATAGTACATGATGAAAATAGGATGTTCATAGATTAGCTCAAATGAAATTAAGAAACATTGTATTCTCCTGTATCGGGATATCATCACATAGAAAAGGCTTCTTGAGTGGCTTGTAACTCAAAACATCTGTCATTAACAGAAAATACTTACTCTTCGTTGGTCGTAGTCGCTTCTTGCATTGTACTGCTATTGCTGCTACCGATGCCACTACAACCATTGTTGGAATTGTTTCCACTGATGCCAACCCTGACTCTGTTGTTGCCACTATTGATGTCACTGTTGAAACTACAACGACCACCGATACCAATGCCACTAGACCCGCCGGTGCAGCTGCCACCTCTACTCATGTTTCTTCCACGACTATTGCAATTGGCCCTTCAACAACAACTTCCACTTCTCCGACCACCAAGATTTGACATCGATGTCGTCCACGCTGAGGGGTCGAAATCTGCCAACCGACCAACCCCTTGATCATGTTCCATATAAAAATCAAGAAGCGGGATTTGAAGAATAAGTGAGGAACGGTTTCCGGGACTGAAGGGCAAAGTAATAATAAGTATATGATTAGTTCTAAAATTGAGGAAATTTGGTCGTTTATCAGGCATTCGGTACAAATGGCCTTGTGAGTTTAGAAAACTTGACCATGTTACACTATATTTCGCACCCCAAATCCTCATGTCTTGTTCAACCCGCTAGTTTGTGTTTCAGTAACAAGTCATTTGATAACACAAATAACATTACTATTTGTACTTCTTAGAGCATCTCCAATCGGGGAGCCAATAGAGCTCCCAAAAGCCCTATTAGGCGCGTGGGACGAAAATTGGCGCCCAATCGAGGCATAGATAGTCCGATTTCATCCGACATGGCCCAATATCTCGTATGGGGCGTCAATCCATGCCCTCCACGTTGGGAGCCATTTGGACGTGCCGGACGAAACCGCAAGCGCTGCCACGTGGATACCAAAAGGCGGGCCAGCCCTATCATTGGGACATCAAAACTCTACCTCAACCTCCGCCTCGTTCCTATTTTCATTTCCATGTCCTCGATGCCATTTGCTAGCCGCCACTCCATGCCTCTTCTGTAGCAGGTGATGGCTCGTCGGTCCGTCATCCCGCAGCTGCCTCGCCTCGCCTCACCGGCGCTCCACTGGGCAAAGAGGTCCTAGGCGCCAACGCGCACCCACCTTGCACGAAAGATTTTCGACGGACTGCTTGGTAGGCTCCAGTTTTCATATTTTTTTACCGGCGATCGGTCCATTGATTGTTTCAATGTTTCATTCCGCTAGATCATGGACATCGACGATGAAGTGATGGCCCATATGTTGATGGAAGAAGAGGCTGGCATCCCCGCTGAGGAAAAAATGGTGATCCTTGTTTTTCTGCTTCAGCTACAAGCTGACAAGGCCGCCAATGTCGCACACAAAAGAGGAGGTTCAAAGCCTAGGAGCCAGAAGACCAAGTCGAGGAAGACCAAGAATTCTATACGCCGATTTTTTTGCCGATGTGCCCGTATTCACCGTAAAGGGTTTTCGTCTGCGCTTTCAGATGAACAAGGATTTGTTCCTTTGGATCCGAGATGGTGTGAGGGAGGATGATCCTTGGTTCCAGTTGAAGAAACACTACGTGGAAATGATTCGGTTCTCTTCACTCCAGAAGTGTACTACTGCTATGAGGATGCTTTGCATGTGGAGTAGAACCCAGTGATGGTCAAGACGACTATCTACACATGTACGAGTCTACAACTATCCAATCAATGTACGGATTCAATAGGGCCGATGGTTGTTGTGTTTGGACCTCAGTATTTGAGAGGACCGAATGAAGAACAAACAACTCGGATCATTATAGAGAATGCAGTGAGGGTATTAGGACCACGTATTGACGCCGTGAGTGGGGGGCGTCGGGCCAGCCAGTTAGTCGTCCGGACGGTGCCAATACAGCCCGTCTAAACGCCCAGATGCTCTATTGATATCGCGACTGGGGAGATGCTTGGTTTTTTTTTTGAAATTCAAAATACTATATTAGGTCAGCAAGCCGCCTCATTAAAAACCTTCCAGTCCCCTTAGGTACCCTGGTAAGGAAAAGAGTGCGTCAGAAACTTGCTGCCTCAACCAAACAAAGTTACATCATTCAGTACATCAGGTATAATGAAACTGGGGGGGTCACCATCCCAAAGTAAATCTGAGCTTGAATTATAAACAGCTCTAGTTACTTTATGGGCCACCACATTGGCCTCCCTAGGACAGAACTGAACTTTGACCTGGCCAATCCTCATTGCAATCTGGAACCAGTCGATTAAAATAGATGTATAGGGACTCCAGATCTCGATCACTCCATTGAAGGCTTCAACAAGTTGTAAAGAATCAGATTCCACCAAAACTGGGCTGCACCCCAATGTCTCCACAAGTTTTAAACCTTTCTTCAAAGCGAGAGCTTATGATGTATTAGCATTAAGAACGTTCATTAACACATCTCCTCCTCCAGCTAGAGCTTCTCCTTTCTCATTGCGTAGCACGACGCCCGTAGCACCTGTACCATTAGCGAAGAAACAAGCATCTACATTCATTTTATACGTACCTGGTTCCGGTTTTGACCATATGATTTCATGTGGTTTCTCGCCACTGGCAGCTCCTTTATAATTTATGGTCAAAGCCTGGATCTGGAAGCCAGTACGTGTAGGATTTGCACTTTTTTCACCCTTTACCATTTGTCGTCGCTGCCACCATATATACCAAGCTCTGACGGCCACCATTTCTTTCGTTCCCACTTCAGGCATATGTGATAGGGTCTGTAGGTCGCGTCTCAATAATTCTTCCAAAACAACTGATCCGGATCTATCAATCAAAGAAGCATTTTCAATAGAGTGTAGCATTCCCAACGATCTCCAGACTTCCTTCGCCCTTGGACAGTTGAACATAAGATGCTTAATGTCTTCAGCCGCACCAGTGCATATTGGACATTTTCCAGAAACAGGAATATGTCTATTGGCTAAAATTGACATTCCAGGTATGATACCATGTAAAGCTTTCCACGGAAAAAATTTCACCTTGCTTGGCACCTGTAATTTCCACAAAATTTCCCAAACCGGATTGCAAGTCGAAGAACTTTGGCCGTCAGCTCTAGTAAGCCTATGCCCATTCTGATGATCCCATTCGGTGTAATAAGCGGATCTAACTGAAAAAATATGCGACCTTGTCATATGCCAAGCAACAAAATCCTCATGTAAGTACTCACTCAACGGAATTTTTAAAATCCTCGGGATTGAAGATGACTTGTAACAACTCTTCATCCCATGTACCCGTGTTTTGATCAATTAGTTCATCCACAGTTCTCAACAGAATATTACCTCTAGGAGTGACCACCCTACGTGTTGGGCTATCCGGCACCCAACAATCTTCCCATATGTTTATCAAACTTCCTGCACCAACTCTCCAAATCAATCCTCTCTTAAAAGTACTCAACCCGGCTATTATACTTTGCCATGTAAAAGATGAGCCACCCTTTGGTCCTGCCTTCAACAGGTCATCATTTGGATAATACTTAGCTCATAGCACACGTGCACATAAAGTATCAGGGTTTGAAATTAGCCTCCAACACTGCTTAGCCAACATTGCTAGGTTAAAAGCATGGAGGTCACGAAAACCCATACCTCCATTTTTCTTCGGGATACACATCTTCCACCATGCCATCCAGTCACCCCACCAGAAACCCGCCATTGCATCTATCATCTCCTTGCAAAGCTTCTTTGGGATTTGAAAAACAGACATCGCATAAACAGGAATAGATTGAATAACTGCTTTCAAAAGAATTTCCTTACCACCCATACCGAGAAATCTTTCTTTCCAACCTTCCAATCTTTTGATTATCCTTTCCAAAAGATGAATAAAGCTATCACTTCGGTCAGCTCCAACAAGTGCTGGCAGCCCCAAATATTTTTCTGATAACGCCTCAGTCATAATATTCAATTCTGTACACATTTCAGCTTTAACCTCTGGCTCGACATTCGGACTGAAGAAAATGCTACATTTAGCTTCACTAACCAATTGATCCGAGCTAGCACAGTACTGATCAAGAACCTGTCTCAATGAGGTTGCATTTGTCATATTAGCTTTCATAAGGATAAGGGAATCATCAGCAAATAATAAGTGTGAAACTGATGGTGCATTTCTGCAGACCCTAACACCTTCCATGCCACGAACCTCCTCTCTATGAGCCAGAAGACTTGACAGACCTTCAGCACAAAGTAAAAACAGATAAGGGGACAGAGGGTCCCCTTGTCGAAGCCCTCTCGTAGGGACAAAAGAATCTGTTTCTTGGTTATTGAACCTGACCTTATAAGTAACAGACCGAATACAAATCATTAGCAAGTCCTACAAAGTTTCGATCGAAACCTAGCTGAATCATCATGCTTTCCAGAAAATTCCATTCAACCCGGTCATAAGCTTTATGCATATCCAATTTCACGGCACAATATCTTTCTTTTTATTTTTAATAGTGTGCATTCTTTCATAAGCCAGTAAAATATTATCTGAAATCAACCTGCCTGGCACAAAAGCACTTTGTACAGGGGATATAACATCATCAAGGACTTTCTTAAGACGTAAAGCGATCATCTTAGAAATTACCTTATACAAGACGTTGCACAAACTGATCGGCCGGTACTGTGTAATCATCTCAGGATTTTCCACCTTTGGAGATGCTTGGTGATGACTGTTAGGATGATCTCCACCTGCGTGGGCCCAACAGCCCACCGGGGCCCTTGACCTGCGCCCTAATCAGGGGCGCTCAACCAACTCATGGTTGACGGGCCCCTGTCACGCAACGCTATATAGAGAGGTGGGGCCGGCGGCACGCAGTACGAGGTTCACCGCATTGCCAGACACCCCACCGATTAGGGTTGTGCTACAGCGACGGGAAGCACCGCCGCCACTGCCCTCTCGCTCTCACCTACGTCGCCCACACCATGTCGACCACGGTAGGCTCATCGAGCCAAGGAGAAGGTTCTCCTCACCCTTTTCTCTCTCTCTTTGTTTCATCTCTCACATATGCAAAGGTGAAGAAACCCTAAAAGCTCTACGGTATCAGAGCAACTCTAGATCCTAGATCTTGTTTCGGTAGCAAAGAACTCAAAGAAAAAGGCTTAGCAAAGAAACAAATCAAATCGAAAAGATCCCCTTCCCCGAAACCCTAATCCAAAAGAAAAGGGCAAAGAACTCACCGGATTGGCCCTCGGGCTCGCCGGCAAAGGGGGCCGCCGTAAGGACGCACCATTTCCTCTCGATCCGATGCGCACCCGAGGGGGCACCAGATGAAGAACAGCCCATCTGGGGAAAAGGACACCACGGCGCGCTCACCGCAAGGTGAACGCGCAATCGGCGAAGGGTTTGTCCACGGCGCCGCCGTCATCTTCCTGTCGTTTCGTGTCAGTGGGGTGTGCGGTGGAGAGAAAGAGAAGAGGGAAAGGGGTAGGCCGTCGCCGCGGTTGTACGTGCACCCGTCGCCGGTCACTCAACAGATCTATTCCGCCGTCGTCGGTTTGCCGGCGGCGCGGCGAAACCCTAACCCTAGATCGGAGCCAGAGAGCAGAGCTGCGGGGAGAGTGGAAAGGAATTGAGCTAGGGTTACGAGCGGGACCAGTTCGGCCGGTTTTGTTCAAGCGAAATGAGTGGAGGACCATCGGATCTCATCCGACGGCCAGGAGCTAACCCTAGCTTCGTCATGGGCCAATGGGCCGAAAGTGGAAAAGGACCAGGCCGCAGCGCGTGCGCGCTGGACCGGGCCGTGGGCCGAGGCCGCAGCACTGCTGGTTTTTTCTCTGTTATTTTTGTTTTTTATTTTTTAGAAGCATGTTTTAGTTGTTTTTTTTTGTCTAATTTTAGGCAAATTTCATCTAGTTTTTTCCAATTCAAAAATTATCCAACAAAAATTTTGTTTTAGAGAATAGAAAAGTAAAAGAATTGCTTCTGAAAAGTATAAAGTTCATAGATTTAAATTCAAGTTTTTCCGCTGCAAATAGAGAAATGTGCTCTTTTAAGTTTAAAAGGTCAAAAGAATTAAAAGTGAGAATTAAAAGAGCATGTCAAAGTGATTATTGAAATGATTATGATCCTGTTATTTATGACCAACGTTGTTAATAACATAATCATGATTTATTATTGTTTTGTTATATGCTGTTATTTCTATTTCTGCCCAACGGTGATATAGTTTTAAATTGCATAAACAGTTGTATGTTTTAATTTTGACCAACGTTGGATTATTACATGCAATTGTTGTTTTTTGTTCTCACCTCAATGTGAATTTTTCAGGAGGGTATATCTTGATGAGCTGCATCAAGGATGTTCCGACCCTCAGAGGTGACAACTACTCCGAGTGGAGAAAGAAAGTTGACCTGGCCTTCGTTTGTGCTGAGGTGGACTGGGTTGTGGACACTCCACAGCCAGTCAAGCCAAAAGAGCCAGTCAAAGATGACAAAGATTCTGATGATGATTGGGAGAAAAAGAAGAGGGACTATGCTCCATTGGAGATGTCGTATACCCTCAGCAACCAAAAGTGGCTCCCTGCCAGCAAAAAGTGCATGGCTTTCCTAAAGAACACAATTGAGAACGCTATTGTGAGCTCAATTGCAGAGTGTGCTTCCGTAGGGGAGTTTCTTGAAAAGGTAAAGAGCCAGTTCACTGGTTCTTCAAAGATATATGCTACCCAGTTGCTGAAGCAGCTGGTAACAAAAAAGTACACAGGAGGTGGACATGGCATAAGGGAGCATATCCTCAGGATGAGCAACATGGCAGCGAAGCTTAAGCCCATGGATGCTGATTTGGAGCTCAAGCCTGCTCTTCTTGTTCACCTTGTCATGGCTTCACTGCCGAAAGAGTTTGACACTTTTGTTGTCAACTACAACATGTCCCCTGAAAAGTGGGACATAGAAAAGACTATAGCCATGTGTGTCCAAGAAGAGGACAGACTTAAAGCCTCACATGGTGGTTCTCTCAACTATGTGAAGGACAACAAGAAGAGGAACTACCACCAAAGCAACAATGGTTCCCCTTCAAAGCCACATGGCAAAGCTCCCTCACACTATCAGAATCAGCAAAAGTCTTTCCCAGTGGACAAAGACACATGCCTCCACTGCAAGAAGACTGGGCACTACAAGAAAGATTGCCCTGAATGGCTGAAGTCCATAATGGCAAAGAATGGTAACAACATTGTTTCCTTTGTAAATGAATCCTTGTATACACAGTTTTTAAAATCTACTTGGTGGATTGACTCAGGTGCAACTGTTCATGTTGCAAATTCTTTACAGGGATTCCATTCGACGCGGACTACGCAAAGAAACAAAAGATGCATTGAAGTTGCCAATGGAGTCCAAGCAGACGTTGAAGCTGTTGGTGACATCTCCCTGGAGTTAGCTGATGGATTCACGATTCTGCTTAGAGATGTTTTATATGTTCCTTCATTACACAGAAATTTGATTAGTGCTTCACGTTTGGACAAAGACAATTATGAATGTTATTTTGGACATGGCAAGTGTGCCATATGGTGTAATAATACTCATGTGGGGGTTGCTTTCCTTCACAATGAGCTTTATTTATTATCCCTGCATGAAAAATTTTATTCTGTGTGTAATGTGAATGAGCATGTTTCTGCGTCGGATAAAGAACAAAAGAAAAGAAAGAGAACTCATGATTCATCGAAATTATGGCACTGTCGTTTAGGCCATATTTCGAGGGGGAGAATAGAAAGACTAGTTAAAAATGAAATTCTTCCTCCGTTAGAGTTCTCAGACATAGAGCAGTGCATCGATTGCATAAAAGGAAAATTTGTAAAACAAATTAAAAATGGTGCAAACCGAAGCACAACGACACTAGAAATTATTCACACTAATATTTGTGGACCATTTCCTATGAAAAGTGTGGATGGTTATGACTCGTTCATAACACTCACACATGATTACTCCCGATATGGTTATATTTCTCCAATCAAAGAAAAATCTGAGGCATTGGATAAATTTAAAATATTCAAAGCTGAAGTTGAAAATCAGCATGATAAAAGAATAAATATAGTGAGATCTGACCGTGGGGGGAGTACTACGGTCGGCACACTCCATATGATCAAGTCCCTGGACCTTTCGCGAGGTTCTTACAGGAGACTGGAATAGTGGCCCAGTATACAATGCCGGGCGAGCCTCGGCAAAATGGAGTAGCTGAAAGGCGCAACCGTACTCTTATGGATATGGTGCGCAGTATGATGAGTTACTCCACCATACCATTGGGATTATTGATGGAGGCGCTTAAAACCGCTGTTCATATTCTCAACAGAGTACCAAGTAAGTCGGTGCCCAAAACACCGTACGAACTGTGGACAGGAAGGGTACCCTCTCTACAACACCTCAGGGTGTGGGGTTGCCCAGCTGAGGCAAAAGTGTTTAATCCAAATATTGCAAAGTTAGATCCCAAAACAATCATTTGCCACTTCATTGGCTATCCCGATAAATCAAAAGGTTTTCGTTTCTACTATTCAGACAGATACACAAAGTTTGTAGAAACAAAACATGCAGTCTTTTTAGAGGACGAACCGATGAGAGGGAGCATGGTAGCTCGAAAAATTGATCTTGAGGAGAAGAGGGTGCATGCACCTAATCCGATCATTCAGGAGCCATTTTTCTCGCTACCTGTTGTGACTGCACCAACAATACCTGAGATTGAGGTGCAAGCACCTGTTGTAACTCCACCCATGACCACAATGGGTGAAGATCCGGAACCTGCCCGCCAGGAACAGACTGAACCCATTGTTGAGCATGAAAGGGAGCTGCAGCAGCCAAATATAGAGAATGTGCCAGAGACTTAGACTCTTGGAAGGTTTAAGAGAATTAAAAGACCAGCTATTTCTAGTGATTATGTTTATAATACAGAGATAGCTCATATGGAAGGTGATCCCACCTCATATGAAGAGGCCATGAGAAGTCATCACTCATCGAAGTGGCAGGAGGCCATGGAAGACGAGATGAGATCGATGAGTTCCAACAATGTTTGGGACTTAGAAAAGATTCCTAAAGGAGCCAAAACAGTAAGCTGTAAATGGGTCTACAAAACAAAGTATGACTCTAATGGGAATGTAGAAAAGTATAAAGCATGTCTTGTGGCAAAAGGATTTACAAAAAGAGAAGGAATAGATTATAATGAGATATTTTCTCCAGTCTCATGTAAGGATTCCTTCAGAATCATAATGGCATTAGTTGCACATTTTGATTTAGAGCTACATCAAATGGATGTAAAGACGGCATTTCTAAACGGGGATTTAGAAGAAAATGTTTACATGAAACAACCCAAGGGTTTTATCATGGAAGGCAAGGAAGATATGGGATGCCGCCTAAAGAAATCCATTTATGGATTAAAGCAAGCCTCTAGACAATGGTATCTGAAGTTTAATGAGACAATTAAAAGATTTGGATTTAAAGAGAATGTTGAGGACAACTGTGTTTATGCAAAGTTTAAAAGTGGGAAGTATATTTTCCTAATTCTATATGTGCATGATATCCTGCTTGCTAGCAGTGATATTAGTCTACTAATAGAAACAAAGAAGTTCTTATCCTCAAATTTTGATATGAAAGATCTTGGTGAAGCATCATATGTTTTGGGCATAGAAATTCACCGAGATAGGAAAAATGGAGTGTTAGGACTATCGCAGAAGGCATATTTAGAAAAGGTTCTAAAGAAATATAATATGCATGCGAGTAATGCCACACCTGCTCCTATAGTCAAGGGCGACAGTTTTGGGAAATTTCAATGTCCCAAAAACCAATATGAGATCGATCAAATGAAAGCAGTACCATATGCTTCGGCTGTTGGAAGCTTACAGTATGCACAAGTGTGCACTCGCCCTGGCTTAGCTTTTGTTACCGGGGTACTCGGTAGATATCAATCAAATCCAGGCATAGAGCACTGGAAGATGGTAAAGAAAGCATTGTGTTATGCGTAAGGCACAAAGGACCTCATGCTAACATATAGAAGATCTGACTCCCTAGAGATAAGAGGGTATTCAGACGCAGATTTTGCGGGGGACAAAGATGATAGAAAATCCACGTCTGGATACGTCTTCACTCTCGTAGGAGGGGCTATTTCGTGGATAAGCTACAAACAATTAATAGTTGCATCATCCACGATGTATGCAGAATTTATAGCATGTTATGAGGCCACGGGGCAGGCGATATGGTTAAAGAAATTTATACCCGACTTGAAAGTGGTAGATTGTATTGACAAGCCACTAAATATGTACTGTGACAACCAGCCCACAGTATTCTATGCTCACAACAACAAGTCGAGTAATGCTACCAAGCCAATAGAAATAAAGTATTATGTTGTGAAGGATAAAATCCAGGATCACACTATAAGTCTCGAGCATATAAGGACAAAGGATATGCTTGCAGATCCGCTAACGAAAGGCTTACCACCCAATGTGTTCAAGGAACACTTAGCCGGCATGGGTTTAAGGTGGAGCCTATGATTCCTGGATCATAAGAGGCCCAAAAGGAACAGAATTTGTTTCAAAACAGAGAGGTATATTGTAGCTGTCAGATTCTACCGGCAATTGAGCTGTGACGATGAAACATGCTCTATATACTGATCTGTGATGAAACAAGTAAAGTAAAAGGTAAAGGTAAAGTTGAGATCAAGGGGGAGAATGTTAGTATGATCTCCACCTGCGTGGGCCCAACGGCCCACCGGGGCCCTTGACCTGCGCCCTGATCGGGGGCGCTCAACCAACTCATGGTTGACGGGGCAAAGGTACCACACCAGATTACACAAAAGCTATATCGATCCTTTCCCCTCCCCTCCCCTATCTCTTTCTACAGTACAGGAGAGAGGCGACCGGAGGGCGACCGAGATTTCCGCCGGCGATTCCGCCGCCCTCCTCTCTCTCGTCGGCCCCGGTGCCGTCGGAGAGGGGAGGGGGGTGGAATAGCCGGCCGGATCCGTGTATAGCTAGTAGTATATCACTAGTCTATTAGGTTTTCGTGCCGGTGGTGGTCGACCGACGCCGCCGTCGCGATTGGTATGCTCTGCACCTTCCTCTCGTCGTCATCGTGCTGTTGATGGCAAGGAGATGTGGAGCAGGGGTGTCTTGGCGTGGTCGTTGGCGTGGTGACGGCCCCGTCGTGGACTTTTGTTGCTCCTTCTTCACCGCGCCGTGGCGGTGTCTTCTTCGGCGTCGTCGGGATGAAGGAGAATGGTTTGCTGGAGCTGGAGCTGCCGGTCTGTAGAGGCTGGCGGCCTGCTGGAGGTTTCTGTGGGCCTTGCTGGGAGCGCGGCCCGATGGTGGCAGATCTTGCGTTGCTTCTCGCCGACGGCGACTGGAGCTGCGGGATCTGGAGATTGAGATCGAGCCTGGGGATGATCCCCGACCCGCACGCCACAGCGACATGTGGGCACTTGTGCTCCTTCCGGTGGTTCATAAAGCCCTACGGCGATGGGGCTCCCTCGATCTCGGGTGTGGTGGTCGCCGTCCTTCTTCCTCGTTGAGCGGCGGCGTCGGTGACGGACGGCGGTGTCGGCCTGTTGGTGCGGTGAACCCTAAGGACCTGGGTGTAATTTTCCTTTTCTTTAGGGGTTTTCTTGCATCTTGTATGGCTCTACGGATCCTTTTGGACCGTATCTCGTGGGTATGTACGTATGTTGTACTACATATGTCTTTGACTTAATATACGTATTTCCTTTCAAAAAAAACTCATGGTTGACGGGCCCCTGTCACGCAGCGCTATATAGAGAGGTGGGGCCGCGGTACGCAGTACGAGGTTCACCGCGTTGCCAGACACCCCACCGATAACCCACCGATTAGGGTTGCGCTGTAGTGACGGGAAGCACCGCTGCCACTGCCCTCTCACTCTCACCGACGTCGACCATAGCGGGCTCATCGAGCCAAGGAGAAGGTGATCCTCGCCTTTTTCTCTCTCTCTCTATGTTTCATCTCTCACATATGCAAAGGTGAAGAAACCCTAAAAGCTCTATCGATCTATATCTAGACTAGATGATCCTAAGGTCATAACAATGACATGTAACTTCACAAATTTGTAATGGAACCGGGTATGCTGATCGGTTTCTTTTTGAATAGTATATGGACTGCTGTTGCAATGGAGCCCACAACGTTGGTGTTTTCGTGTAGGATAAAGCTTTTGGGCTTTGGTTTAGCTAGGCAGAAAGGCGTTTGGTGCTAGTTGCAGGGAAGATGCAACGCACCGGGACGGGACGGCTGGAGACCCCACGCGCTAGCTACCGGCTGCCTCTGCGCGTTTATGGAGGCAATACGTTAAATTAGATCATCAGTGCTTGTCCCGTTCGTTTTGTCCCGTTGCACCCGTCCAGCTGCCTGACGCGACGGCTCGAAGGGGGGAATCGCTGGGTGCACGCCGCGCGCGCAGCCAACTCTTTTTGTTCACGCATAGCAATAGACATTTTGACTAGTGCAATTTTATTTGTGGAGCTGTACTATCTCTCGATCGAGAGGAGATTTTCTGAACCTGCCCTATCTGAACTCAACATATGGACCACACGTACAAGTGTACAACTATCAATCATGCAATCCATAATATGTAAGTAAGTTTCAGCTGTGCAAAAAACTCCTGTATTTTATCAAACACAACCTTCTGTCTTTTAAAAATATGCGATAGGAAAGTATCGTGATAGACATCTTTTATTTCCTCCGGAGAAACTAATACTTCAGAGATCAATTCTTAGGTTGTTTTAACAAAAACAGTTATCAGACTATATATATGTATTAAACATTTGCACCCAACATCTCGTCATCGCTTACTTACTCCTTATTCAAATACCTATGAGATTCTCGCACTCTACATTGGTTGACCTTATGGCAGCCCGGTGCAAATTTAATCTCCACATCACGACAATAGGTTGACGCCAAAATCTGGTTTAGGTCCATGCATGTGTACTTATCCAAACAAATATGCAAGAACTCAACCACCCTCATGATAGGCCAGAAATAGAAAAAGTGTACCATATGGAAAATCAGATGATCAATTTTGGTTCTCGAGTCCGTGGTATTCATGTAATCATGTGTATGCTAGCTGTAGATACGTACGATTCGTAAGAAAAGGTTCAGTTCTCACTTATGGGATGACGATTCCACGTTGGAATCCTGTCGTGCAGTGTGTATTACTCACTCCGTATCAAAATATAAGATGTTTTAGCATTGGCTTTTCATTCGTATCTATACATGTTTTAGTACAAGATTCATATGAACCTTACACTAAAACATGTCCTAGATATGAATGGAAAGACAAATGCTAAAACATCTTATATTTTGATACGAATGGAGTATATATTTTAGTTGGGTGTTGAGGACTTACAGATTTTCTGATCATAGGTGCATCTAAACTTATACGTACAGTACTAGTTAACACTTATGTCCCTTTTTCTTGGCCAAGCTGTCCGCCAAAGAGAAAACGTCGATGTCCACATAAAAAAGGTTATATTCTATTTTTCATCGTACTGGTATTTTTTTTAGATAAAAGAAAAGCTTTATTCTCTCTCAGCCATCAGCCATCGCGCACCAGCTACAGATCACACTGGTGTACGCGTGTATATCTTAAATAAGTCCCAATCATCATAAAGTGAACCTTAGCTTTTGTTATCCTCAAACTGTGTCTTTTTAGGTGGATTAATTAGTTTGATATGCATTAAAAATTAGACATCTTTTGGGTTAACACGTCTTCTAATCCTGCTGTTAAGGACTACAAAGAAATGTGCTTATTTTGCTCTTTTCATGAGATGACAAGCGTACAATTTATGTCAAGTAGAACTTTAACAGAACATAAAGTAGGACGTTGTTCATAGTTTAATTCGATGCAATCGATCAATCACGTATGAATATGTGGGCTGGAAGGATAAAAGGATAAAGTATTCGATCACAACTTAATAAGTAAATCTTGAAGTGCCAACTGCTTATTGTAGTGCCATCTGGTGCATGGAGGCCCTTCATAGCAAACTTAGTGGTTACTAGTATTAAGAAATGTCACATCTGGTTAACTTATTGGTGGTAATGTGTGCAACTAGTCACAGCTACCCTGCAACGGAAGCAAAGTTGTTGTGGAATGTGATGGATACTTCTGAACTACGGAATATGCTGATTTGCAGCCTCATAGTCATATATGACACATGGAAGATTAAGGCAGGTCTCCTCTCTTCTGTTCATTTATTTCTCATATCATCGGATCCAACATCTTTCATTTATTTATTAATCAGAGATCACACTTTTTTATATAAATATGTACGAGCGTAAAAACAAATGAACCAGCCCTTTCAATTTTATTCAACAGGGAACTGTAGCTTATTGTATGCGGAGCTAGAGATATTATATATAGTAGCACCTTTTTTCGAAAAGGAAGAATTTTATATATCTTTTTTTGGCGGGGCCAGCCTCATCTTGATGATGCACACAACCAAAATCCTTACAGACAGGGCACGTGAGTACGAGAAAATAGAAAGGCATGCTCTCTGAAACCTCATACATCTTCCAAGCAACGCGAGAACACTAATGTTGCCAGACTTAGATAGCTAGCAAAGATGGATCATGAATTTTCATCCTTGAAGGCTCTAGGTTCAACCAACAAAGGCCAGACCATCGATCTTGAGACAATGCTTTCAACAAGGATACAATGTATATTTGTCGTCGTTACCTGCTCCAGCTAGTGAAGCGCAGATCACGGACTTTCATCCTAGAAAAGCACAGAAAATCACTGCATCCAATCAATTAAGATCATATTGCCTTCTTGCATCACCCAATCATCCACTCGAGATAGCCATTGAGTCCTTCGAGATTTGCCGCACCATGGAAAGCCACCATCAGTAATCCTCCTAAGCTACCATATAATCTGGCACCAGACAAGAAGGGAGTTGTCATGATCCATGGCAGGGTACAAGGGTCGTGTTAATGGAGAGTAGGTGCAAAGGGTAAGAGTTCAAAGTCTTCAGCTCACACATGGTTCCCTCTTCTCTCACTTTGCCCATGGAATGGGCGGGGGTATATATGTAAAGCAAAAATTTTGCTTGACGACCCAACTTTGTGTATGTGTCAATATTTTTTTTTTTGAAATAACAATATATTAAGCTAGCAAGCCGACTCATTAAAAATCTTCCAGTCCCCATAGGTAACCTGGTAAGTAAAAGAGTATGTAAGAAACTTGCTGCTTTAAGCATTCCCAATAGTTATATCGTTAATCAACCTGCTTACAATAAAACTAGGGGCCTCAATCGACCAATTACAAGAATGCTTATTAATGAAACTATCTCTCGCCAGCTCATGCGCGACTTGGTTTGCTTCCCTCGGACAAAATTTATAAATGACAGTACCAATGTCTAAATTCAACAAGTCCACACAATCCGAATAAGTATGTGCATTGACATATTCCTTGCTTTTTCAATGAGTGTGTACACTTGTGTTCTCTTGCTGTCCCGGGCTATATAGAGGAGAGAAGAAAATGGACGAATTTCAGAACAAACACCGCTCACTCTTTGCCTCTCTTATCATTTCCAAGTTTCTTTGTTGTGATGCTTCCAGACTTCTCATCGGACGTCCGGCTAAGTAGGCCTTAGAAACCATGTTTACTAAAATCCTACACCGGGAGAGAACCGATAGGTTTGTGAGAAGCGTTTCGGCACAAATGCTCGCTTTCGTTCGAATACTTATGTGTCGACCGCACGACTAGTTTCTCTACGGATCCGGTGTAGGGAACTCACCTGTGAATTGTGTTGGTTTAAATGAACCAATGCGTAGAGAAAATTTGTGAGAGCACGCCAGGTTTGCAGTCCCCTGTTTGATATTACCAATTGAAATGCATTTTATGTGTCGACCGCACGACTAGTTTCTCTACGCACCCCGCGCGAGCACACCAGGTTTGCAGTCCCCTGTTTGATATTATTTCCTTGCATTTACACCTTATAAAATGCATTTCAATTGGTCTATCCTAGCACTAAGACCGGGACGAATCAAATTTAGTATATATAAGCTCACCCATCATAGGCTCACAAACACATCGGAACATATTTAGAAATTTCAAAAGAACCTCTTTAATTGCTAATGAGCAGCCTGATGCCATAACTCACTAAGATGATGAAACCTGCTTCTTTCAAGATGAACAAAACATCAAATGAAATACACAGGACAGAAGAATGCACATTTTGTTTGCAATAAGCCTAGTAAAAAACATTCTTGATACCTTTTCCACTAGTCAATATGACAAACTTATACAGAGTACAGTAAGGCTACAATGAGAGAATTCTCAGGTGAAGATATCAGCACATATGATTTCTAGAGGGCGATGATAAATTACAGATCGGATGTCATCCGTTAAGGAAAAAAAAGAGGGAAAACTTCTTTTCCGGGTGAGAGGTAACACCAAACACCGACACCGACTGTGCCCAGTGCAGGCAGATTCTAATCTTTTAACTCTATCTTTCGAACCGAGGCAGGTACCATAGTTGCATCATACACAGCTAAACGAACTGCTGCAACACAGTGATAATCGGGGCAGGTAGCAGATGCTTGCCACCGCTGGTGATTCCTTTCCATGGCACCATTGGTGCAAAAGCCTAAATGCTTTGACACGAAGGAAGTCATGACAAGCAACTGCTGCTCCCTAAGCAATGACCGAGTGAGGGCTGCAGCAGCATCAACATATTGAACTTCTTATATTCTTGGTCACTCTATTGAGAGGGTTTCCAATCATACGGAAGATTATTGAAGCTATTTGCAGCTCTAAGTCCACCCAATAGCTGATTACCTATGTCATGCTGTTGCTGATGCTGCTGGTGTTGGTGTTGGTGCTGCTGCTGCTGGGCCAACTGTGATAGATCATGTGCATTGTGATGCATTCCCATCCTCCCGTTCACTGCCATTGCATTGTTCGCCATTGCCATTCTCAGTCCACTAGCTGCAGGGTTTGAACCAAACCCACCCATGGCCCCAAATCCCATTCCTCCCATTCCAGATTGATTTGTGACCGCATTGCCAACTAAGCAGTTAACCCCATTAATACCAGGGGAAAGTCCATTTGGTCTCTTCATGTCATTCACTACGTGGCCAACACCATTTCTTTGTGATGACATCATCTCTTGCAAGATTCTCTCAACCGAGCTTTGGGAATCACTTGGTTCAGGTTCCTGAGGCCGAGCTGCAGGCGGCTGCATTGGTGGTAAGTTTGATGATGATGCTGCTGGGGAACCAAGTTGGTTTGTATTCTGAGGGACGGGCATCATGTTGTTATTGGATGACGTAGGCACCTGGGAAGGGAACGAGGTAGACGGATTTGACTGCAAGGAACTTGTAGAGTTCACCTTGGGAATTGCACCATTATTTCCACCGTTATACAGGCCATTTACGCTGGTCATTGGATGATCTTGTCTAGAATTCACGGAACCTTGAAGGAGCCCAATAACAGATGGTGAGGGTGCAGATGTAGAGGGTGCACACGTGAGAGAATTATTTGATGTCACATCTGCATTGGCAGAGGCAGAAGGCTGCACACCAGCCATAGGAGCAGAATTTTGACCACTCTGGTTTGAACTCTGGGGAACAGCTTGCTGCTCTTCAGGCTGTTGCTGCTGTGGTTGAAGAGGGTTGATCCCTGATGGGGTCCTCCGAGGAAAGTTATGAAGGCTATCTGAAAAAACAAAAAAAAAAGTCAATGTTAAATATCGACAAACATAACATACAAAAGCAAATAGCAGGCATCCATCTGACTAGAAATCACATCTTGTTGAATGACATACTAACTAACAAAGCTACTGTGTTTTGCGACCAGGATTCAAATAATCAGTAGGAATCAGGCAGCCTAGTTCCCAGCCATTCCCATGAGGATCAGGTGCAAAGCACCACTCATCATGGAGTATTTACAAGTTTGTTCACCGAAATTTGTTTTGAGTATCATGGAAGGCAATCAGAATATTACAGTATCCTGCCTATGGATGTGGTTGGAAACTTCAATCAGCAATCCCATTGTGCGTAGAAAGGAACATCCATGGGACCTTCCTTGGTTTTGTTTTGTTGGTGCCCTGGATAATGAGCTGGTGACCTGGCCTGAAAAACCTGGCACCAATGTTAGCCTGGCTCAGGCACTTGAGCTATAGCGCCTTGAGTGCAGCAGACGCAGCCTGGGAGCTCATACCCACTTAACAAGAGAAGGTAGCAGAGGTGGGAGAGATGAGCAATGGCAGCAAGCTAGGTGCCGCCATTGCATTGAAGCTCTGTCCTTATCGGGTACAAGCTCTGTCATTGCTGCATACGAGCTCCGGTGTTGGATTTTGGGTCTGGGATGAATCAGGGAGAGGGCACCCAATGAAGCTGTGCTGCTTCTTCTGTTGTTACGAAGACAAGCCTATATGCCAGCAACAAGTGATCATCCTGCCGCCAAGAGGCTGCCCGCTACTGCTGCGGTGACGGCAGGATGGATCTATCACACTGACAATTTGGGATTTCTTCGTTTTTTTAGAAAAATGCAAGCTTCATTACCCCTGTCCTCTGCGCCAACTAGGGTGCATACTGCCATATTATTACAAAACCAAACCTCAGCACAAAAAGGGGGAAGAAAATGGACATGCCATGGCAGGTTGCCAAACCTACGGCGGGTCTACCAACAGATCATCCACACACGACAGCAACTATGCAGCATGATGTGCAGAGGAGCCTTTATTCAACATGATGCCTCTAACGAGGAATAAGACTCGCACTGTCGTCGCCAGATTTGACCAAGGAGAAATCCTGGATTTTCAACCGGGAAGCATGCATTGGCTTCAGGAAGGAAAAGGCCACATAACGTCAACATCACCAGATCCAGATAGCCAAACCTAAGCTTTCATCCTGGATAGCCGGTATAGTAGCTGCCAACCGAGACCCCAATATGCCACCATCACCGGATCCAGTCAGACACCATCCTGGCTGATTACCATCACCACCACTCCTCGGACTGGCCTAACTTACCAACCATAACTCTTCTGTAGATAGAATGTGTGATTCCTCCAAATTTATTACTGCTCAGTGCTCTTTGATGCCCAGGTCACCAACCAAACACTTGTACCATGCAAATACTTGATTTATGCCCAGGTCATCAACATCTAAGCCCCAGGCCAGGCGCCACTCTTCCCCAGGCATAAAACTCAGGATAACAACCAAACTAGCCTTTTATACCTGTTTATGAGTAGTTATGAACTGGGATAGATCATCACCAGCATGAAACTAGTATTACTGTGTTGTCTGACAAAACTGAATGCGCTCCTACCTTATCACTGCCCTACCATATTTAGAGGCATGAACTGGGATAGATCATCACCAGCATGAAACTAGTATTACTGTGTTGTCTGGAAAAAACTGAATGCTCTCCTACCTTATCACTGTCCTACAATATTTAGAGGCATGACTAGGCAAGTACAAAACATATAGCAAGGGAACTTGACTAAATAAATAGTGTTAATTAAAATATAGACCAAAGAACACTCATTTATGTCTGAGGCCTCCTTTGATTCATAGGATTTGTGTAGGAAAAGTAAAGGATTCGGATTCCTGTAGGATTTTGTACTGTAGCAGCGTTTGATTCATGGGAATACACCAAAGGAAAATTGAAGGAAGTTTTCCTCTACAACCAGATTCCTTGGGTAAACACAGAAATGAAATAATTCAGTCCAGCCTCATTTTTCCATTCCTTTGCAAGGAACGAGGCAATAAAAGCTAATGATGGGTGAACATGCTGCTACACAGCCACTTGATGGCACTTAACGTTGCTCTTATTGCTTGTTATCCACGCTAATCAAGTTCTTTAAGATAGCATGTTCAATTCCTCTACTCTTTCTTTCCTATGTTTCAAACGACAACTCAGGAAATATTCCCGTGTTCTCCTATCCTATAGTTTGGCACTTGCATTCCTATCTAATTCCTATTCCTATTCCTATTCCTTTATTTTGTGATCCTACAAATCAAAGAGGGCCTCAGTGTGTATGCAGATGGTGTGCACAAATTTGCTTCATGCTGAAAAAATTGATTTGAGATTAACCAACAGGATACAATGATTAAGATGCCATACCGATTGGTCCAGAACCAGTCTGCCTGCTGTAGTCAATCAAATCTTTCATGCAGTTTACAACCTCCGCTATCTGGGAGTATCAATGTCAGAAGAAATTCCATACTTTTGAACAATCTAAACCAACTTCAACTGACAGAAGCATAGAAATTATAATACGAGAAAGGAAACTACGATTGGTCAGACTGTACCTGAAGGCAGCGGACATATCGTTTTGTGTATCCTAAATCATTTACCAAAGGCACCTCCAAGGCTTTGGCCAATTGGCGGGCACATGCAACGAACCTATTAGTACAAGAGTGCAATATAAGTACATAGCAGGAACTAGATAAGTACAATGAAAAGTGGAGTTGGTGAATGGTTACTGAAAGAAAAGCAAGAACAATGTGATTTAGGTGCTACCCTTAAGATCACATTTTTAACCACGGCAATTTCTAACAGAGATGAGTTTTAACAACGGAAGCAAAAGATAATGCACATAAAGTCCAAGCAAAGAAGTTCAATACAGGGCAAGCATTGTGCATATAAGGCTATATTTACTAACGAACATTTTTATGCTTCTAAAACAAGAACAGTAGCCTTTTTGTTACCAACAGATAGGAGTAGAACTTGGAAATTAACCCATAATATCATGCTGCTAAAGGCTAACAAAATACATGTGAAAGCATCTGCTTGCCGCCACATAACACTGTAATTACTCAAACAAGATCAGCCATTTTACCCAGCGAAGCTTCCGGTCCACTCATTCGCTGTTCGATAGCCGGTGGCCAACCGGTGGAACTCAGTTTAGCACGCATAAATAAGACCAAACATGACAATACCAAACCAAGGATGGACAGGCTAGCACCGTGCATTTTGATCACCTAGCTATAATGCCTGGCATTTGAATCACACCCCATCAATTTTGGTACCAGAATCAGACTGGGCCAAGCACTACCCCATGTATTTTCTGGTCGAACCACCTATCCGGTTTCAATAGCATGATATCCGGTACCCTGTACTTACAGCTAGTTTTTCATGGCAACTGGTTTTTTTCTCAATCTGTTCTATAGACCGAGAATCCTAATGGTTTTCAACTAGTATCCCATTTTCAATGGACTAATGAGCAAGTAATTAGTTCAGATCTAATCCGTCACAGCTTATCAAGATACACAAGAAACAAAAACATGCCTAAGATGAGATTACCTTTTCTAGTGAATATAAATGCACAACCTTTAAGTAAATTATTGACCATGCCCTGACAGCATAAACTCTTAGGTGAGTTGGTTGATGCATGAAAGAAATGCATTTGAGGAAGTGCAGCTTTCAAGACTCAGCATGATTATTTTATTATTCACAAAGGGGGTGCCTCTGCAGTTTAAACAGGCATGTACTTGCAATTCTAGCTCCTTCTGCTACGTAACTGAAATTGTCTACTAACGGGACCTCACTGTATCTTTACTCTTTTTTTTTTTTGGCAAACCACTGTATCTTTACTCTGTACTCTTATAAAGATCTGATTTGATGGAGGTCCATTCACCCTTACAATATTACCACTTAAGTTGCAAAGAAATTAATTACCGCAATTATCATACGTTGTAAGTAGTTGACATATGTATCATTAACTATTCATTAATTGCTTAGATTAATGTTTATTTTGAGATAAAAATTTAGTTTGCATAAAGTTAACGACTATGATGACACAAGAGTTTAAACAACTCACGCAATGTAAAAAACTTCCGAAACAGCGCACGAGCATTTGGATAGTTTAATACATATATCAGCGCTGAAGATGAGTCTAGACGTGAATAAATTTCATATATGTCAAGAGAGTTGGTCCGATGAAACTCAACTATAACTGACGGTCAAAGGGACGGCAAAACCTTCAAAGTTCAAATAATTACTTGATTCCCTTCCACCTTTATCTCGGCTAACCCTCCGCACATTGCAGTGGAATGGAAAGACGTTACAGTAGTTTAATTAGAGTTCTGATGAAAAAACTTCTTTCAGGAGTAGAAGACTAAGAAGGCATGTGAGGAAATATGTTGACTTCACATCATACCTTACTAATGGATAATTTTATGTGTGATGTACAATGACCTAGTTAACTATCTCATTCAGAATACTGAATAGGTGTTTTTATTTGTCACACCTAGTCAACGGCTTATTTAAGAATATATTAAATGACTTCTCCATAAGAAACATTGCGGACCAAATAATCAATGTACTTAGAGCAGAAATACCATGTGTTGGCACAGGACCGTGTATCAAATATCTTGCTAATTTAATTTCTTAGCAAGGTTTCAAGGTGTTGGCACTTGGCAGTTGTACAAGTCTTTTCGCTGTTCAGGAAGGAATTCAACCCAAGGATTTGGTAGTAGAGTATTTAATAGTTTACATAATGGAAAAAAAGAGAATAAAAGAAGAATGTTGGTTTATTTCTTGATTGCTTGATATGAGAATTTGAGAACAGCGGACTCGCTATACAAAGGCGCTTAAACTTTAGAGCCAAACTATTTAATAGAAAACTACAAAGATAGCAACTAATCAAAAGGAATATCCAAAATAGAAAGGAACCATAAAAAACTGACTAACAGACACTAGCACCTCTGGCATTTTTATTTAGAAGAACCATGAGGCAGCGCGGGGAGACCGAAGACTCGAACCGTGGTGAGCTGAGCAAGCACAGAAGCCGCTAGCCAACTGAACAGGGCTCAGTTTTCTATAGATACAAATCATGATAATCTCCAATGTTATGTTTCTACTAGTAGTTTTCTGTATTGGATAGGCCCAGGTGCAGATGACTACTTCCTCCTACCCTTGGAATCTCATCATTACGCTGTTGTGGTGGTGAGTTTAAACACTTGGTAACCTCTCTATCGCGTTAAGCAAGTAGAAATAGAATTAAAAAACTTGATAGATGAAATATCTAACAGCAAACTTGATATATATAGGATATATTTATATATTTATGTGTGTGTATTAAACAAAACATCTGATGTAGAAAATAATCGTAATAACCAATCAATGTGTTTGCCTTATACGCCCATTTGCAGCCAAATGAGGTCCATTGTGCACATGACAAGTGAACTGCTCAGGACCAGCTCGGAAACTACATGACATGAAACAACAACGGAAAGCATGCAAACAATCTCAAAGTCACCTTCTTTAGTAAAACAAGTTGAGCCAGAGAGCCAGCTTTGCTTCCACTCTGTTCCTAACTCGCATTATCTTAATTGCTTATTTCAGAAGTTCCTATAAACTACAAGTCATGTTTATATCGATGGCACCCTGGACTACCCTAGCAGCAATAAAATGCGACCACAAGGTACACAGCAAGACATTAGGAAAGTTTTCATCATGGCAGGCCTGCTAGAACAGAGAGATGAATTAACTAGGGAAAAGTAAGCAATGAAATAAACAGAAGTCCACTAAGCCTGAAAGCTACTCTTCCAAAGTCAGGACGAGTACAGTTGCCAGATTGTCGAGGGCGAGTACCTTATCCCTGTATTGAGACATCTACCCTACACAAATTATTTTGTTATGGACCAAGGTCCATAGGTCATAGCACCAAGGCTCCCAACTTGTCATGGTGGCCGATGCATCTAAAACTACGCATTAGTGGAAACTAGCTCAACCCTACAAATGCCTCCTTAACAGGGAAGGTGGATGCTAAATATCAAAAGATCAGGCAGGAATACATGCAGAAATGATGTGGACAAAGCATCAACAAAAAGAGAAGAGATAGCAGTAGTATCAGGTTGGGTACACCAAATGATAAGAAAATATGTGAAAACGATTTTAGGAAAGAACTTAAGATGAAGCATATAAGCACATCAGGGCCGATCTCCTTACGAGTTGCAATTATTCTGCATGTCCTGAGTCGTTAAACTCGTTGAATTTTGAGCAGCAGCCTGGTATTTTTGTACAACTGTGCCAAGCTGGCTAACCTGAATTGAAAATCAAGATGCGTGAATATATGAAATGTTTGTTACAAAATTGAACATAAATAATGAGATCCATGACCTGGGAGTGAAACTATGTCAATACACTAAATGTCTTCCTACCTGTGGTACTATTGATCTCCGTGGAATAAGTTCCTCATGACGCCTAGCACAAAACTCCCAAGATGCAATCTTCAACAAAAGAAAATAGTACAAGGTTGTGAAATATGCTAGTCCAAAAGGCACTTATTCAAGAATAATATTGTAAAAGAACTCACATAATTACAGGAAGAACAAAGTAAAAAATAGCAATACCTTGAGATCCGGATTAAAAACTATTCTTAGATGCCCCTCACGTACAACACGCAATTGCTCAAAGACACTTTCCTGGATTGCTTTTGCATAGTCCAAAATAATCTGACCAGATGCATTCTGCGATTCACGTGGCATGTCGATATACAATAGTTCTTCCAACGTGCCACTCGCATATTTGATTTGGCATAGTCGTGGCAAGACCTCAACTGTTGTCTCTGCAAAAGTAACAACATAAGATCAAAATAAGAACACATGTGAGAGAGGAAGATGCGCAAATTAAAATGATGCTCACCAAAGCCCCGGCCAGGCTTTCGACTGCATATTTCACAATGCCATACATCCTGAAATTGCAAATGTATATGGGAAGTTATAGATAAGAATTTGAAAGGAAAAGGTATACTCGAAATACAATGTGTTGCTCTAAATCCTCAGGCTAACGTATAGAATATAGAACAGAATTCACTTGCATAAATCAAGTATACGAAAACACGAGTGAAAGAGGTACAGATTCAATAGCAACAGCAATAAACCTGAGGGAAAACTCCAGTAGTTTGACGACCACTTCCATAGAGAGATACACACCACCTCTTTTTAGCAGTTGGAGCAAAATATTCATTGACAAAGTTTCTCCAGTACTCAATATTGTTATCCTGCATCAAAAGGAATAAGTAGATGACTAAGTTGTAAGCACCTTCTTTTTGCTTGGAGCATAATATTACTCTTTTGAAAAAAAAAGAAAAAATATTACCTGTGGTCTGTTCTGTTGATGATACATGTAATGAGTTAATCTCTTTGCACAGGTACCTGGCTCATAAGGAGCCAGCTTTCCTGGGGTTCTCATGTTTAGACTCTGCTGACGAAGTAACTGCTGCTGATGTTGCTGCTGCTGTTGCTGTTGTTGTTGTTGTTGCTGCTGTTGTTGTTGTTGTTGTTGCAATTGATTTCTCTGCAAAGGGAGATTCTTTAAAATCTGTTGATGTTGCTGCTGATGCTGCTGCATATGCAAGAGACGTTGCTGTTGCAAGAGGTTCAGTTGGGCAGCCGCGGCCGCTTGAGGATTCTGCTTGGTGAGCTGCAACAGATGGTGATGGTGCTGCTGTTGTTGCTGCTGTTGCTGCAAGAATGCTGATGGGTCCGCATTTGATTGCTCCATCTTCACTGTGCCCAAACTCCTCAACGGTTGCAACTGCTGTGGCTCAAATTTCACATTGCCAGCATTGCGCATCATCTGGGCTGGGCCATTCTGGTCAGGCTGTCCCATCTGATGTTCTAATTTGATTCCACCCATGCTGCCGCCATTCTCCAACTTCACTGTAGCCTGCGGCTGCGGCGGCAACTGCTGCTGGTTGTAAGACATCTGCAGTTGCTGCTGCTGCTGTTGTTGTCGCTCCTGCTGGTGCTGCAGATCCTGCACATCTATCTGCTGCTGCTGCTGCTGCTGCATCATATCTGAACCTAGGTGATTGCCCAAACTACCCTGGGAGGAGGATGGGAACGAGAGAGGATCGGATCCTCCGGCGCCACCAAAATCACCAGCACCATCATGCCCCCCTCTCTGCTGAAGAGTATTCATCGGAAGCCCGCCATTCGGCAGCTGTTGTCCTGGACTTGGAACAGGGCCGCCGTTTCCGTAGGCGGACCGGTTGAGTAGGGAGGAGACATTGGAGGCTGCTCCGAGCAGGCCATTTCCTCCAAACTGCGTGCGCGGGGAGACAAGGGACGAGAACTGGGACTGCGACGGGAGCATGCCACCACCACCGCCGCCACCCCCACCCATTCCCTGCTGGCCACCACTGAGCAGGTTCGAACTCGCCCGGAGAAGCGAAGCGGCGCCGACCGGCTGCCCAGGACCCATCGGGTTGGGCGGCCCCGACGACACCATCCTCGCAGCAGGCAATGGGGGAGCTCCGAGCTCGGCAGACGGAGACTGCTCCAAGATCGGGTGTTCCGCCAATCACCTCGCCATCCTTTCAGCGGGGCACGCCCGCAAGATCCACCGGAATTGAGAAGGCGCGAGGCAGCAACCCCTGGAAACAACAAGAGATTGCAGCTTCAGGACGCATTGGATCTAGACTAGCATATCCCCGGCACAAATCTACTAAGAAAAACGCCAACCCCACCGCCGCCCGAAATCAAGCTTCCCGAAGCAAAGTTCCCTCCCCTCTTTCAAATCCGCCGCAGCCAAGCAAATAGACAGCGCGAAATACACACCCGAGAAAAAGAGAAAAAAAAAAGGAAACGAGAAGAAGAGCGCCAGACGCAAGCAGAATTAAGCAACCCCCGAGCGAGCTCGGCAACTAGATCGCAGCTCGCGAAATGAGCGGAATTAAGCAGCAGCAGCAAGCAAGCAAGCAAGCAGTGGCAGGCAGGCAGGCAGGCAGCCAGACCGTCAGCGCAGACCCACCGAGCAAAGCGCGCCGCGTCCGCCCCGAATCCGGCGATCCCAGAGCTGAAACCCGCGCCAAATCGCGCGGCCCGGTCCGCTGAGCACACCTCGTCCGCCGCTGGGCGACCGCCACTGCCACCGGGAGCAGCAAGCAGTGTCACCGCCACCCGCCGCCGCCGCGCCGGAGTATCTCCGCTCGGCTCCGGCTAGGGTTTAGGCCCGTGCAGCTGCGCGGCGCCGGGGAGGAAGATAAACAGCGGGGGAGGGATAAAAAAAATCGAGCGAGGTTCGTTAAAAAAATCTTTCTCTCTGGCTTGTTCCTGTGTGCGAGCGAGCGAGCGACGGGATTTGGTTTGGTTTGCTCTCTGTGGAGAGAAGGGAGGCGAAGCGGGGAGGAGAGAGAAAAGGAAGCAGAAGAAGGAAAGAAAATTCTGAGAGACCGTGTGTCCTTGCGGACGTCAAAATTCCCATTCGATTTGATTAAGATCCGGGGGCCGCGCGACCTCCGTGGAGTCGTGCGCCGGTCACCGGAGTGTGGGGTCACACGTGACGCGGAGCCCACGTGGAGGTGAGCGGGTGGGCGCGTGGGTCGGGTGGGGGCCGGTTCTGATTAGGGTGGTATTTTTCTGTTGGAGTATTATTTTATGATGAAGTTGTGGGCTGTGGTGCTGAGGTTGGAAAGAAGTCAAAGGAGCGCGTGCTCCGTGCCATGCCATGGCCAACGCTGTGGCCTTGCCCTGCTCCTCCTCCTCTTGGCATCTGTCACCACCACACGCACATTGTCATCCAACTAGATTCGAACGGCGCAGCTGCGCAACATTTAAAGATTCTTTGAATTTTTTGCCCGTAGTTCTTAAAATTTGTACAGATTACTAAATAGATGAATAATATTCATATGTATAAGAGAAACAACTATAGCATGTTTGTCCTATGTAGATCAAAGAATTTATCAAAAGTCTACAAATTTGAAAGCATACTTGTAGGATCATATGAAATTAACAATCACCACACCATATTATCCAAACCTTAAGAAACAGAAAGATCAGAGAAATGCTGAAATACACAGGAAAAGTAATATAGAAATTAGCACCACTCTGACATAACACAAGGTGGCTTTATGAGAGCTGCATCTAGAAGTACCACACTGACATAACATAAGGTTGTTTCATGATAGCTGCATCTCTTGGGAGTACATAACACATGTCCACATGGAAGCAATTCTGAATACATAAGTTTTGACCATTTCACTGATCTAAGCTAGGTAATGATAACATGATCTCAAATACCTAATGAGACTACATAATATTAAAGACCATAGTTTGCTGGGCAGTCACGCGCAGACACTGTGTATAGGCAAAATAAGTTTGATCTGCAGAAACAAAATTCAGAATTAGTCGAGAGTGTAGTTGCATGGGTACAAACTGCAATAAGCGTTGTCTGCCCGTACCTTGAGTAGCAGCATCTCTAGAGAGCGCCCTAGGTGGCGTTTTTCTTCACCAGATCAGTGTTTCCATCTTTCAGTGATGATGCTTCACACCTGGAGTGAAGAGAGAAGATGAGGTCACACATTAAGAGGAGTTCATAGGATAAAGGTTATCCACAATACCTATAAGTACTTTTAGTGGGGTTTGCTGCTGCAGGTACACCATTAGTTGCATGGTCAGGTCCTTGAAACAAAGCCTTGCGTGTAGCTGAAGTGGACATTACATCTTTGTTCCTGAACATGTGAGATTGGACCTGTCATTAGAAAAGAACTTGCCAAAACATAAGGATGAATTACTTTAATTGTTGTACCTGGTATTTGGAAGTTTACTGACAGAAGGAGCAGTTGTCTTAGTTGGTAAAGCATATTCAGACTGATGCAATAAAAATGAGCAATTTGCATCATATGTTACAGAATAGTTGTAACTTACATCTATGGCGTTAGAGCTAGCTGAAGTCCAAGCAGTATCCAGCTTTCCAAATTGACTATCAGGAAACAATCTTTGTTTTGGGCATCTGTATAGTGACAACCTGATAAGTATGTTCCGTATAACCTTGAAGAATATTCATGCCTCTAAGATAGGGTCATAAACCTTCACAACCTAGTGCCCATAAAGCAAAAAATAATTTTGCATTCTTTGATCAGTTGATGAAGCTGGGTAATGCAGAGATGTGGGGTGTCGACACATTGAGGACAGAGCATCACAATCACATAATTTACTTAAATAATGCTCATCAAGCACAAGAATCCTATCATGTAACCTGAAGACACTAAAGTCAAGTCATGCTCGCCTCTCCTCTTGTCGAGAGCCTTTGGTACGCTCCTCTTGTCGAGAGCCAAGGACAAGGGAGAGACAGAGCCCCACTTGATCGCCTTATCAGATGTAGAAATCAGTATTTGTTTGCTGCCCAAAGAAAATAAGACAAATTGATTGGTTATTCCCATAAAAATTTGTAGAAATTTTACTGAAATAGGTTTTGATATATATAAATGAATACTTTGACCAAAGATAAGAAATGCATGGACGACCACACAATTTTAGTAGACTATATATGGTTATTGTTTCACGTTCCAGGATAAAGAAACGAAATGATACCACGTGATAACAAACACGTGTTCTAAATAACCAAGACAGACTACCAGGAGCTATCTTGGTAGCATAACGTGCGTTATTTAAATTAGCATCCAAAGGCTTGCAAACTACATAAAATATCATTACAAACATCAATACATAACATGAAAAATTACAAACATCACCACACAACATCTATCCCTAATCATGTGCATGCAACAAATATGTAACAACTACTCCAATAAAATAGTCACAGGCAGACACATGTAGAAGCAACAAAAAAAAGCATGAGCATCAAAGTAAAATATATAGATTGAGACATGTAATGTGCACCAAAAAGAAAAACCAAGATGCTTCCTTGAAAGAAGCATCACCAGGCAGAGAATACTATCTAATCCGACATAACATAACAATATATAGAGATGACTGGCACATATGGGCACACATAAGAAACCTTGAGACATACCTGTCAGCTTCCAACACATCCGCGTACCAAAATAGCACATCCAGCTGCAGAACAAAAAGTTTAAGAATGTCCCGTAACACCAAGGTGATGAAGCAGATGAAGGCAGCAAACCTGAATCAAGGAAGTCCACTGCAAGGTTTTTCTGCTAGTAACCGAGAGATGCATCATCACCTGCAAGGAAGAACATGACCAGACCATACATCAAACTAAGATCAAAGAGGCGTGCGTATATGATCACCTAATGGCAGCCAATATACTACTGCCACAACACGCTGATGGTCCTAAAAAACAATGGAGAATGGAGAAAGTACAAAACAATTGAATTCGTTGCAACAAATTAACTATATGTTCAACTCCTCAAGCAAATTTCAGTTTGGCAATGTTATTTACATATTCCTTTTTATTTTATAACCGGTAAATTAAACCTTATGTGAACTGAAATATCAAGAGTATTATGGCCAGTATAGGCTCTCCAAATGTCATTTTTTAAGAGAAAACACAAACATTATTTAGCAATTAGCATCCACCCAAACAAATAAATTTGACCAAACTTGCTACGAAACAATATAGCATAAAAAAGAATTCAAAGTGATGTGCCTATTTCAGTCTTGGAAAATAAAACTACATTTGTGTGCTACTATATAAAATCGGTATTTTGTGGCAAACTAAGACCCACATTAGAGGCTACATATATAAATTGGCAAGTACATTATATCCATACTATCCTTCCTGCCCCTTCAATTGACTCGAGTTATCTAAGCCATGAGTTGAGCATAACCCATAAGAAAATTGGTATTAAACTGCAAATTACATGGCATACTTCATCACAGAGTCAGTGGTCTATCAACAGTAAGTGTACCGCAAATTACATGGCATACTTCATCACAGAATCAGTGGTCTATCATTTTAACACTTTTAAAAAGGAAGGCATTAAACTTTCAGATAACAAAAGGATTCTACATTGTGCTCGGGCACAAAAGATTAGCTAGAAGTTGCAGATCATCCATTTAACAAATTCTACTCTGGTCGAGGTGCTGTTGTAGTTGCACTTGTTAGGGTCATTCGTCGCTCAAAGAAGGGCGCCTACACCATCACCAAAAAATAAGCCTTTAATTCTTAGTATCCAAATCTGAGAGAAAACAAATAAATGTTTTCAATCGATAAAATATTCCGTGAGAATGGTGCCTTAAATTCTTAGTATCCAGAGCAGATAGGAAGAGGAGCGGGTGAGTACGAACCGAACCGAAGCCGGGGCAGTTGAGGTCCAGCCCTAGAACCTTGAGCTCATGGAACCTACAAAATCCAATCCTTTCAGATGGTACAGGGGTGCTGAATCGACAGACCACACCATGAAAAAGTAAGCAACAATTTAGTTATACAGGACAGAAAAATATAATTCAAGTACTGGATGATTGCACATTATGTAATAAGATACAAACCCAAAAATACTTTCAATGACAGAATAAGTCACCAAAGTATAGTCAATGCATTTAATTGCTTGTTCTTGTTGTGCAAGCTGAATTTGCAGACTGCAATTAACAATTTTTTGAAACATCGGGTTGTGTATATACATCACCAAAGTCTCAAGTCTCAACACACCGAAATCCAAGAAAAAAACAGAGATCAAGAAATAAAAGAATGCAAGCTGCTCTGTGCACCAATCCTGAACGCCTCTGGCCACCAGGGCCTGTACGTGGAGCTCCCCCTGTGTAGGAATGAGCAAAGCTCTAAACCTCTGAGAGAGAAACACTTTCAGAAGCATCCGTCTACTGACCAAGGAGTAGAATTATTTATTCCATGGAAATTTTCCTTTTTCTTTTGAAATGAGAGGTGCTCCAGTTAGCAAGTAATAAGTAATAACACAAACAGGAAAACCCTAAGTTAGAGAACAATTCAGGTCATCTAAAAATGCCAGGGAGCATCATTAACTACGCCAGAAGGAATTAAAGTACTCAAATTTCTGTGCAGTTTATGTTTTTAGGGAAAAAGGAGACAATTAACAATTTAAAGAACAATAGGAGACAAACCTAGAAATAGGAAATTATCTAACCACCACCAGAAATGGAAAAGCTATCTCTCACCATTTTGCTGAGCCCATCATCTGCACAAAATAACCAAAAAAGAGTAAGGAAATAAAGGAAAATAAAAAACAGCCAATACAAATAGAAATATCCAGAGCTTGAGTACCTGACCACCTCACCGACCTTGGAACATAGAAGGGGGCTGCAGCTGCTGGAACATGGAGGCAGCTGTTGGAAAATATATTCCTTTCTCTATTCACTTCAAATTCAACTCGTAAAAGAAAACAAAGAATGCCAATTAAGCCAGAACTATACATACCCAATTAGGTTTTCAGTTATTAGTCCTGCAGTTTGTTATAACCGAAAAACAGTCAAGCACACTTTGAAAATAAGAACCAGAAAACATGCTGCCATTTTCAGCTTTGAACTAAAGTAAATACAAGTTATAGGCAGCAAGAAAAGAGATCTCACTTTGAGTAAGGCTTTAAAACAAACATCTGGTGGTCAAACCTGCACATATCTGACACCTCCATCCATCGAGGCTTAATTCATCTTAGCAAATGAAATTATATCCTGGAAAAAAAAGAAAATCACAAACTCAGACCAAGATGAACAAATCTACAAAATAGAGAGGTGAGTTGCTGATATGCTACCTGGGCATCGTGTGACCAGCTCACATGGGAGGCTAATCAGCAGGGAGGAAGATTAAACAACAGGATGTGTGCTCTTTTGGCAACTGTGGAGCGCAGATACTACTACTTTACAAACCTGTATCACATGGGTCAATCTTAAGTGAAAATACATTTCTACCACTTGAAGGATCGAAAATACTACAATATGTGATCAAATAGCCGAGTAACATGTCCTGCAAAATCTTAGTATCTATTTAAGTTGGAGAGTAACTTGCCTCCTTCTAGAAGTAAAGGTCGACGTAGTTCTTCCAGTTGTGCAACATAAGCTGGAAGGCAAATTTATGTGCCTACAGATCCACACAAGTCACCACTGACCTCATCATCATAATCAGTTACAGATTTCTCAGGTAAGCAAGTTCCCATTTCATCCATAGGTTCTGCAAACTCTGCATACATTTGATCAAAACTAATTATGAAAGTATTTTGCAAGCGCACGCCTACCCCACTGCACTGACCATTGAACATGCCATTTTTCTTCTGTCCCATCGTGCACAATACCAAGAAAAAAAAGCACCATAACCAAACATATATTGTCAGCAGAACATTAATTTCAGAGTCACATACGGGAAAAAAATATTAGCGTGCATAATAAACATAAAACTTACTAAAAAATATTAGCCTGCACAAAAAGAACTGAATGCATTGAAAGTCAAACTAACCAATCCAGCATATTAGCATCATACAGAAATAATCAAGCAATAGTGGTATCTACTTCATCTAGGAACAAATAAAAATATAGAAGAGAGGAGAGGCAAGCAAACACTCGAAGCTAACTCGCAGCATTGCAAAAATCCTTAAATTAATAACAGCTACCACCATATCCGCTTGCACTCTTCAGAGTCCCAGCCAATCCATGTTCCATTGTATCTGAAGCCAAAAAATACCAACCTATGATTAAGGAAAAATTATTAGCTTCGTTTGTTACTCCTGAATCCTAATACAAATAGATGAGAAGCCAAAATAGTATGTCAGCCACTGATTATTTTGACAAACGGGAGAGCACAGTTCCAACAAATTCTATCTACCTTACTCTTTCTTTCTGACCAGATCAAGATCCAGAAACCCTTTCTCTCTGAACAGATCAAGAAGAAAGAGCCAATAACCTCTCTCTCTCTCAATCTGAGAGAACCAAAAAGAAATAATCAACCTCATCCTCACTGTCTACCTCTCTACCCTCTATTTCCAATCTCGTGTTGGTAGACAAAAAAGAATGGAGAGCGCTAGTACCTGAAGAGGAAAAGAACTGAAGAGGAAAAGAGAAGTAACAGAAAGAATCTCACCATGAGCAAGCACGAACGCATGAACTCAGCTTGGGGAGGACAATTGGTAGGGATAGGGAACCCCTTAGATCAGGATGGCAGCTGACCTTGCGTGCTTGACATCAAACCCTAGAAGCAAAATAGAAAGAAAATCATGAGAGGAAGGGACCAGAAAATCAGGGCCTTGTGTGGGGAGGTTGAAGGCGACGAGCACGCTCACCCAGCCCGGCCGACGCTGGCCTGCCTGCAACGGCCGCCGCTCTGCTCAGTCGCCGCCGTGCACAGTCACCGCGGCCCAGCCGCCCGCCGCCGCCGCTCTGCCTGGACACCGCCGTGCCCAGCCGCTGCGGGCCGGCAGCCCGCCGCCTCCCTGCCTGGACGCGAAATTGGTGCCGCCGCCATGTCCTCGTGTAGCAGAGCGGGAAGGAGGAGAAAAGCATGGGAGGGGATTGGGGAGTGAGACACGAGCCCGTCCGGCTCCATCCACTCGCCCTCCGCGCCGCCGCCCTCCGCTGGAAGGCGCTCCTGCAGCGCCTCCTCCCGCCCTTCACCGCGGCCATCCGTCTCTGTCCGCTCGCCGCACAGGGACGGAGGTCGGACGCAGTGGCGGGAGAGAGAGACGCGGGGAGGAGAGGGATTGGGAGAGAGATGCGAGGGATCAGGGAGGCAGCGGGATTGGAGGGGAATAGAGACAGGAGGTGATTGGGGGAGAAAGGGGACGCGGGGTTCGGTGTCTAGGGTTTCCACCGCATGGGAGTGCTTTATATACCGGACGCACGGTAAGAAACGGACGGTGAGGATCGAGTGGCAATCCTATAAGACGGTCGGATGTCGCTGAGCTCTGGGAAGCCTCAGGTTTACCTCAAGGATGTATTCTTTAGATATAAATGGAACGGTAGTACGAGTACTACTAGTAGCAAGAGAAAAATTCATCTACGGTATAGAACTCGACTCGGGATCTGGGTCTCACTTGGGTTACTAACCTTCGGAATATCCAGATTACGGTCCCATTTTAGTTACGTATTTTTTGCTAGCGTATCGGGTGTCACACACGTCCACAATAATCCCCCAAATCGGTCTGAACCGTCGTTGGGTCCCTCCTAATCACATTTCCATCCCCCGCGGCGCCTCCTACTTCCGATGTTGGTACCATCCTAGCTACGTCACCGGATCTAAAGTGGACATGTCCAGACCTTCCTTGTATTTCGGCGCTATCGATACGTTTACACCGCGGGACATACAACTCGCCCTTCTGTGTTCGGCTAATTGCCGGATCGGTTTTTGATTGTTTCGTTCAGGTCAATAATGGAAGCATAGTTGTGACCCCCTTCAAATTTGTCCATTCCGGTTTGGGATGCTCTTCGCCACCGGATAAGTATCGAGATCCTTACCAACTTTAACTGAACTCTGTTTCCAATCAAAGCGTACCACTTCGCTCAGCTCTCGCGACCCAGTGACATAGGTTTTCCGCCTCCCGTCCGGCGGCGGCCGTCGATCCCCCGTCTCCCGTGGCCTTAGGGCCATCGAGGCGCGGTGGATCTCAGTCCCTGTCGGCGGGAGGGCTCCGTTTTTAGTTTTTTCTTCAAGTTTGGTTAGGGTTTGTGTCCTACTCAGCATAGCACGACGGCGGCGGCTTCCTGAAGATGGAATAAGGTCCTCCCCGTCTAGCCCCCGTTCTGCTGGTGCCTCTAGCATCATCAGAGGGCATGTGGATGTGTGTCTTCGACGGATCTCGCGAGGTTCGGTCGGTAGTTGTCTTCGGTGTGTCTACAGGTTGGATGCTTCTGATCTATGCTTGTCTTTATCGGCGATGGTTGATGTTCTGGTGCGCTGGTTCTATGGGCCTTACCACGACAACTTCCCGACTGTCTACTACAACAAAATTTACCCGGCTCCAATAATGGAATGAAGAGAGCACCAGAGAGTAGCAGAATTAAGCAACCCAGAGAGAAAAATTCATCTACAATAATTGAACTCAACGCGGGTCTCATTTTGGTCACTGATCTTCGGAATACCCATATTGCGGTCCCTCAACTTGTTTAAGTGATTCACTACGGCCACTGTATTCATTTTTCTTACATATTTTGCTTGCCACGTGTCTAAACGTTGATTGGTCTAAGCGCCACGTGTGTACACCTGTGCGGACACATCCACAATAATCTCTCAAATCGGTCTGAACTCTCGCTGAGTCCCTCCTCACATTTCCACCCCCGCGGAAAAAAAAGGCGCCTCCTACCTCCGCTATCGGTACCATCCTAGCTACGTCACCGCCCCAAACCTACAGTGGACATGTCCAGACCTACCGCGTATTTCGTCGCCGCCCCCATACATCGCGCGCTTGATATGTTTACACTGCAGGATATACAACACGCCCTTTTGTGTTCGGCTAATTGCCGGATCAGTTTTTGATTGTTTTGTTTAGTTCAATAAATGGAAGGATAGTTGTGACCCCTTCATTCCGGTTGGAGATGCTCTTCGCCACCGAATAAGTATTGAGATCCTTCTCTGAGTACTATCTCAGAGTCTAAAATAATGTGTTTCTTTTGGGAAATCCACTCGGCTCATAGGTACATCTACACTCACTACCTAAAAACGAATTTTAAAATGAAATCCACTCGGCTCATAGGTACATCTACACTCACTACCTAAAAACGAATTTTAAAATGTCAAAAAAATTCAAATAAAAATTTAGGGTGTATATATGAACATTCTATGTCCGTACAAAAAAATTAGGATGAAAAAACATTTTTTGTGGCCGGTGTAAAAAAGACAAATCCTCGACGTTCCAAAATGACTTTGTATGTAATTTGTTTTGTCTTTTTTATGGCGGCCACCCAAAATGTCTTTTCAATACGAAACTTAAACTTTTGTACACGGATAGACATTTTTTATATGAACACCCTAAATTTTTGTTTGAATTTTTTCGACATTTTAAAATGTGTTAAAAATTCATTTTACACAACGGATTCATCTGCACCCGTGAGTCAAAACATCATGTCCGTTTCTTTTGCTCTTCACATCGCAGTAGATATCCAGCAGATTTAGCAGTTCATCGAAATGCGTCCATAGAACAACGCACAATTTAACAGTGAGATCTTCGGACCAGCCTAAGAAAAAGCATTCCTGATACTTTTACACTAGCCAACATGATACACAGCAAAGTAAGGCTACAAAGAGAAAATTCTCAGGCAAAGAGAAGATATCAGCACATATGATTGCTACAGCAAGGGGTGATGATAAATACAGATTGGCTGTCATCCGTCAAGGAAAAAAAAAAGAGGGAAAACTTCTTTTCTTGGTGAGAAATAACTCCATAAACAGACACCGACGGTGGCCGGCGCTGACAGGTTATAATCCTTTAACTCATCTTTCGGTAAGATAACTGAGGCTGCTTGCTCAGTGCCATACTGTTTGCGACGTACAGTGACCAGCTCAGGTGCTTGCCATCGCTTATGATTCCTTCTCATGGCACCATTAGAGCAAAAGCCCAAATGCTTTGACCCAAGGGGCGTTATGGCGCTGCCATTGATGCTCCATGATCAATGAGCCAGTGAGGGCAGCTGCATCATCGTCATCATACTGAATTTCTAATGTTTCCGGCCACTCTATTGAGAGGGTTTCCAATCATACTGAACATTATTGAAGCTATTTGCTGCTCTAAGTCCACCCAACAGCTGGTGCTGCTGCTGCTGCTGGTGCTGCTGCTGCTGCTGCTGCTGGCCAAACTGGGATAGGTCATTTGCGCTGTGATGATGCATTCCCATCCTACCATTCATTGTCATTGCGCTGTTCGTCATTGCCATTCTCAGTCCACTAGCTGCAGGATTTGAACCAAAGCCACCCATGGCCCCAAATCCCATTCCTCCCATTCCGGAGTGATTTGTGACGGCATTACCAACCAAGCAGTTAACCCCATTAATACCAGGGGTAAGTCCATTCGGTCTCTTCATGTCACTCCCTGCATGGCCAGCACCATTCATTTGCGACGACATCATCTCTTGCAAGATCCTCTGAACCGAGCTTTGGGCATCAGTAGGCTCGGGCTCCTGAGGACGAGTTGCAGGAGGCTGCATTGGAGGTAAGTTTGATGATACTGCAGGGGAGGGACTGAGTTGGTTTGTGTTCTGAAGGGCAGGCATCATGTTGTTATTGGGTGATGTAGACACCTGGGAAGGGAAAGGGGTAGATGGGTTCGACTGTAACGAGCCTGCTGAGCTCACCCTGGGAATTGCACCATTATTTCCACTGTTATACTGACCATTTGCACTGCACATTGGATGGTCTTGTCTAGAATCCATTGAACCTTGGAGGAGCCCAACAGCAGTTGGTGAGGGTGCAGATGTAGAGGGTGCACAAGTGAGCAAATTATTTGATGTCACATCTGCATTAGCAGAGGCAGAAGCCTGCACAGCAGCCATAGGAGCAGAATTTTGACCACTCTGGTTTGAACTCTGGGGAACAGCTTGCTCTTCAGGCTGTTGCTGCTGTGGTTGAAGAGGGTTGATCCCTGATGGAGTCCTGCGAGGAAACTTATGCAGGCTATCTGAAATAGAAATAACAGTGGATGTTACAGGTAAATACAGATATAAATTATAAACAGTAAATAGCATGCCAATAAGCTATTGTTCTTTGTGACCGAGAATTAGAACAAATGGAGCTAAGTTCCCAACCACACCGTAAGGACCAGGTGCAGGCACCAACAGTTTTGGAGTATTTAGAAGTTTTGTCAGAGGAGATCAAATAACAAAACAACGGAAGGAAAAACTGAGAAAAGGAAAGGCATCAGGAGGATATAATTTCCTGCCTACTGGGCGTGATTGGTATATTTGACATAACCAGTGGTGTTCCTGCATAATCAGCTGGTGGCCTGGCCTGGAGGACCTGTCACCACCGTCACACCACCGTTAACCTGGTTCAGGTGCTCGACTTGAGCGTCTGGCATGAAGCAACAGCTTGGGCGATAATCCCCACTTACCAAGTGGAGGCAATCAAATTAGCCAAGAACGTCACCAGCATGTTTTCTATCCAAATTGAATGCTCCCCTACCTTATAACTGCCCTATCAAATTTGAGGGGCATACTACACAAATAAAAAAAGGTACTTGTGTAGTTATGCCCCTGTTACCACTGTTAACCTGGTTCAGGTGCTCGATTTTGAGCACCTAATGTGCAGCAGCAGCAGCTTGGGTGCTAATCCCAACTTCTAAGGAGAAGGTAATCAAACTAGCCAAGAACGTCACCAGTGTGTTTTCTGACCAAAACTGAATGCTCCCTGCGTTATAACTGCCATATCGTACTGAGGGGCATAAGTACAAAATGTACAGCACGGAAACTTGACTAAAGAAATAATGGTGATTAACATATATGACCCAAATGGACTAATTCAGGTGTTATAAACGTATAACTGCAGATGGTATGTCAAAATTGCTTAATGCTGATAAATATGAGATAAAATTGAGCAACCCAGAAAACGATTAAAATTTCATACCGATTGGTCCAGATCCAGTCTGCCTGCTGTGGTCAATCAAATCTTTCATACAGTTCACCACCTCCGCAATCTGGCATGAAATAAGTAGAGACAACAATCAATGTAAATCATACCTAAAAAGTGATTTTTTTTGCAAGATAGCTGACAGTAACTTAAATTAATGGAAGCTTAAAACAATATAACAGGTGAATGGAAACTACGTCTTATCAAAGTGTACCTGAAGACAGCGGACATATCGTTTTGTATATCCTAAATCATTTACCAAAGGCACCTCCAGAGCTTTAGCCAATTGGCGGGCACATGCCACAAACCTAGTACAGGATTGATATAAGTACAAATTGCATGAACTAAAAGAATTACTAGTTACTCAAAGAAAAACTAATGGAGTTAGTGAATAGTAACAGTTACTTCAAGAAACAACCAGATTATGTGCTACCCTGAACAGTGTAAACTGTTCAAGTTCTTACAGAGATAGTAATAAACAGAGAACCAACAGATAATGTTTTTAAAGTCAAATCAAGGTTCAATACAGTGCACCCATTTTGCATATAGGGCTTCTAATTGTTTATGAACATTTGATGTTCTGTATGACAACAAAATGTCATTTGTTGCCAATAGCCCAATAGATTGTAACTGGAGATGTAACAAACAATATTATGTTGGTAATTGCTAGTAAAATACATGTGAAAACATCTTTTTGAGCTAAAACCAGACCAGCCGTTTATCGAGTGAAGCTTCCGACTCACATGTTTGCTGATCTAACCAGTGGCTCTGTTGTGGACTCTACACATAAGGCTCACTTGTTGGACTCGGTTTAATGCGCATAATAAAACCTAACATGTCCTTTTGGCACAAGAACAGACCAAGGGTTGACATACTAGCACTATTCATTTTCATCACCTAACTATAACATCTATTGTTGGAGGAACGACGTGTCCATTGATTGGCAGACACTGGCTAGATAAGAGAAAGCTCCACCTCCATTTTTTCCCCGGCCAAACAACTGGTGCGGTTTCGAGAACACAGTATAGTATTCAGTACCGTGCACATACTATGTTCTCAAAACGGCTAAAATGCAATATTTCTATGGCAACTTCATTTTCTATATACTTGTTCTACAGTTCGAGAATCATCGGCCGTTCAACTATAATCCCATCCCCAATGCATTAGTCAGCAAGTATTTACTCGGATCTGATCTGTTCCAGCTCATCTACATGTACAAGATACACAAGTCATTCTTTTCAAAACAAAAAAAAAAGATACACAAGTCATTGCCTAAAACGATATTACGCTGTTAGGTAACAAATATACATTCTGTTAAGTTTAAATAAATTATTCACTATGCCTGGCAGCATAAGCTCTTACTAGACATCGCATTCAGAATGCCAAATAGGTAACTTCCTAATTGGTCACACCTAGTCAAAGAGTTCATTTTAGGCATCAAATAAGCAAGCTTTCCATAAAAGCATTGCAGATCAAATACTCAATCTACTTATGTGTCTGCACTCTGCACAGGACCTTGTATCCAATTTCTTGCTCATTAATTTCCTACTGAGGTTTGAAGATGATAGCTGTGCATGTTTTTTCACTGCTCTGGATGGGAAATTTAACTGCTTATTTGGTTCAACGGGATTTATACAAGATAGCATACACCACTAAGTAGATACCTAACTAGCAATGTACTCAATGGCTGGACCAGTATCACGTATAGGAGGAAGTAAGACTTTTAGGCTTGTGATGTCATGGGCTTTAGAATTGCATGCACCAACCAGTTCACTTATACTACAACACTCCTCACATGTGGCTCCCTCGGGCTTAAACATGGACCGAAAGCGGGCTGCAATTTTTTTATTTAAATATCACCCGCTGGGTCTTGAACTCAAGATGTCTTGGCTCTGATACCATGTTGAATTGCATGCACCAACCAGTTCGCCCAAAAGCTCAAGCTGATGGGGAAAGGTCGGCAATGTACTTACACTTCAACAGGCTTGTTGACCCTGCCCCTGGCAGCACAATGATGCCATTGAGGCAGCTGTATTGCAAGTGCAAGGGATAGACAGAATACGAGGTTTGGTTTGCCCTTTTTCTGTTCGCGAGGAGTTAGGTTTATTTCCTGGCTGCTGAAAATGAGAACGATGGCAGATAGCAACTAACTAGAAAAAAATCAAATGTAAAAAGTAATCATGATAGTCCCTGGTATCAAATGGCAGATGACAACTTCCATCTCCTCACCTGATAACCCTCCTCAAACTACGGTGGTGGCCCTGATTTAAACCCTAGGTAACCTCACATCAACGAAAAACTATGCTATGATGTCTCCATCACATTATGCAGAATAAGGAAGTTTTTCACTATAAATGAAGTGAGAACACTGGCCACTTTCTTTGGAGATGTAACTAAACGGCAGAACTATCTAGAAGGAAACTTAAAAGATAGATATTAACCAAAAAAATCTGATATGGAAAATAATCATAATGATCCCTCATCTTTCCCCTGCCATGGCCATATATGTCGATATGCAGCCAGATGAGCCCCATGTGTACATGACAAGTTAACTCCCCAGGCTCCCCTCAGTGACCGTTTGGCATGAAACAAAATTGTAAGCATCCCTGCAAGCAATTGCTTTTATTTACCCCCGCCTCAAATTCTCTCCTGGCTATGAGCAACATCGTTGTTTTTGAGATATGTGCAGACCACATCTTGTGTGAACCCATCTCTGTGTTAATGACACCATGCAAACTCAAGACACAAACTATTGGGTGACATTTGGTAGGATTAGATGTGGACTGGAGGACCATCTGGGTGAGACTAGCACCTAGTTAGCCATTAGGTACCCCTTTTCAAACAATTGCCTCATGAACGCTCGTCGGCTGGTTCAGCTAAAAAAACGTGTGTTAAGACTGAGTCGAATTACCAACTCATTTACTTTTCGAAGACAAGTCAAGGCAGGGGCAAGCTCACTCAAGTACACCTAACCAGCCACATGCCCACCATACACAAGGGCAGTTTCTGACAGCGTTTGTAAGTCCTTGGGTCCCAGAGACCAACTTCACACAACACTAGCATTTTCATCCTTGCTTTGCCTAAAAATGGTAAATCCAGTTGGTACAGTTTGGTCATAGAGGGTCATATGCTAAAACCAAATCAACTACGGTAACCATATGACCATATAATACAGAATGGCCAGGACAAGGCATCACATGCATATTGGCTCCTGACTTGACATTGTGGCCAGTACATCTAACGGTACACATTAGCGGAAGTAAAGAATGGCTCTGTTGCGGATCATAAATTTCCAAATGCCAGGCATGTATGCATTAGAGAAGGTCTGTACAAACCATTAACGATATGAGAATAGAAAGCCCCAGTGTCAGCTTGGATAGACCATGCTAAGGGAATATGAAAAACTGAAAGATGAAAATAGTAAGCACGTCAGGGCCAATCTCCTTACGAGTTGCAATTATTCTGCATGTCCTGAGTTGATAAATTGGTTGGGTTTTGAGCAGCAGCCTGGTATTTTTGTACAACTGCGCCAAGCTGACTAACCTGCATTAACCATCAAGGTGCAAAAATATATCAAACCTTTGTTACCAAATTCCGTTTACAGATGAGATTCTTGGCTGAAAGAAATTATATCTAACGCTACATAGTAATAAGTCTTAATACCTGCGGTATTATTGACCTCTGTGGAATAAGTTCCTCATGACGCCTAGCACAGAACTCCCAAGATGCAATCTTCAATAAAACAGAAGTACAGGAATGCGCCATATGTTAGTTCAAAAGGCACCATTTATCCAAGAATAATATGAGAGAACCACCATAATGAGTAAATGGCAGGAAGAACAAAGTACAAACTGAAGCAGCAATACCTTGAGGTCTGGATTAAAAATTATCCTTAGATGCCCCTCACGTACGACACGCAATTGTTCAAAGACACTTTCTTGAATTGCTTTTGTATAGTCCAGGACAATCTGACCAGATGCATTCTTGGACTCACGTGGCATATCAATATACAATAGCTCTTCTAATGTACCACTTGCATATTTGATTTGGCATAATCGCGGTAAGACCTCAACTGTTGTCTCTGTAAAGATAACAACATTAGATCAAACTGAAAACATGAGTAAGAGAGGAAGATGTGCGAATTAAAATGATGCTTACCGAAGCCACGGCCAGGCTTCCGATTGCATATTTCGCAGTGCCAGACATCCTGCAAGTGCAAACACATGGAAAGTTATAAAACAAGAATCTGGCAAAAGCATCTGAAATACAAATACTATGTGTTACCCCAAAACCTCTAGCTAACTTATAGAAAAGAATTTACTTGCATAAATCAAATATAAGAAAACAAAAGGAAGAAAAGGTACGGATTCAATGGCAACAGCAATACTAAACCTGGGGGAAAACTCCAGTAGTTTGACGACCACTTCCATAGAGAGAGACACACCATCTCTTTTTAGCAGTTGGAGCGAAGTACTCATTCACAAAGTTTCTCCAGTACTCAATATTGTTATCCTGCAATAAAAAGAACAAGTAATGCCCTAAGTTGTAAGAATCTGGCTTTTGCTTGGAGCAGAAATTACACATTTTAAAACAAACAAAAAGAACATACCTGCGGCCTGTTCTGTTGGTGATACATATAATGGGTCAATCTCTTTGCACAGGTACCTGGCTCATAGGGAGCCTGCTTTCCTGGACTTCTCATGTTGAGACTCTGTTGACGAAGTAACTGCTGCTGCTGCTGCTGTTGTTGTTGCTGCTGCTGATGTTGTTGTTGTTGCTGCTGCTGATGTTGCTGTTGTAATTGGTTTCTCTGTAAAGGTAGATTCTTAAGAATCTGTTGTTGTTGCTGCTGTTGCATATGCAAGACCCGCTGCTGTTGCAAGAGGTTAAGTTGGGCAGCCGCAGCAGCTTGAGGATTCTGCTTTGTCAGCTGCAACAAATGGTGGTGCTGCTGCTGTTGCTGCAAGAATGCTGATGGGTCTGAATTCGGTTGCTCCATCTTCACCGTGCCCAAACCCCTCAACGCTTGCAACTGATGTGGCTCAAATTTTACATTGCTAGAATTGCGCATCATCTGGGCTGGGCCATTCTGATCGGGATGCCCCATCTGCTGCTCTAGTTTGACTCCACCGAGACTGCCACCATTCTCCAACTTCACTGTAGCCTGCAGCTGCGGCGGTTGCGTTGGCAACTGCTGCTGGTTGTAAGAAATTGGTAGTTGCTGTTGCTGCTGCTGCTGCTGCTGCTGCAAATCCGGCATATCGATCTGCTGCTGCAAATTATCTGAACCTATGTGATTGCCCAGACTAACCTGGGAGGATGATGGGTATGAAAGAGGATCCGACCCTCCCGCGCCAATCATATCTCCAGCACCATCAAGACCCCCTCTTTGCTGAAGAGTATTCATTGAAAGTCCGCCATTTGGCATTTGTCCTGGACCAGGCACAGAACCCCCATTTCCGAATGACTGTCTGTTTAGCAGGGAGGAGATGTTCGAGGGCCCCTCCGAGCAGGCCATTTCCACCAAACTGTGAGCGAGGGGAAACAAGAGATGAGAATGGGGACTGTGACTGAAGCATGCCGCCCCCACCCATTCCCTGCTGACCACCACTGAGCAGGTTGGAATTTGTCCGGAGAAGCGAAGCAGCACCGACTGGTTGCCCAGGCCCCATTGGGTTTGGCGGCCCCCGAGGGCACCATCCTTGGAGGCAATGGGAGAGATCTGAGTTATGCAAGAAACCACTCCAAGATCAAGTTCTTCACCACCCAACTCGGCATCCTTTCAGCCCGGCACACCCGTAAGATCCACCAAAACTGAGCAGGAACAGACCAGCATCCCCTGAAAACAACCACAGATTGCAACTTTAGGACAGTCATAGGATCCAGACCAGCATCTCCAGCACAAATCTACTTAACGCCGTTCCCCACAACCCAACAATCAACTGGAACCTAGCACGGACAAGCATCCAAAGCAAACTTGTCCTCCTCAAGTCTAATGCAACAAACAGCACCAAACACACACACACACACACACAAAACGCACTGAGCACAATACAATGGATGGGTTAATTCTTTCCACAAACTGGAAGAAAAACTAATAATGGTAGGCATAGGCGCATAGCTGCAGTTCTGCGGACAATTTTGAAGGACACGCAATAATGCTTGGTTTCCACACAGATTAGAGATTACCATGTAATCCAAATATCGGCCTGTCTCTGATTCTTGGGCTATATAACTGTTTGAGCAAGTCCCAAGTGAAGTACTCCATGCAAGTCTTCCACAGGGTGGCGCCCAGTTCAGTGATTAACCGGAAAATAAGCTCCCTAAGTTGTGGCTAGCTGGCTAGATAATAAACTCCCTGAAAGCCAATCTCGAAAGCAAAAGAAAAAAAAACTTCCAGAAAGCCGCTACCCATTTTTTTTTAACTCGGTTTTGCTTTTCAGTTGTAAATCGCCAGTGGTACATGTTTATCCTGCCAGATTACTTAACTATATCTGCTACTTCGTTCTCGTCGAATCGTTACTCTATGATTCCTAGCAATGGAGAGGGGAGGATGCCCCGCTGCTCAAAAGAGAAGGAATAAAAATAAAACTCAAACGCGCGCACTCACCGCCGGCAGCCGCCTCCGGCACGCAACTCCAGCCCGCCGGCGATCCGGCGATCCGGAGCTCGACTCGCGCTGAATCGCACGGCGCGGACAGGCGCGTCCACTGGCAGAGCAGCAGCAGCAGCACTGCCCGTCCCCCCACCCGCCGCGCCGGAGCAGCTAGCTCCCCCTCCCGGCTAGGTCACAGGCCCCCCGCCGCACCGATGGAGAAACAACCCAGCTGGTAAAAAAATATTTTCCTCTCTCTGCTGCTCCTGCGTGGGAACAACGGGATTTGGTTTTGAGGCTGGAGAAGGGAAGGGAAGGGAAGCGAAGAGGAGGAGGAGAGAGAGAAAGCGGAAGGAAACAGAAAGAGAGAGAGAAGAGAAGGGGAAAACGCTGAGACTTTGTCCTTGCGGACGTCAAAATTCCCCATTCGATTTGATTAAGATCCGTGGCGCGCGACCCCTAGTGTGCTAGCCGTCTCCCGCTGACGGTGGGGTCGGATCTCGTCCGGGCCCGCGTGGCGGCGAGTGGGTAGGGAGGGGGGTGCGGTGGAAGGTGGATGTGATTAGGGGGGATTTTTTTGGTTTGGGGGTCCGGTTTTATTTTATTTCGGTTATTAGTGTGTGCTGGGCTGCTGAGGCGAAAAAAAGAAGTCAAAAAGGGAGGGTGCGTGTGCTCCATGCCACGCCATGGCCAACGGTGTGGCATGGGATATCCTCCTGTCACACACGTGCTCCTGGAACACGTATAGGAAATGGAATGTTGGTTGTTCTTAAGAAGAGTGGCCCAGGTGATGGTTAGGCTTGGCTAAGTGCCATCCGCAATGCATTGTTTTGATCTGCGGAGAATTGCCTTATTTTGATAGGAATTCTGGTAAATTTAAATTAGTACCGAAAGCTTTAACATAAATAACTCCATCAAAATAGGAAAAACTAAAAGGAAAATCGACCACCACCCCCCCCCCCCCCCACATCATCCCCCCTCGATGACTCGGGGGTGACTCGCAACCAACGCCACCACCCCTCCCCCTCTCCTACCTTTCCCTCGCCGTCAATGGTTGAGGTTCTCGTTCAGGCTCGTCGGGCCGCCAGCCGAGGCGGGGAAGTCGCCAGCGCCTCGAATGCTCCTTTTTTCCGGATTGAGTGGTGCTGGACGAAAACCCTAGTCCGTTGTCGCACCACCACAGGGTGGGATCTCGTCGACGTCACTCTGCTGTAGTAGGTCCAACACATTGTTGTTCATGAGGCCATGACCATGGGGCTTTGGGCTGCCTCATCCCAGGGAAGCTAGGTCGTAGTTGCGCTTCTTCTCCCTGGCTAGATCTAGAGGGTGGGTATCGAGAATGACGGCGGTGATCGGCCCACGGCAAAATTCAGAGCCCCTTGGGGCGGTTGGAGTGTTGGTTTGTGCGATGTTCGTGCATCGGCAGATGGATCTGAGCAGACGAACGCCGGGGCATCAGTCCTGGATGGTGAGGCTGTGCAGTTGGCTCTGCGGCGAGCAACTTGCAGTGGTGGTGGCTTCGTACTCATCTTCGCTATGTGGGTAGCGAGTGGAGGGCGGAGGGTGATCTTGGTGTTGTCGTGGCTTCGGTGGTGTCAGCTCCATGGTGTTGTCGTGGCTTCGGTGGTGTCAGCTCCATGGTGTTGTCGTGGCTTCGGTGGTGTCGACTCCCTGGTCATGTTCAACTGTTCTTGAGGCCTTAAGCTGGTTGTGACAGTCCTTTCCTCAGGTTGGATCCCCTATCTGTGCCAGGGCAATATGTGGAAAGCCTAGTCTTGGTTGCGGTGACGTGTCACGTATCCTCTTGGGGGCGTCATCGTGGAGATCGGGTACCCTGTTAGATGTAGAATGTCCACATCCTCAGGGTTGTCGTGATCTTGGCTGAAGATTCTTCAACTCTCGCATGGGGTGGTGAAAGTGCTTGGTTGCCCCCATGTGTGGTTTTGGTAATTAATGACAATCTCTATGGACTAATTTTTGTATTGAGCTATACTTGTAGGTGTGTCCATTTGCATTGCTTGATCTCCATTTGTTGATCAAGGCTAAGTGCGGGTTGATCAACACTCAAGTCCAAGTGAATATATGCCGAAGAGGTGCCTCTCCCATATTGGTGTATGGCGGAGCAACATGTGAGTCTTCACCAAGCGAAGCGCAATCAAGAAGGTGGTTCGCCTTGAGGAGATGGAGATCGACTTCTTCGACCTCAAGTGGATTAAGCGCAAGGCAAAGGTATGATCTTGATAGGCTTTCTATTTTACCGGTCTCATGATGTTAGTTGAGAGACCGGGTTATAGGATAGATAGCCGTACTATCAAGAGGGGCTCTCGACCGAATATCTTGATCGTATCGTCGTAGAGAGCACAAACCTTTGCATCATTGCAATCATCTTTATTGGTTCTTATTTGGCTCTTATCGTGGTGTGGTCTTGGTTCTTGTCGTGCTTGTCATGACAAGGCTAAGTTCACCGAAAACGGTTTTCATATGCGTCTTCTATTGCGTTTTCGGTATTGGAGATTTTGCCGGTTCATCTGTGCGGAAGGTTTCTCTCTTCCAATTATTTGCAAAATCTCCTTTACTTGTTTTAAACATTTCCAAGGGTTGCATTTGTCGTCCTCTTTTCAACAAAATTGGTTTCACGCAATTCGGACTTCATTTGCAATAGTTATGGTTTTCCGATTTGCAATTGAGAGGTTTTACCTTTCCCCATTTATTTTTATAATATATTGTTGGACTATGATGTTTCTCTGTATATTCTTGTAGTGCTCATTGTGACGATTCCAACGAGTCCAAGAATATTGAAAACGGAGTTCGTATGTGGGAGATATCGCGTTTTCGGTTCCGGATTTTTATTAGACAAAATTTATAAAAAGAAAAGAAAAAAAAAGGGTGTCGGGCCGGCCTGGCCGGCCCAGGCCGGGTCGAGGCCGGAGGCTTTGGGTGCCTCCCCGACCCACCCGCATGCTGGCTGCCCGGCCCAGGCCGGGGGCAGGCCGGCCGGCTCGGGCTGTTGCCCGGCCCAGCTGCGCGCCAGGCCGGCCCAAGGTCGGGGAAAGGCCGGCTTGCCTGCTTCCTATCGCTACGTTCGTTCGCTGCAGAGTTTCCCGGCCGGCCAGGTCGGCTGCCGGCCGGTGCCAGGCCGAGTTCTCTGCTGCCTTTTTTTTTAGCTCCAACGGCTCCTTTTTGGAGCCCCCTATAAAAAAGGGTTCTTTCCCAATTTTTTAGGGTAGCTATTTTTATCTGTCTCCTCCATTGCTAAACATTTTGAGAGCTCGATTCCTCCACTTCCATCCGATGATTCTTGCCCAAATTTAGGGAAACAAGAGAGGAGATCTAGATCCACTACTCCACCAAACAAAATCTCCTCTAAGTGAGGGGAACTCGTTGGATCTAGATTTTGGAGTTCTTGGTGTTTCTCCTTTGTTCTTCCTCCTAAATCCCTCCATAGCATTAGTTGCTTTGGTTGGATTTTGGGGAGAAGGATTTGACCACTTGGTGTGTTCTTGCCTTTTGCATTAGTTGCATCGGGTTGTGCTCCCCTCGGTGATTCGTGGGATTGAAGGTTGGGAGCTTGTTACTCTTGGGTCATTGGACCCTAGACGGTGTTGTGGTGATTCTTGGGAGCCTCCAATTCGGTTGTGGATGCGTGCCCCAAGCTTAGTGGTGTAAAGGCTCCGGATTCCGCCTAGAAGGATTCCGATAGTGGAAGGTGAACCAAACCCTTGGGTGCGGTTCATCGGAGAATAGGGTGAGGCCTTTGTGGCATCTTGAGTAGGCCTCTTGTGGCAAGCTCACACCCCTCCAACGAGACGTACTCCCTTAACAAGGAGGAACTCGGGAATACATCCTCGTCTCCGCGTGCCTCGGTTATTTCTATACCTGAGCTTTTTTACTTATGCAATTTACATTGTGATAGCCTTCGTGCTTGAAGTTTTATATCTTGCTATCACCTTGTGGTTTTATTTCTTAGCATAAGTTGTTGGTGCTCCTAGGCAAACCTAGTATATTAGATTGTTGGCTTGTTAATTTAAACATCTAGTTTTATTCCGCAATTATTAAGCCTTTAACCGGAAAAGTTTTAATCGCCTATTCACCCCCCCCCCCCTCTAGGCGACATCTCGGCATAGTTTGTTCTTTCAGGTGGCCTCATTGGTCTCATGTATCTTATGCGTGACCTCATTGTAACTATTCCTGATCCTCGTATTCCGCTGGAAGGATCGGCGCTCTGATACGTGTCAAACGTATCTATAATTTTTGATTGGTCCATGCTAGTTTTGTGATGTTGTCACATGTTTCTACTATCATATTACATCATTTTTATGCATTTTGTCGGACTAACCTATTAACAAGATGCCCAGTGCCAGTTTCCTATTTTTGTTGTCTTTTCGTTTCAGAAACTTACCACAGGAAATATTCTCGGAATGCACTGAAAATTTACATGGATTTTTTATTCGCCAAGACGGAGTTTTAGTCCAGAGGGCAGCCCTGGGGGCCACTCACAGGGCAGGGACGACCCCCTGCCGCGGCCTACCCTAGGGCGGCAGGTGGGACCCGCCCCTGCTCCTGGTGGGTCCCCTTGGCCCCCTCTGACATCTATAAAATCAGATTAAACCCAAAAATGTCGAGGCGACCATTATTTTCCAGACAAGTCACCCGAGGCGCCGCCACCATAAACCCTAGTTCGGGGGTGATTCTGAAGCTGATCCCGGCACCCTGCCAGAGGGGAGACCGATTCCGGAGGGATCTTCATCGCCATGCCTTCCTCCGGGATGATTTGTGAGTAGTCTCACTTTGGACTACGGGTCCATGGCAGTAGCTAGATGGTAGTCTCTCTCCCTTGTGCTTCATGTATTATGATCTTGTGAGCTACCTAACATGATCAAGATCGATTATTGTAATGCTATATTGTGATGTGTTTGCTGGGATCTGATTGATTATGAAGTTATGATCAGATTGTGCATGATTCTTATACGTTGATGAAAGAACAAACGATGTCCCGGATGTCGCCTAGAGGGGGGCGAATAGGCGATTAACACTTTTTCTAATTAGGGGCTTGATAATTGCGGAATAAAACTAAGTGTTTAAATTAACAAGCCAACAACCTAAATTACTAGGGTCACCTATGTGCACCAACAACTTATGCTAAGCAAGGCAAGCAACAAGGTGATAGCAAGATATGAACTTCAAGCACGAAGGCTATCACAATGTAAATTGCATAAGTAGAAGCTCGGGTATAGAAATAACCGAGGCACGCGGAGACGAGGATGTATTCCCGAGTTCCTCCTTGTTAAGGGAGTACGTCTCGTTGGAGGGGTGTGAGCTCGCCACAAAAGGCCTACTCAAGATGCCACAAAGGCCTCACCCTATTCTCCGATGAACCTCACCCAAGGGATTGGTTCACCTTCCACTATCGGAATCCTTCAAGGCGGATTCCGGAGCCCTTTTACAACTTTCTTGGGGCACACACCCACAACTAAATTAGGGGCTCCCAAACTCGTGCCGAAGCTTCACAACTTGAAGTCTTCGCGGCACCTCCAAACCGTCTAGGTACACAATGCACCCAAGAGGCAACAAGGCTCTTGGGAACACAATGCACCCAAGAGTAACAAGCTTCTCAACGTCGATCTTCACGTATCACCGTAGGGAGAGCAACCCGATGCAACAAATGCAAAAGGCAAGAACACACAAAGTGATCAAGTCCTTCACTCTCAAATTCCAACCAAGCAACAAATGCTTTGGGGGGAACAAGAGAGGAAGAAAAAGGGGGATGAACACAAAGCAACCCCAAATCTAGATCCACTAGGTTCCCCTCACTTAGAAGAGAATTTGATTGGTGGAATGGTAGATCTAGATCTCCTCTCTTGAATCCCTAAATTTGGGCAAGAATCATCGGAGGGATTGAGAGGAATGAAGCTCACAAGTTTGCAACAATGGAGGAGAGAGGAAATGAGCTGAGCAAAGTGAGCAACCAGTTTTTGGGGAAGAAAGGGGGCTATTTATAGCCTCCCCCAAAAACTAGCCATTGGAGCCTATCCAGGCCGGAGACGCCGGTCTAATTGGCCGGAGACTCCAGCCTGCTGGATCATCGGGAGGGCCGGATATTCTGGTCCAGGGGGCGGAGACTCCGGGGACCCTCCGGGGGTGCTCCGGACCCCCTACCAGAGCCGCACCACACAAAAGCGAAACAGCTGAGAAAAACACGGGGCCGAAGATTCCGGGTCCCTTGGGCCGGAGACTCCGGTGGGCTGGAGACTTCGGTCCATCTCCGCGGTACCTCCGGACCCCAGTCCAGTACCGCACCACACAAACTCATTCGGCAGCAAAAACCAGGAGGGGCCGGAGACTCCGGTCATTTGGGCCGGAGACTCCGGACCATCTCCGGGGTAGATCCAATAGCAAATCCAAAGCCCCATAACTTTTGCGAATGAACTCCGTTTTCGACAATCTTGGACTCGTTGGAATCGTCACAACGAGCACAACAAGATTATACAGAAAAAAATCATAGTCCAGCAATATATTGTAAAACCAAATGGGGAAAGTTTAAAAGCTCTTTTTCGCAAACCGAAAAAAACCGTTTCTTTTGCAATTGAAGTCCGAAAGAAGTAAAACCAATTTTGTTGGAAAGAGGACGACAAAAGCAACCTTTGTAAATGGCAAACAAGCAATGGAGATTTTGCAAAGAGATGGAAGAAATAAATCTTCCGCACGAATGAACCGACAAAATCTCCAACACCGAAACCGCAAAAGAAGACGCAAATGCAAACCGTTTTCGGTGAACTTAGCCTTGTCATGACAAGCACGACAAGCACCAAGACCACACCACGATATGAGACAAATAAGAACCAATAAAGATGATTGCATGGATGCAAAGGTTTGTGCTCTCTACGATGATATGATCACGATATTCGGTCGAGAACCCAAATTCCCTTAAACCCTCTAAACTTCTCCCCCATTGGCATCGATTGCCGAAATGGGAAGAAAAATTTAGAGAGCCAATATAATATGAGTTCCTCCATAAAGGTGATGACAAAACCATTTTAACGAAAAATTAGAGGAAACCAAACTATATTGAGGATCAAAAGATTGCAAAAAGATGAAATCATTTTAAACATCTCCACAAAGGAGAAAAGCAATCAAAAAGATCCAAAGCAAGAGTTCTAAATAAAAATGGAGAAGCTCCCCAATGTTCATGCACAAATGAGGAGTGCACAAATATGGAATCCTCACTCCCCCAAAATCATCTAGAACACTCAACAAGTGCAAGAGTGCATAATGCAAAAGCAAATCATAGCACTTGCACCAAAGATGTGGTTGAGCCAAAAGAAGATACCAATTTTCAAAGATTCAACATAAGATAGGCCCAACCGAGATAAAAGATCTTTTTAAAGAAATATGTTCACAAGCTTAGGGATACCAATTGGAAATTAAAACCAATTGAAAATGCCAAAAGCTAGTGAGATCATTTAGCCAATAAAACTCAACATGCTCACCATGGTAAGCATGAGGTAAAAGGATCTTCAAGAAATACATGAGTGTGCAAAGATACCAATAAACAATAAGACAAGCACTCATGAGACAAATTTGGAGCCACCAAAGAATTATAGATGAAAACAAGGTAGCTCAAAAGAATTAGGATACCAACTAAAAGGTGACCTCTCTCATATGTATAGGTTTCTAATTAGACAAACCATTGAAGATATACATCCGCAAAGAAACATATACATACGAAATGGTTCGGGAAAAAGAGAACAAGGTATCCAAAAGGAAGTCATAAATATACAAATGAGATTGTTGCTTAAAAGCATAGCACATAGCTTAAATTTATCTCATTGTATATAAATGAACTTCAAATATATCAAATGCATCACACATATCACTAAGGGAACAAGAGATAGTGAAGATGCTTTGAGATAGGCAACAAGTATCACAAACAAATAATATCAATTGAAGAGAAGGTTTTTGCAAATTCATCACACATATCACAAAGATATATTAAGTGAAGGAAATAGGCCAAAACCACAACAATTGCATATAAAAGCTTTCATGCCAAGAGACAACCTACACAAGGTTGGATACTAAAAAGGTATGCATGAGATAGATACTTGTTACCGAGATGACATTGGTGATGAAGATGTTGAGAGTTGGTTTAACATCAAAGCTTGACTCCGACAATCACACGGTGAGAACACCTTCCTTATGAATGAGGCAAGCATCCAATGCATCTCCATTGTACCTAAAACAAAATTTAAGCACAAAATGGTTCCCAAACTCATTGGGTTCCATAGTAGTTAGAAACACTACAATATATAGGACATACTCCACATAAATATGTGCATATAGATATGAAATTGAATTTCATGCACATCTTAGCCGATTTAGGATTCGGTGGAGTATCCCCTATATATTGGATCAAGAAAGACTAGCATGTCATGGAATATATATACTAGAAAATATGCATGCATAGACTTACAAGAACCAAACGACATATAATTTGGACGAAAACACAAAGTAAACCAAGAAGAGGGCACACCAAAGTGTGACACAAAAGGTTGTCCAAATTATATCAAAATCCAAATCAACAAATGACTGATTCCAAAACACATCAACACATGAGGTGTGATATCAAAAGGAATCAAATCAACACAACAAATGATCGATAAGACACCAATTGAAAATAAGATACCAATTAAAACAAAAGTATCAACTAGGAGAAAAGATACCAAGAAGAGGGTCATACTTGACCGAAATCAAGTAAAGTAAAATAAGGCAAAAGGTATCAAGACTCCCACAATAATATCAATCGGAACAAATATCTATGGAGAAGATATTAAGTTCCAATTAATACCAATTGAAGGTACCAACAAGATAAAGAATCAAATGCCAATTGAAAGGATGAAATATTGATAGATGGGATGGTGTTCTAAAATAAAAAGGAATGCTCCCCCAAGATTTATGCATTATCTTATTGATGCCCACAAGTATAGGGGATCGCTGAAGTCTTCGTTGGGAAGTATTACCCCAAATTTATAGTTCGACACGATGGGAACACAAGAATATCAATAAGACTTTAACAATTGAGGCGTCACTCTCAACCACACCTGTATATCAATAACTTGCAGCAGTAGTAGTGATGGCAGTAAAGGATTCAAGCGAGCAGAAATAAAACAGCAGTAGTAACAAGTATTTCCCAGTTTCCACCGGAAAAGTGAAAGTGTAACTCAGAGATTAAAAACGTAGGCATGAGGTGACAGCGGGGCGTTGCATGAATGAGATTGATCATATAATAGAGTAAAGCTAGCAATGGGGCTTTTTCTCTAACTCCGATATATGTAGGTATGTGTTCCTTAAATAGTTATGCGCACTAACAAAGAGAATTTGCACAACATCTATTACCCTACCTACCCATTTCACCGGGGACAACTTGGAACTACAGGTAATTAAGGTCTACCCTTTCGTGAAGACCGGGACAATGCATTAACACTCCATGAACACATAGGATCCTCAAACTAGAACATCTCCCACTTGTTTTCCCCAAACGTCACTTTTAGGGTTCGCAGGTTCGACATAACAGCAGGTGATACACTTTGCAGGTAAATACTAAACTCAATTATATGATGAAGCAAAAAGGTTCAGTACTGAAATCATGTCACTCGGACTCTAGTAGCAAGCATTAAACATAGCATAAGTGCATCAACACAATACAAAAGCATCCTCAAGATAAACCCTAAGATTATCGAGCAACGGGTAGCATTACATGATCAATCTCATCCAATCCCCATCCACCTCACATGCCACTAAATATGATTGAGAAATCCATGAAGACGGCCTCCGGATCCCTCCACCAGAGAAGAAATCCTGGATCGATCTGTCCCCCGAAACGAAGATCGTGATGGTGGCGGCGGTGTGATTCGCGAAAGCTCCTCCCCCTCTAGGAAGTGTTTTTTCTCATATATGAAGGCATACGTCGAAGACCAGAGGCAAGACGGTGCCCGAGGCCCATTTGGGAGGGGCCCATGCGGCTAGGTACATGGGCCGCGTGGGGCCACCCCTTTTGGCCCTCCGGCACCCCCTCGTGTCCATTTTTTGTCCATCTTGCTTCTTTTCCATAAAAAGTGACATGGTATTTTTCCCGATTTTATTTCTTGCAAAAATAGCCAGGGATAGACTTTGCTAAAAACTGCGTCAGAAACAACAGTTTTATTCGAATATGGAAGGATCTCGGAGCAAATTATGAGGCAAAGTGATTGGAAAAGTGGATGCATTTTGGATGCATCAGCTCCCCCAAGCTTAGCTCGTTGTTTGTCCTCAAACAACTCAAACGTAGTGCAGAAGCGATAAAAAGACTTTGACAAGAACTTTGCATTGCATATGTACTACTGTTTAAGAGCAACAAGTATTCAATCCATAATTCCTACAACAGCTAATAAAATGCTAGCGAAGGTATATCTTATCAATGTTAAAGCATCTATACATGTCGCAAGAGAAATAGCACATAGTGTTAATACCTGGATGAGTTTGCCTAACTGTAGAGATAAACAAAGGTTCTTGCATCGCTTTTGGTTGAGTCATGTATTGACTAGTGAACTCATTGTGCTTACCACTTTGCTCTCACTTTTATCAAAATATTTGATGTTCCCTACTATGACCCACATGCTTGACAAACTTGTAGTTAAAAGCCTCATGCCCTGTGAATACGAGTACCTACACCATGTGCTACTCAACTCGTGTAGCTAGGCAAGCTCGAGTTTTTTCAGTCATTGCGAGAATAAAGGCATCCTTAAGAGCATCAACCGGGGTACCTCTTGCCCCAGGACATGGACAAGCCCATGTCCCAACAACAAGACAAACGGACAATGAACAATCTCAGCACTTCTTTTATTTACTAATGGTTTAGCTTTTTATTATCAAGTGCATCACTGAATGTTCAATGTGATATGCCGTAAATCTCCACCATGAATGATGCATGGCTTAGATTGGCGGCCCGGGCGTCTCTCTAGCCAATTATTCCCACTCCTCAAACTTTCTAGTTTCCACTTTTATTTATCATCATATCCTCTTTCATTTTTAATGTATTTATAGATCAAAGTAGCAATAGCACCAGCGTAGATAGGGGTTCCATCAGAGACATTCCTACTTACAGCATTATGAAATGATCTAGCTAGAATGACCCCCAAATTATACTCACATGCCTTGTTCTCTTTCGCACATTTTAGCAAATAAACAATAGGTCCGGTGCAAGCAGAAGTGTTGTCTCTTGCAAGAAAGCCTCTTGCAAGGAACAACGCAAAGTACCCTCAAACTAGGGTGCTGTATGTGAGTAAATTTGCCCCTCATTAATTTATCAAGTGAACCAACAGAAACGGAGTGCAAAAAATTAACAAGTTCAGGATTTGAATCAGCACCGGTTTCTGCCCAACTCCCCGTATTTGCTACACCTATAGCATTGCAAAACTCATCTAGGGACATAACAAGACGCTCTCCCTTCATACTAAATTTGCAAACAAAAGTGGAGGAGGTGCCTTACTTTTATTCTTGTACTTGTAAGTCTCAGGCCCTTCGAATCTGAAGGTAGAGAGGAACTCTCGTGAGAGCTCCTCATAAGTGTCCTGCGGGTTTTGAGCAAATGCCAGCAACCCGGTTGCTGTGGCGAAGGAGTTGAAGTCCTCTTCCATTCCCCATTCTTGAAGAATATGGGGGTCTTGCCATCTCATGGTGTGAATCCTCAACTTCTCCCCCACAAAGAATGCGGAGTCCTCCCAAAGGTGATTGTCATCGTAGTTGAGGGAGACCTTGCATGCTCTTCTCTTGGGCCTTGAGCTCATCCCAAGCAATCATTTGCCCTTGCTAAACATGGTACCTTGCTGCCCATAAATAAATTTCAACAAAACTCAAGATGTGAAACTATAATACAACATTAAGCCATCCACATCTAGTTCCCATATCAATATCATGCATCAATATCAACTAGGAAACCTAAATCCATGGATTTCTCAATCATATTTAGTGACAACTAGTGCGGCAAAATACTCCATATATAAAGCACAAGAACAAAAACTAATTGGATGAGTGGTGGAGTCACATACCAATGAGCAATCCCACCAAACAGATTTGAAAAATCTGCCCTAAACTTGGAGATCCAAGGATAGCAGGAAGAGAGCTCGGGAAAATTTGGAAAAAATACCTGGGGCTGGTTTTCTGTCGAGGGAGAGGAGATGGGCACTGGCCATCCACCTAACAACCTCTATGTAACTTACCTCCAAATTTTTCTGGAATTTTACGAGAAAATTTTCTACAGAGACTTTTCAAAACAAGATTTCTGAAATTTCTGCACTTTGAAATAATATGCCCAAGCAAGTATTCTAAGAATTCTTGAGTATAAAATAAAAAAATGCAAACAATCTTTATAAGGATCAAGTTTTCATCATTTCCACATTAATAATGAGGTTGATCAGGTCTCATTAATAATATGTAAAGGATATAACACATGATCTTTATTTTATAAGTAAGAAGAGATTCAAGTTACCTCATATTTGACTGGAATAGTCCCAATCATTATGGTTGCATATTTTGGTTCAGGAGGTGGTAGAGGAACTTCAACACTTCCAATCATAAGAGTATTTCTTTTAATGCAATTCACCATTTGGTTTACCATTGTAACAACTTTCTTCTTGGGGAAATAGATAGTGTGCTCCTTTCCTTTAACGTTGAATGTCACCTTGCTTTCAGTGCAATCAATCACAGCCCCTGCACTGTTTAAGAAAGGTCTACCCAGGATAATAGATAAGTTATCATCCTCAGGCATGTCCAATACAACAAAGTCTGTAGGGATTATCACATTAGCAACAGAAATGGGTACATCCTCACATGTTCCAATAGGTATAGCAGTTGATTTATCAGCCATTTGCAATGAAACTTCAGCTGGAACCAATTTGTTTAAGTCAAGTTTCTTATATAAAGAGAAAGGCATGACACTAACACCAGCCCCCAAATCACATAGTGCATATCTCACATAAGTTTCTTTGATTTGACAAGGAATAGTTGGAATACCAGGATCTCCACATTTTTTAGGCACCTTCCCTTTGAAAGAGTAATCAGCAAGCATAGCTGAAATAGCATCAGTAGAAATCTTTCTTTTATTAGTGACAATATCTTTCATGTATTTGAATAAGGAGGAATTTTAATAGCATCAACAAGAGGAATTTGCAAATATAAAGATTTAATCAACTCAAGGAACTTCTCAAACCTAGTGTCATCCAAAGCTTTCATTACCTCTTGAGGATATGGTATGGGTCTTTGTACCCATGGATCCCTCTCTTTACCTTTTGTGGATTTGGATGGTTTTTCTTCTTATTCTTTTCAATAGATGGTTGTGGGTCTTCCTTCTCAGCTGCTTCAGGTTCTTCAACATTTTCATCTTCTTGTGGTTCTTCTTCAGGTGAGGATGATTCCTCCTCTTCATTATTATTGTCTTCAGTCTCAGCATCAGAAATAGAGATATCATTATCTTGTTCTTCAGAATCATCTTTATCTTGGTTTTCATTAGGAGATTTGCCTACAGAAAGTTTCTTCTTAAGAGCTTCTTGCTCTTTCCTCTTGGGATGGTCTTCAGGATAGTCAAGGTCCTGAGTACTTGCACCTCCCCTAGTATTAACTCCACAAACCTGCTTCTTCACATTAAGCTTTTCATACAGTTGATTTTGAAGAGAAATCATTTGTTATACTTGATTATTCATCATATCACAATGTTTAACAATTCTTTTTACCTCTCCCACATTAACATGCAAACTTTCACGAAGAAATTTAATTTTGTGAGAGTTTTCCATTATCATCATTCTAATATTATGCTCTTCAGGATCATGACGATAAGCAAAATCATTCTCATATGATTTTTCAGTAAAAGATGTTACCTTTTCATTACCTTTTGCGGTGCTAATAACATTGACTGGGATAGGGAAACATGGTTGATCATCAGGAAATTTGACACCTCTTTCAGATAACTCCTTGAGATCAGAGGTTTTAATTCCCTTCTCTTTAATGTCCTTTGAGGCTTCTTTCATTGCCTCCTTATTCAGTTTGAGTATACCTCCTTTTTTCTCCGGAAATATCTCATCAGTGTTCCAATCATCATAATTCTTTGAGATAGTTCGCAATAGCTCAGTTGCTTCATCAACGATCCCTTCCCTGAAAACATTACCTGCAATACTATCAAGATAGGCTCTGGTGTTTTCAGTTAGTCCATTGTAAAATATATCAAGTATTTCATTCTCTTTGAGGCCATGGGTAGGACATTTTCTAACCATCTTATCATACCTCCCCCAAGCTTGGGGTAAATCCTCCTTCTCTTTCTGTGAAAAATTAGTAATCTCAAGAATTAGACCATGAATTTTATTAGCAGGGAAGTACTTATCAAAGAACATCCGCAAACATTCTTCCTTGCTAGTAATACATCTAGGTTCTAAACAATTATACCAAGTTTTAGCACTTCCTCCCAAAGAAAAAGGAAACAATTTCAAGAAATGGTAGCGTTGGTTAATTTCACCTTTCCCAATTAACTCAGATAATTCATGCAAATCAGCAATGTGATCGAAAGGAAACTCATCCTCTCTCCCATAAAACTTAGACTTCTCAACCCTTTCAATGTGTTCAGGATCAATATTAAACTCATAGTCTTTATCATTAACTTTAATAGCTGAACCATTCATTTTATCAGTAACAGGGAAAAAGTCATCAAGAGGAGAATTTAAGTAGCTAGCAAGTTTATCCATTTCATCATAATCTGGACTCATGAAAGCCTTAATTATAGCATCCTCTTTCTCAAAAGAAGTTTCCATATCATCACAATATTCCCTATCTTCTAATTCAGATTCCACATTTTTATAAATAGAAGATTCAGGATTCTCAGGTGTTTCAGTTAACTCAGATATTTCAGTAATTTCAGGTGTTTCAAGTGCCACTTATTTGTCTATGTTACCACATGTTAAATCATTTTCATTACTAGTAGACATTTTAGACAATGGTGAACTAGAAACAATTCTTCCTTTTTTCTTAGGAACAACAGCAGAAACAGCATCAGGTGAAAAGTTGGCCTACTTGGCAAATCTCTACCTGCACGAGTAGTTGAAGGCCTAATTTCCTTCGGAGCGGTCTTTTCCTTTCCCATGGTTAGGAACAAGCAAATGTAGCAAATAAATGATATCAAGTTGTCTTACCAATAAAGCTAGGTTCCCCGGCAACGGCGCCAGAAAACGTCTTGATGCCCACAAGTATAGGGGATCGCTGAAGTCTTCATTGGGAAGTATTACCCCAAATTTATAGTTCGACGCGATGGGAACACAAGAATATCAATAAGACTTTAGGAATTGAGGCGTCACTCTCAACCACACCTGTATATCAATAACTTGCAGCAGTAGTAGTGATGACAGTAAAGGATTCAAGCGAGCAGAAATAAAACAGCAGTAGTAACAAGTATTTCCCAGTTTTCACCGGAAAAGTGAAAGTGTAACTCAGAGATTAAAAACGTAGGCATGAGGTGACAGCGGGGCATTGCATGAATGAGATTGCTCATATAATAAAGTAAAGCTAGCAATGGGGCTTTTTCTCTAACTCCGATATATGTAGGTATGTGTTCCTTAAATAGTTATGCGCACTAACAAAGAGAATTTGCACAACATCTATTACCCTACCTGCCCATTTCACCGGGGCCAACTTGGAACTACAGGTAATTAAGGTCTACCCTTTCATGAAGACCGGGACAATGCATTAACACTCCATGAACACATAGGATCCTCAAACTAGAACATCTCCCCCTTGTTTTCCCCAAACGTCACTTTTAGGGTTCGCAGGTTCGACATAACAGCAGGTGATACACTTTGCAGGTAAATACTAAACTCAATTATATGATGAAGCAAAAAGATCAGTACTGAAATCATGCCACTCGGGCCCTAGTAGCAAGCATTAAACATAGCATAAGTGCATCAACACAATACAAAAGCATCCTCAAGATAAACCCTAAGATTATCGAGCAACGGGTAGCATTACATGATCAATCTCATCCAATCCCCATCCACCTCACATGCCACTAAATATGATTGAGAAATCCATGAAGACGGCCTCCGGATCCCTCCACCGGAGAAGAAATCCTGGATCGATCTATCCCCCGAAACGAAGATCGTGATGGTGGCGGCGGTGTGTTTCGCGAAAGCTCCTCCCCCTCTAGGGCAAGTGTTTTTTCTCATATATGAAGGCATACGTCGAAGACCGGAGGCAAGACGGTGCCCGAGGCTCATTTGGGAGGGGCCCACGCGGCCAGATACATGGGCCGCGTGGGGCCACCCTTTGGCCCTCCGGCACCCCCTCGTGTCCATCTTTTGTCCATCTTGCTTCTTTTCCATAAAAAGTGTCGTGGTATTTTTCCCCGATTTTATTTCCTGCAAAAATAGCCAGGGGAGAGACAAATATGCACATAGCTTATTACTCCCCCATAATGTGATGATTCATTTTAATTTTAAACAAGAGGCAAATAAAACCAATTAGAGAAATTAATGGACATGTAGAATTTGAATTTCTCATGAATATGACATACCACATAGTAACTAGATAATATGAAATATCAATACTAGGTGGTGTGCTTCATGTACACACATTTTGGGTTTGTGAATTGCACAAAGTATACCACTCCCCCAAAATGGGATGGTCCATTAATATCTGAAAGAGCCAAATGAAATCCACACAAGATCCAATAAAGCTCAACACACGAATTACACATACATGATATACAACTATCAAACATAACCTTGAATAACAAGACAAGTAAGAGAGAAGCATATCATATACAAGCACATGCTAGGAACAAAACTAACACATGCAAGGGAACAAGCAACCTTCAATGTATATATGAGTTAAATACAGTTACCGTAAGGAGGAACCATTGGATATGAGATAGATGTGTGATAATCCAATTGACTTGGGTTGATGAAATAAAACCATGAAGATCCCTTCATTCTTCAAAGTAGCCGAGTCACCAATGTCCTCCACCACAACCTATTGATCAAGTTTGAGCTTGTTGGTCCCCAACCAAGTTGGGTCCTAAGAGGTTAGTCACAATAGGCTTGGGAACCCAAATGGTGCTTTTCTTGACACCACTTTGAGCTCCCACATACTTGGCAAACACATTGCCATTTCTATCCTTCCCAAGAGAATAAATATCATCAATTATGATAGGGTTGGATGAGGTACCGTTAGTGCATGAAGAAGCAAAATGACCCTTGCCACGACAAAGGTAGCAACATCGACTCTTCTCTTTCTTCTTAATAGGCTCCTCAACATGATGAGCATTGACTCGAATCTTCTTAGGAGGTGGCCTTTGTTCAAATCGTGGTTGAGCACGAGATTGAACAAGAGGCCGCTTCCCTAGTTGCTTCTCACTAAGAGGCTTCTTCTTCATTGGGCAATCCCGAACATGGTGCCCTTCAATCTTGCACTTGAAGCAAGTGATCTTGGCCGGATTATTGACTTGAACTTGGCCCTTCTTCTTCTTCTCAACCTTGGACTTGGTCTTGTTGTTGGAGTTGAATCCAAGTCCACTCTTGTCATTGGGGGATTGTTGCACACTCAACATGTTGTCAAGTGCACTCTTTCCTTCATGACGTTTTTCCAAGCCTTTCTTCAAAGTAGTGACTTGGGCCTTGAGGTCTTTATTTCCTCTGCATGGTTAGTAGCAACAAAAGCACTAGAGGAAGTAGAAGCTTCATTGCAATGACAACAAGTCAAAGCAAGTAATTCATCACATGATGTAGCAACATTTTTAGTGGATGAACTACTAGGACTAGCACAAGGCAATATAGCATTTTTAGACAAACATGTGCTATTATCCACATAAGGCTCACAAGGTGTTACCTTGGTAGTGATAGCCTCATGCGCTAACTTTAGACTAGCATAGGATGCTAGAAGATCATCATTAGAGCTAGATAGCTTTTTATGACTTTCTTCCAACTCCCTATACTTGCTAGTTAGCAACTCAAGTTGAGCCCTTAGCTCAACATTTTCCTTCAAAGTAGATACTTCACAAGACATGGAGTTAGTAGCACAAGCATCATTAGCATTAGGAATAGAAGAAGAAAGCTTAGCAAGCTCTTCATTTAATCTAGCATTTTCCTTTTTTCGTGACTTTATATTTAGCATGAGCATGGTCACGTTCCTTAATGATTTTAGCAATTATTTCATTATGAGACACCTCGATAGATTCTAGTTTCTCCTCTAGAGAAGCACGAGTTCATGCTCTTCCTCAAGAGCATCTTCTAACGATGCTTTCTCCATAGCATCATCTCTTTCAATCTTACCCTTTTCTTCAAGGCTTGCTTCCAAAGCCTCAATAGTTTCCCCACGCTCAATTAGGGTGCTCATGATTTCAAAGAGGTTAGCTTGGGCACTTTTATTGCTAGGAAGGGCTTTAAGAATTATTAGACCTTTATTTTGAAGCATAGCATTAAATTTTTCCATATCATCTTCTTTATCATTATTATTATCATCATCATTATCATCATTATTATTATCATTGCTAGAAGAAGATTTAGCCATAAGGCAATGAGTGATGGATGAAGAAGAATAATTAGTTTTTGAACTACTCAAGTTCAAATCTTGTTCCACAATTAATTGAGTTTCCTCTACATTAATATTCATGCAAGAGTTAGAGGGAACACAAGCATTTTTATCATTGGAACAAGATAACGCAAGCATATCATCATTAGATTTATCTAAGCAATTTTTGGATGATATACAAGGACTATCAACACTAGCATGTATGACATTTGGAGTGCTAGAAGAGTTTAAGTCCAAAGATGAGGCATTGCAACAAGATAGAGATAAAAGACCATCATAAAAGATCTCACTATCAATGTTGCAAAGCCTATCACTACTCACCATTACATTGGTTTGTGGCTTACCACATTTTGGTGAAGTAGACGAAGACGAGAGCTCGTCACGGCCGGAGGTGGAGGGTGAGCAATCATCCTCAATAGCGTTGGACACTCCATATTTATCTTGAAGCTTGGTCCAAAGCTCATGAGTGTCACAGAGAGGCATGATAGACTCGAAAATTACAACACTCACAAATTTGCAAAACTCATTAGAAGCTAGAGCATCTAGATATAAGTTTTTCTCATCCTCTAAAGTCGTACTTTCGTAATCCTTCGGAGGAGAAAAATCTATATCTAAGATACGCTCAATATTGGGGTCCAAGACCCGCAAGTGACTAAGCATATGAGTTTTCCAAACATTAAAATTTGTGCCATTGAATATACACATGGAATTGTACACTAAATCCCTAGACGACATCTTTACTCTCTAGGCGGTAAAGCCAAACAAGATAGATGAGGCTCTGATACCAATTGAAAGAACAAACGATGTCCCGGATGTCGCCTAGAGGGGGGGGGGGTGAATAGGCGATTAACACTTTTTCTAATTAGGAGCTTGATAATTGCGGAATAAAACTAAGTGTTTAAATTAACAAGCCAACAACCTAAATTACTAGGTTAACCTATGTGCACCAACAACTTATGCTAAGCAAGGCAAGCAACAAGGTGATAGCAAGATATGAACTTCAAGCACGAAGGCTATCACAATGTAAATTGCATAAGTAGAAGCTCGGGTATAGAAATAACCGAGGCACGCAGAGATGAGGATGTATTCTCGAGTTCCTCCTTGTTAAGGGAGTACGTCTCGTTGGAGGGGTGTGAGCTCGCCACAAAAGGCCTACTCAAGATGCCACAAAGGCCTCACCCTATTCTCCGATGAACCTCACCCAAGGGATTGGTTCACCTTCCACTATCGGAATCCTTCAAGGCGGATTCCGGAGCCCTTTTACAACTTTCTTGGGGCACACACCCACAACTCAATTGGGGGCTCCCAAACTCGTGCCGAAGCTTCACAACTCGAAGTCTTCGCGGCACCTCCAAACCGTCTAGGGTACACAATGCACCCAAGAGGCAACAAGGCTCTTGGGAACACAATGCACCCAAGAGTAACAAGCTTCTCAACGTCGATCTTCACGTATCACCGTAGGGAGAGCAACCCGATGCAACAAATGCAAGAGGCAAGAACACACAAAGTGATCAAGTCCTTCACTCTCAAATTCCAACCAAGCAACAAATGCTTTGGGGGGAATAAGAGTGGAAGAACAAGGGGGATGAACACAAAGCAACCCCAATCTAGATCCACTAGGTTCCCTTCACTTAGAAGAGAATTTGATTGGTGGAATGGTAGATCTAGATCTCCTCTCTTGAATCCCTAAATCTGGGCAAGAATCATCGGAGGGATTGAGAGGAATGAAGCTCACAAGTTTGCAACAATGGAGGAGAGAGGAAATGAGCTGAGCAAAGTGAGCAACCAGATTTTGGGGAAGAAAGGGGGCTATTTATAGCCTCCCCCAAAAACTAGCCGTTGGAGCCTGTCCAGGCCGGAGACTCCGGTCTAAGTGGCCGGAGACTCCGGCCTGCTGGATCATCGGGAGGGCCGGATATTCCGGTCCAGGGGGCGGAGACTCCGGCCAGGCCGGAGACTCCGGGGACCCTCCGGGGGTGCTCCGGGCCCCCTACCAGAGCCGCACCACACAAAGGCGAAACAGCTGAGAAAAACACGGGGCCGGAGATTCCGGGTCCCTTGGGTCGGAGACTCCGGTGGGCCGGAGACTCCGGTCCATCTCCGGGGTACCTCCGGACCCCCAGTCCAGTACCGCACCACACAAACTCATTCGGCAGCGAAAACCAGGAGGGGCCGGAGACTCCGGTCATTTGGCCCGGAGACTCCGGACCATCTCCGGGGTAGATCCAATAGCAAATCCAAAGCCCCATAACTTTTGCGAATGAACTCCGTTTTCGACAATCTTGGACTCGTAGGAATCATCACAACGAGCACAACAAGATTATACAGAGAAACATCATAGTCCAACAATATATTGTAAAACCAAATGGGGAAAGATTAAAAGCTCTTTTTCGCAAACCGAAAAACCGTTTCTTTTGCAATTGAAGTCCGAAAGAAGTAAAACCAATTTTGTTGGAAAGAGGACGACAAAAGCAACCTTTGTAAATGGCAAACAAGCAATGGAGATTTTGCAAAGAGATGGAAGAAATAAATCTTCCGCACGAATGAACCGACAAAATCTCCAACACCGAAACCGCAAAAGAAGACGCAAATGCAAACCGTTTTCGGTGAACTTAGCCTTGTCATGACAAGCACGACAAGCACCAAGACCACACCACGATATGAGACAAATAAGAACCAATAAAGATGATTGCATGGATGCAAAGGTTTGTGCTCTCTACGATGATACGATCACGATATTCGGTCGAGAGCCCCTCTTGATAGTACAGCTATCTATCCTATAACCCGGTCTCTCAACTAGCATCATGAGACCGGTGAAATAAAAGCCCTATCAAAATCATACCTTTGCCTTGCGCATTAATCCACTTGAGGTCGATGAAGACGATCTTCATCTCCTCAAGACGAACCACCTTTCTTGATTGCGCCTTGCTTGGTGAAGATTCACATGACACTCCCCCATACACCAAGACGGGGAAAGCCTGCTTCGGCATATCTTCACTTGAACTTGAGTGTTGATCAATCCGCACATAGTCTTGATCAACACAAATTTCTTCCCTTAACCTTGATTCCAACGAATGGAGATCAAGCAACGCAAATGGACACATCCTACAATTAGCTCAATGGAAACATTAGTCCATAGAGATTGTCAATAATTACCAAAACCACGCATGGGGGCAACCATGCACTTTCAGTTGATTTATGTCCTTGCATGTTCTCAGATGTGCGTTGTTACTTTGGCCAAGTGATTGTGTATTTCTCCAAGAGGGAGTATTTATGCTAGATAGTGGGTTCATGCCCCCTTTTGTTCCTGGGCGCGAGTGACAGAAACGTCTAAGGGCGAGGGTGTGCTGTTGCTACTAAGGGTAAAACAGCGGTGTTAATGTCTCTTTTGATATTAGTATTGCTTACTTCATACGCTTTACTTAATGCAAATGTCTGTTGCTTGCAACTTAATACCGTTGGGTGACAGGCTGGATAGCGATCCCACGGTGGACTTTTTAGACAAAGATGCAGTTGGACTCAACAGTCTTTGTTCATTGTCGTGATGCCTACATAAATATTATCATGTTCTCTATGTCATAGCTAGATTAAGTTTGTGTTATAATCTTGTCAATTGCCTAGCTGTAATTTGTTTACCCATCATATGAGTGTTTTATTTACTTGAGAGACTCCACTAGTGAACCCATGGCCCCCGGTCCATCTTTTTTACATTGATTGCAATCTTTATTCATCACTTTTCATCATCATTACTCCTCTGGTCCACTTTCATATTTTCATCTATTTCATTATATAATTAACCGCTTTGTTTTCTACGAGACCGGAAAGATTGACAACCTTTCCGCCGTTGGGGGCAAAGTAATTGTTTGAGTGTGTGCAGGTCCACGTCTGTTAAAGATTAAGAGCCAGAGATCTTCAACATTCACTTTGTTGTTGATTTCAAAGTCCTACTGGTTCGATAAACCTCGGTTCGTTAACGAGGGAAAACTGCTACTTGCTACATCCACGCCTTCGCTTGGGACACAACCCAACACTACCATCACCGATCATCACGCTCCACGACCAGGAGCGAGAGGGCACGTGGCCCTCACCAACAATAACTTAGTGTGATCGGTGAAACGGTGTTCGGTGGTTTCCTCGGGAGGTGTGGTGTTATTATTGCTCTGTACTCTCGATTGTCCAGTGTTTGGTGTGGCTTTTTCGGGTTTTCTTGCTCTGCTTTGAGTTGGTGGCTTTCTTCCTATCCTCTTGGATGTTATTTTTCTTCGGACCTATTTTGTAAGAGGGTATTCTCATCACATTGTATCGGTTTGGCCGTTTGTGGCTTACTTATAAAACACGACAAACGCCTGTTTTGAGGAAATAACTCGTAAGTATTTGGGGAGTCCTAGGATAAGTGCATGTTTCCTCGACAGCTAATTTGCATCATAGATTCAGTGACCCAATACAACACACCCTACTACTATTATCCCTCCTTTTTCATGTATTGCTCGGGGTATCAAAATTAAAAAAAAATTGATAAAGGGAATATATTAATATCGCAGAGATACCAATTACACCCAGACTCCGCACCAACAAGATGTCGAAAGACATCCAGGATGCACACAACCAAGAAAAAAAGTAAAAAAGAGAGAAAATTAAAAACAAAGACCCCATCGGAGTGATGGAACACTCACAACAGCAACACTCTAACCACCACCAAAGTACAACACCCGGACTGCAAGAAAATTCTCCAAAATAATGCCTTCAACAAGGCCATTGCCAGGTACAACTAATGAAGGCCAGGACCTTGGGCTTTCACCCTGAAGAAAGACCGTGATTCCAAAACAATGCCTTTAGCAAGGCCATTGCCAGGTACAGCCAATGAAGGCCAGACCTTGAGCTTTCACCCTGAACATCATGGCTCGGTACTTAGTACCACCAGAACGCTGTCCACCTGTGTTGCCGCTCCCTCTTGCCAAGGCCGCTGCTGCAAGTCCCCAACACCTGACACATAGGAAACCTGTGCCTAGAGTCTTCAACGCAACCAAACCTCCTCTCCGCCAACACAAGCCTCCGATCACAGCCACCATGACTTTCTTCACTACTGTCAATGTCATGGAAATCTATTAGACATATCACATGACCACGACAAGACAGCGAAGCTTCGCGCCTTGCCCTCATGAAGCATCTCTGGCCATAGATGAGAGCGCGCACGACCGGATCAATTCCAATCTAGATATCCACTGACGCCATGCGCCAATCCGCGGAGATCTCCGATGGGAAGACCGGAACACGTCGGCAGCCCGATCATGGAGGAACACATGTAGCAGATCGATGATTTGATACTCGAAGACCAACAGGGCTACCACCAGCAGACCGGAGTGGGATCCCAAGATCCACCACTCCAGATCACAACGAGGCCGGTCGTCAACCTCCGGAGAAGAGGTCACCGCCGCCATGCCCGGGGCCGCCGCCCCGACTCCCATGTGATGCGCCCCGTCGAGCGGCGTAGATGCGATCCGGCCACGCGCCACCGCCGCCATCTCACCCTCCGGCCGCTGGCGCCACGCCCCACCAGCACCACGGATGAGATCACGGGCGCCTCCCCAATCCCCCCCCCCCCCCCCCCCCGGGTCGCGACCAGCGGAAAGCCCCGTCGCCGCCATGCCGCCCAGGCTTGGCCCGGCGACACCTCCGGCGGCGGCGGCGGGGGGAGAGAGAGGCTGGAGGAGACCGGAGGAGGGTGGAGGGGGAGCTCCCGGAGTGGCGCGGCGCCGCCACCCGGAGGAGGGTTAGGTCGTGGGGGCAAAAGAAAAAGTTTATATCTCCCATGTGGCCATGACCATAGATTTAGGCATAGTGAGGCATACCAACACCATACCAACATGACGAACCATCTGGACCTAAAACAATGATCGGGCAAGACAGGGGAGAGTTACCCTCTGTGAAGAGTAACTCCCCGACAAAGGTGTCCATAGTGACTTTGTCAAGTCTGATGCTCCGCGACTCTAATATCCAGCAGACGTTCTGAATGTGCGGGTGTAGTGGTGTGTCGTATGCGTGTCTACGTCGTACTCGATGTTTATTAAAATTTCCGGTGATAAAAAAGTTTAATAGTTAAATTTTTTTCCTCGAGCGAGACTTGCTGATAAACCATTCTAGTCTAAACGCGGAGATTTGTACGAGTAATAAAGGTTGAAATATCATCATGTAACGGCTGTGTGAGAAAAATCAGTTTAAATTGATTTAAAAGACATTCAAGCCCAGAGGAGCAACTTTTACTCAATGTACTTTCTTCCATTTTATTCTCGCTATATATCTACTGGGAACATGGAACGGATAAGCCCGGACAAACCAAATTTCCTCGGCCATTCGGTCAGTCCGGCATCAAGGCATGGACCACGGACTAGCTAGTGTCCAAAGTCCAAACAGCTCGATCGGGCATCCAAGAAGGGCAAAGCGACTAGCTAGCGAACTACCATCCCAGTTGACTGACTTAATTAGAAACCCTGCACAAGTCACAGAGCGCGTCGAGGAGACCCAAACACACAACGCTCCGACCTCATTTTCTGCCTTCAGTTGACATAGGTATCCAAATCCGAACAAATATTCGATGCCCATATATATGTGGGTACTGGGTAGGTAGTCCTACTCCTACCAAAATCGAACTGTTAATTTCATGCGAAATTCACAGTGTTCCGAAGCAAATATCGGGCCGTCCCTCCCTTGTACTACCACATTGCAGTGGCGTGGTCACCTCGCATACGCGTGTTCAATGCACGCTGCACAGCTACGGAGCTACAGAGTGTGTCATGAGTGCGTGTGTGTCAGCTGAAGTGACCTCATATGGAGACGATCAGTTACGTTACGATCGAAACCAGCAGAGAGAAATGAATGAATGTGGCACATACTACATATGCAGCTGGCCGCAGGTCACATATCCAATGATGCAATGCCACCGTGCCATGCAGAACGGCGACAACCCATCTGAGTTGGGGATCTTCACGTCCCTCCTCCTGGACTGGACACCTCTCCCTGTCCGTTGGGAGTGATCTGCTGTCTGCGATGCCCCACACTCCAGGCCTTTTTTTTTTGAACGGACTCCAGGCCAGTTTGGTTAGCAGAATTATAAAAATAGAAAAGAGAGGGCTGTACTCCCTCCGTCCTCAAATAAGTAGATGCAAAATAGAGGATTAAAATACGCATAAACAATGCTAATGATCAACTATTATTCAATAAAGTATGTTGTTTATGTGATACAAAATCATAAGTACGAATTTTCAGATACGAATATGGGAGCTACGTTTTATCCACGTACTATTAAGCTATCATAAAAATTATTGGTCAAACTTTGTCTTAACGTATCAAAATACGTCTTTTCAATTTAGTAGAGAGGAAGCGGCAGCACAATATGTACTATGAAGCTGGCTGGTGCCCATTTTCATGTTGCTTTTAGTGGCAGCACACTATTTTATGTGCATATTCCAGACAGACCATCAGGAGAGCCACCCGCGGGGCATCAACTGATTGCATCTTTATCGAGACCCTTGAAGATTGCAGATGCGACAATTTCGGATCCGAATTGTCGACGGATGGTCGAACGCCGTATGGTTCCTTTTGTGATCTTCGGCATCTTTGTCACGAGTTTAGATCAACCCGTTGTTGTATTGTGCAGCTAGGCACTTATCTTTATTGCTCTACTGCTGAGAGCCATGTAATGTTGTACAATGGTCCTTATATCTAGCTTTGTTCAAAAAAAAAAAAACTGACGAGGCAAGCGAGTCGGTATATAACGCCATAAAAGATCAATCTACGGTGGAAATAGTGCATGCAAAGACCGACAATATTACATTATCTTCTTTTTTACAAAAAAGTAAATAATAAGATAGGATAAAAATGGTTACAAGTGCACAATCAAAGGTAAAATATAGTATTTCTTCAATGAGGTAAATATCGGTGTGGTGTCACAATAGAGGTAAAATGGTTGGAATTTACTCTAATAAAAAATGGCCCCTGAAGAGTCACATGCACTCTTAAAACGTCGTTGCAGTCACCACTCATCAAATAGGAGTACCAGACTAACCTGGGCATCGTCTAGCTAAAAGTCCTGGCACAGTGATACCTATCTGTATTTTAGATTATTGCAGCACCGAACTTTGGCTTCAAACCAATCGACCGTACAGTATATTCATTAGCAAGGGGCCAGAGGGTATACCATGTGTCTCCCCCGTTGCATTGTAGCGAGAGTGAGAACAAAAGGCATGATGTCCCTAGCTAGCTAGCTCCGGCGATGGATGGACCCGATGGGTGGATGTCAATCCCGACTGTTAAACGGAATGCAGTACCGGTCTGTGGGGGGGCCTTCATGTACTACTTTTGGGGGTCTCTCCCATTTCCACGCCGAGCTGTCACTGGTTTGGTAGCCAGTCTAATTCTAATTAATTTCGTCGTACTGTACATGGTAATGTGAGGCTAGCTCTTGTCCATCTTTGCTCAATCTAAATTCCAATCGACCAAACACGATCAAAGTAGTACCATGTATAGCGCTTGCCTGCATGAGTGATAGAGTCCTTCACGCAGGAGTTGAGAAACAAGACTGCGATGAAAAGCTAATCCCAGCTAACACTAGCTCCCCAGAGTATATAATCGTGGGATTCTAGACTCCCACAACGATCTTTCCCATACGATCCCTACCATTGGTTTTATATTATGTTCTCCACATGATGCATTTATGCGTGCAGTTAGGTGGAGGGGCTCTGCTCACATGGAACTGATCGAGACGCCGGGAGAGGTTATGATATTCCATCAAGCCTAAGCCTTACAGGTGTACCACGAGGCTCCACGCCAATTAATTTCGTAACCAGGTCGGTTTCCATGCTAATCGATCGCGAACAATTCAACCAAGTACGTCCGTCTTGTATATATATGATCCACACATCCTTTTCATCCCAGAATAATCTCCAAATTCTTCTTCTTTGGGAAGGGTCCGTGTGATCGCCGGGGAGGAGACCAAAGGAAGAAAAGTCGTCAATGGTGATTTGGTTTCAGCCTTGTTTAGAATAGATAGAGGCATAGAGCTGAAGTCAAATGTGTCAAAAAGCAGTGGTGGCTAATTATTTGGCCATATATAAATTGGTAGGTGGAGTAGTACAAAGAACTAATGTTAACTAAAGCGGCCATCTCTTGTCCCTTGCAAAACAAGTAAAGCGGCCATCGAATTTAAGACTTGTCTAAGAGCATTGTTGTGTTTGATTTCACATGCATCGTCTAGTTTGTTAAATTTGTACAGATTTTATTTAGACAAATATGTGTAATAATCCTAAAAAGGTGAAAATGCGATATGGGTTACAACATTTTTTTTTTCAATAATAAGAATATAAATCCACTTCCCCGAGGAACTTCACAAAATATAACATCAGATGAATCATATTACCATACAAAGGCATGAGACTGATATCTTGGATTTGTGTCAAAATTTGCCACCATAAAATTAATGAAATCTATTTGTTCGCATAGTAAAATCTATTTGTTCACGTAATTTAATACAAATTTGGGTTCGAGTCGAAAATGTAAATGGCTCACTCCAGCGGATCCCGTTAAAGATATGATACAAGACGACCATCTGTTGAACATTCGTACGAGGTCAGAAGCTCTTATCGTATTTGAGCCAGATGTTGTCGAACACGGCGCCCTCACCATGCGCCAAGATTGGCTGGTGGGTGCAAAGATGGCTTTGCCCCTGCCAGTGCTCATTTCGTGCTAATCTTGTCATAGACAGAGCTGATCTTATGATGCTGAGGAGGCTCACTGATCTAGTCGAAAGCGACATGACGTTCGTGATATACCGCCTCCGGCCCGACGTCGTCACCATGGCTGCCTCATGGCTCAAGCAACCTCAACTCGGCGGCGGGCTCGTATTAATCAGCCTATTCTAAAATACACCAGGAGGCCCAGATTTCATTTACTTACTAGATGACGGGAAGATGTTAGGCATGGCTCCCGGCGGCCCGCTGCCACTCTTCTCGTGCTATGCCACTGGGTGGTTCCGGTACGACCCAAAAAGTGAGCAGAACAATGCTCTTCAGCGACTTCTCCCTCGAATGGCATCTTCCTCTTCATCACGTTGGGTATCGTTCCAGCGCTAGCCGCTGCCGCGGTTAGTTTCTCTTGCGCACAACATGTTCGACAAAATGTTTGTGAACACGCCTGATGTCCTAAGGGCCATAAACATTTTTTTAGAAGAAAACATTTAGTTCGTCTTGATTGCGGTTGTCTATATTGGGACCTTATGTTGTTTGTCACGATGCTGAGATCTTCACCGGTTCAATGAAAAATTTGGGTATGAGGCAAAAATATAAATTGTACTAAATTTTTATACAGTTTTAGATTTTTAGCGTGTAACAATACTATAAATATATTTTTCTATTTGTTCGCGTAGTTTAACCACATAATTATTGATATTTTTGTAAATATTATTTGGTGTGTTTTTCGTTCATATTGAACATTTAAAAATATATTAAACTGTATTTTTTAACAAAGGTATGGTATAGAAATATTTTTCAACAATGCATAATCTATATAATTTATACGATGATAAAGAACTGCAAAGAGTACGATCTAGCAAATATCTCAATAGTGATTTCAATGTAAGATTAAGTAAACCTATTTATAGAAACTTCTAAACATAATTGAACCAATGCAACTACTTTTTTTTTGTTCAAAATTGGCTAGCAGGTTATAACAAAGTGTGCATGCTGTGTACTTAGTATTGAAACAATATTGCTTAGAAAAAATAAAAGTAAAATAGTGTGGATTCTAATATGTTTGCGTATCTGAACTTTATTACTTGATATGTTCTTAATTATGCAGTGTTCTTATTATCATCTAGTGGACAAAATTTCTCAGATGCTTCGTGGAATAAAAATGTGTTGCATATAATTAAACATAGAAATCTAGTACGCATATTTCCATAAATCAGCAGGACTTCCCACCTGAAAGAGAATGATATGCTAACTAAACTTATTATTTGTCGGTCACATTGGTTTATTCTTACATCCTAAGAGGTGCCCGTGATGTGTATTTGCTTTCGCAAATTAATCATTTTATAATGTTTAGATATTCCCGGCGTCGTAAAAAGTAAGTCGTCCATGATTTTTTTTACCATCTCTAATTTACGTCGTTGACCATTAATATATACTGAAGTATATGGTTGATCTTATATAAATGAAATTGTTGCATTTTGTTTTGTGGAATACATTTTTTGCATGTATATATAATATTTATTAGACAAATTATAAGTGAAAATCGTAGTCAATGTTGTGTGTTGATGACCAGAAGAAAAGTTATACATGTTTGAATTTTTTACACATGAGTATATTAAATAGTTTACGGATAATAGTATCATGACTATAATATGTTACCATTTTGGGGCCTTCTTTTCACGGGGCCCTGGACGGTCACCCTCTTTGCCCGACCTATGGGTTGATCCTGACTAAACCGGCAAACTATCTACGGCTTAAACATAATTAGAATGTTTTTGCATATTAAATTATGTGTAGCTGGTCAAAGAGAGATTATATGAGGACCGGCTAAGCATAGGACCGGATCAAAAGCGGCAAGCAAGCTCGTGTGCATACCTTGGAAAATTTGCATCACACCAACGCAATTCCAAGTACCGCTACTCTTAGCCAAAGATGACGTGTTCAAAGCACATACTTATACGGCAAGCATTGCTTGCAACCAAGTTCAACACATAAAGAAAGACTGATCGCGATCATCCGGGCCCAGTTGGAAGCGAAAGGGAAATGAGATCGGCTCAGTTTAGTCTGACTTCACAACGGGCTACAAATTGCGAACGTGTACCATGAGAACAGCGACCGGGCAACTGAACGGAGGTGCTTTTGCTTTCGCTTTTCTTAAAAAAAAAAAAAAAGAGTAGTGCAGGTATGTCACGTTCAGAAGAACATTTTGGATGGACGGAATCGGTCGAATTTTGAACTGAACTTTCCATTGACCTGACCCATATATAGTTGGCTGGGAGTATTTTATTTTAAATTAAAAGCGCTTAGCTAGCACGACTTGGACTTGGAGTACTCTGTAAGTCTGTCTGAGGCTACGAAGGAATGGAAAACCTCCTCAGTCGTCACCTTCACATCTAAGATCTGGCCCATCGGAAACCTTTATGTAAGCCTTTCCCAGCTGAGCCCATCAGACCGTACGCGGATATTATGTGAGAACAAAAAGACCGCTCAGGAAAAGTATGACAAATAAAATACACTAATGGGCCAAGTAAAAACTTGACGAGCCAAGCCCAAGATTTTGTGGAACTGCACAGATTAAGTTTCCTGTACAGACATTCCCATTCCTCATTAAAAAAAGAGTACAAACATTCCCTCAAGCAACTTTCCCAAAATTGTAAGGAAAAAACTTCAACACTATCAAAACTCCATGCAGCCAAAACCGAGAAGCTGCTTTTCTAGAAAGAAAAGAAAACTTGCATGAAAAGAAAACTCAATTCTTTTTAGCGGTTTACACAAAATTGTTTGTTTTAGTAGAGCTACAAGTACGCCACTGTTACCCTTTTGCCCCTATAGTAAGGCACGTCGAAGAACTGAATGTGATAGGATGTTTGTTGAACGGATTTTGGAGATCGGTCGGTCGACGTATTCGAATGTCAATTTTTTTTAGAGAAATTTGCAATTGTTGTATTTGTAAAAGTAAAAATACACTATATTCGCTATATCCAGACGGACTTGGACTTGACTAAGAGCGTTGTTGTAAAGCGGCCATCGAATTTAAAAAGTGAGAATACGATAGGGGTTACAATGACCTTTTGTTGAAATAATAAGAACATAAATCCACTTGCTCGACAATTTATTAGGTATATGAATATATATTATCTATTAGACATATTATAAAAATAGTAGAAACTCTGTCCCAAACAAACATGGTCTTAGATCCAAGTACCGTGACAGTTTTGTTCTATAACCTAATGACCAAAATTTGATTATGTCCATACGTTTAAGGTTTTTGCTCTAAGATATGTGTAGGTTAATGTGTTATGCATGCGTGGCGAAATATAATTTGTACTAAACTTTTATACTTTTCTAAATCTTATTATTAGAGTGTTACAATACTATAAGTATAATTATGTATTTGTTTGCATATTTTAACCACATAATTGACACTATTACTGATTATTATTTAATATATTTTTTATTTGTATACTGTAAGATATTAAACTGTATTTTGTAACAGGAGTTTGGTATAAAACTAGTTTTTCTACCATTCACAATCTGCACAGTTTATATGTATTTATGGTAAATGCATGTAAAGAGTACGATCTAACAAATATCTCACTAGTGATTTTTAGTGTATGATTAAGAAAACATATTTGTAGAAACTTCTAAAGTATAATTGAACCAATGACACTAGTTTTTAATGTTAAAAATTGTCCAGTAAGTCAAAATTTAACAAAGTGTGCGTGCTGTGTACATGACATTGAAACAACATTGCTAAGAAAAGCTGAAAATAAATTGGTGTGGATTCTAATGTGTTTGCATATGTAAATTGTATTACTTGATAGGTTTTTTTTGCAGTGTGCTTGTTATCGTCTAGTGTATACAATTCGCCAACCAATTTATGAAATAAAAATGTGTTGCACATAATTAAACATGCCAATTTAGTACGTGTATTTCCCTAAAACACACATGACTTCCCGCAAGAAAGAGAATGGTATGCGAAGTAAACCTTTTATATGCCTGTCACGGTGGTTTGTTCTTACATCCTAAGAGGCTTGTATTGTGTATTCGCTTCCACATTTAACCATTTTATAACGTTAAGATATTCTCTTTGTCGTAAAGTATAAGCCGCACATGTTTTTTTACCACCATTAATTCACATCAATGATCACTAACATATACCAAAGTGTATGATTGTGTTTATATAAAGGGCATCGTTACATTTTGTCTTGTGAAACTTTTCTCATATTTATATATATTATTTACTATACATATTATAAGTGAAAATCATAGTCAAAGTTGTGTGATGCTGACCTAGAAAACTTAATCATTTTTTTAAGGAGAAGTATTAAATAGTTTGGTGGGTGTAATGGATAACATTATAGTAGCTACATTACTTTACCATTTTGGGCCCGTGTTAAGATATTCGCAAAATGTAGGGCACCAATGATTTTTTACCATCTTTAATTCATGTAATTGTTCACTATTATATACCAAAGTTTATGATTGAGTTTATATAAAATACATTGTTGCATTTCGTCTTGTGAAATACTTTTTTGGTATGTATATATACTATCTATTAGATTTTACCAAATACAACATCAGATGAATCATATTACCATGGAAAGGCATGGGACTGTGGATTCTTTTTTTGAACCAGATGACCAGAATAAGATTATGTAAATGAATAGTTCGTTTTGTCTGGTGTAATACATTTTCATATGTATATATAGTAATTATTAGACATATTATAAGTGAAAATCGTAATTATTGTGTGTTGTTGACCAAAATATATTTTCAAACATGAAAATTAATGTTGTTTGAAAGAATTTTTAAATATAAACTTTTATGTTATTTGAATGATCGTTTAATAAAACATTTATCTTATGGACGCGTCTAGTGGGGGCGCGCGCGCTGAAAAGTCGATCTGGACGCTCAGTCTGAACAGATTTTTGACCTGGTCCGAAGGATGTTGACTGCGTCGCATATCGCCCCCTGCTGTTATGTCCTAGACCCAAGCACGGCTGCACGGGCTTATATAAGCTAAAAAACAAGCAGGAGTAGCATGCAAATCGCTTTGGTTCCCAGTTTACATGCTCTGCTTGGTGTCATGAAGAGTAAAAAAACTCACGTGAGCTCCTCAGCTCCACCGGCCATATGCATTTATTTGCTTTTTTAGAATTTCTTAAGAAATTCATAACTTTTTAACCGATGGTCGAAATTAACATCCTTTTTCACTATTAAATTTCTCACGATGAACTTTTCAAAACAAGATCCCTTATTTCTATGTTTTGAAAAACATTTTTCACAAGCAACTCTGAAATGCAATGAAACAACTTTGATGCGTAACGAAACAACTTGGTGAGCGATGAAAAAGCTATATTTAGAACATAATACACAACTTGGTAAGCAACTTCATAACATCGTTAGAAGGAACGATATGTAACTCAGAGGCCCAACGACACAAGTTTGGTGAGCAGGGAATAAGCTAGATTTATAATAGTAATAGACAATTTCAGAATATTGGTAGGCAATTCAAATACGCAACAAATCAACTCAGATGTGGAACGAAACAACTCCTGCGATATAAAGTTGTTTCGTTCCACATCTGAGTTGATTTGTTGCGTATTTGAATTGCCTACCGATATTCTGAAATTGTCTATTACTATTATAAATCTAGCTTATTCCCTACTGATCAAACTTGTTTCGTTGCACATCTGAGTTACATATCGTTCCTTCTAACGATGTTATGAATGCTTACAAAGTTGTGTATTATGTTCTGAATATAGCTTTTTCATCGCTCACCAAAGTTGTTTTGTTACGCATCAAAGTTGCTCCGTTGCGTTTCAGAGTTGCTCGTGAAAAATGTTTTCAAAACATAGAAATAAGGGATCTTGTTTTGAAAAGTCATCGTGAGAAATTTATGACCTTTTTGTGAACAAAAACAGTTGGTCAAAAGATGAACGTCACTAATGAAACTACGTGACATTTTTTGAGAATTGGTCATAGACGTCTGTGACAAAAAAACCAAAAAATAGGTCATAGATTTTATGACCAATTTATTTGGTCACTGACAATCCGGACAGACCACGTCAGATCCAACGTGGCAGAGCTGACGTGGCAAAATAGTGACCAAATGAAATTGTCACAGATCAGAATCAGCCCGGTCCAGTTCAACCATCTAAACGGGTCAAGCCCAATAATTCGGCCCATTCACCTGTTTTTTTCCTGTCTATTTTACGCAGGAACATGGGCCAAGCAATTCAGCCTTTTTATTTTTTCGGTCGTGGCCTTTTGCAGTCCATTTAATTTCAATTTTCGGATTAATTTTAAATAATTGCAAACAAGTAGGTCCCAATCGTCAGCTTCTTCTAGACGGTGGGTCCCAATTGTCAGTATTAAAAAATCAGAGAATGTTAATAGCGACTTGTTAATAACGACTAAATGAATCGAAAAGGAGAAAATACATGAAAATTTTCAATTAACAGCAAAACTGACTTCATTACAATACTCCATACAATCACCATATAACCATACAATATCTTCAAATAACATCAAGATCAGCAAGTAAACAAAAGCTAGCTACTCTTTGATAGCCAGGAACTTCTTCACGCTTCCTCTAACTTCTTGACTATGTAGCTCTTGTAAAACTTTGATAGGAAATGCCACTTCCTCTTCCTTTGTGCACCATCAGCAGCCCATCTACAACACCTGCAACGAGCACATCCATCCACAAATTAATGACTAGGTTCAGATTTCTAAGAACTTTGCATCGCATGTCAAGACTCTACTTTGCTTACTCCACCAAACAGCAAGGACTAAGTTCACCTTAAATTACACACAATTGTGTGTACAAGGCAATTTAGCATTTTAGTTGAAGGTTGTTCAGTAGCACAACAGAACATGACATATACTAAACAACTTGAACTGGTAATACACCACTAAATTTGCTATTAATCAAGTTCAGGTTTATTATCCAAAGAAGGATGAGAAAATCTGCTCCTAAAATAACAATGATATGTGCAGATTTGGAGAATGACATGACAGGTTATTTACTACTCCATGAGAAAAAAAGTAGTATTTGCATCAGTACAACTACACGGGCAGGTACTACAAACATGGTATCTCAGCATTCACATGAACATCTAAAATGCTACCATGACACAACATGCATATGTTGCCAGACAGAGATGGCCTTTGCATAGACCTTGAAGAAAAGCCACACGATGCTCCAGCGCGACACTCATGGACAAAAACAACGAGACCATGCATCCGAAGGTAAAAACGACAAGCAATTCATCACAGTTTAGAACCCTGTAAGTTAGGGTTCACGGCCAAACCTCATCAAACTGGAAGAGGCGCACAGCTGAGTACCATCTCGTCCAGCGTCTACGTGAGCCTAATTGGCAGCCCACCAGTAGATCTCAAAGGCAGCCATCCCTCGGCGATCCCTTACCCTGCAACATAAAAAATGTCAGGCTTCAGATGTCAGGCTTCAGAACACCACGACAAACAGTTTCATTAAGACGAACTCATGCTCGAGCTGCAATAATGAATCATCGATCTTCAGAAGAGGGCACATGCATCAATTTTCTAAACTAGCCGGGAACAAAGAGATGACATACCCTGGGACAGCCAGATACGGTGAAAGCATGATCTACTTGTTCTTTGACACCCGAATGAGCATCTGATATCAAAAAATAGGCTTTTAAAGGAAAAAAAAATAGGCTCCAATCAGCCTGCATACAACAAGTAATATAACTATTACTAAAAATGACATGTCAGGTTTTCAGTATGGACTGGTATGATTAAGTAAAAAATATATGTTCAAAACAAGTTGAACATTACATTAGCTTATGGTCCATAACACAATATATGTTCAAATAAACGAAAATTGTATACATATCATAAAACACTTATATCATATACTCTTAGAAGTTAGAACACCAGTTTTATTCTATTAAAGAAGCAGATCATTTAAGAGGCAGGTACAACAATTTTGCATGTCCACTAAACATCAGTTTTATAAATCACGTGCAACAATTTCGCATGTCCACTAAACATTAGTTTTATAAATCTGATGCTGCAATACTACCACACGATTCAAGCTCATGGCCGGGATCGACAATACTAATAACTTATAGGTAGCATGGTACATCAGCAAGCGAATAGTGCAATAATCTCACCACAGCACCTGAAGAAAAATACTATCCTACTACTATACTACTCTCATCCATTCAACTGATCGCATCTAAGGGTGTGTTCGGTTTTGGAATTGCAAGGAATGGAACGGAACCATTCCATTCCAGCAGAACGGAACCGTTCCATTCTTGTGTTCGGTTTGACAAAAAAATTGTCACGGAACCGTTCCATTCTTGTGTTCGGTTTTGGAACGGGGAAGAATGGAATGGAATGGGATGAGAATGTAATTATTCCTAAACTCGATTAATTATTCCTAAACTCGATTAATTATTCCTAATCTTGATTAATTATTCCTAAGCGTGATTAATTATTCCTAATCTTTGATTAATTAGTGCTAAACTTGATTAATTAGAGACGGACACTGTGCAATTCCACTTCGTCCGGCCGAATCGGCCGGACCGGTCCATTCCGCATATTGGAGGAATATTCCCTCCAGTGGAACCAGTGCGTTCCATTCCATTCCGAAACCGAACACGAGAATCGTGTCTAGGAACGGAACCATTCCATTCCATTCCTTGCCGTTCCAGAACCGAACGCATCCTAATATTAGCTATCTCAAGGACGGGAGAAGGGAATCGATAGGCTAGTACTAGTTAATGATGGTGTCGATGATGGTATGGATGGGCTTGGCATCGTGAGGAGGTGGATGATCTCCATAGTGTGCTTGATGATGCAGGCCAGCTTATCTTCCCGTTGTGCTTGGCCTAGTAGTGCCCTGCCAGGAGCGTGTACGGCTTCACAAACATCACCGCCAGGTAGTCGTTCCAGCGAGATGTCGTTCACCTGCGCACAAAAGAAGCACCAAGATCTGCACGCTAATGAAGGAGGGAGGTGGTACCTGGACGGCTGGACGTCGTTGAAGGTCCTCGTGGACGAGAGGTCCCATCCCTGCAGTCCGAGGTGGACGACACCCTCCGTCGCCGCCGTGGGCGTCCTCGTGGCCTGAGATCCGTCGCCGACGCCGCCACCGCGAACCCTATGTCACGAAAGCGACGGGGACCGGCCAGATCGACGGAGCGCCGCGCATGGATGCACGCGCGCACCGCGAGCCAGCCGCGACGGGTGGCTCCTGGGCGGCGGCGCTTCTCTTTCCGGCGAGGCTGGGGCGATTCGCTCGATCTGGTGCAGTTGACGAACGGGAGCGACTTGGGAGGAGGGGCCGGAGGAAATGAGGCTCGGCCGGGGCAGGAGGGGGGGCGTCGCCGGCAGGAAATGAGATGGCGGCTTCTGATCTAGATCAGGGAGCCGCCGTCGCGTTCGAAGTGGGGAATGAGGGAGGAGTGGGAGCAGGTAGGGTTTGGGACTTGGGAGTTGGGAGCGAACCGGGTGGGGTGAAGGAATTTACCAAATTATCCCTAGCTAATTGTCTCATGCGTGGCATGGGATTTTGGGGGTGACCCGGTCATTTTTTCGTCCAAAACATGGGGAGGCGGGAGAAGTGGCAGCTGTGAGCGAAATTTTCCAATTGGAATGGCGGGGAATATGTCGTGCCAGCCAAATTTTGAATAAACCTTTTGGAATTTGATCTATGGAATAAATATAACTAAATATGCAATTATAATTTGGTGTATTTTTAAAAGGGATAAAATCTAACAAAAACAATTGCTACGAAAAAACTTAAAATATGGTTAAGAAATTTCTGAGCATGCAACATAATTCTAAATCCACGTCAATTAAATCGGACCCACTTCCAGAAAAATCGACACAAACTCATCCAGTCGTCGGCGTCGTGACCGTCCTGGTGGGTGTAGTCCCGTCGTCGGCGTGTAGCTCATCTCGACGAGAAGAGCGGAGGGGAGGAGGAACTCATCCAGTGCAGAGATGGGAGGGGAATAGGAGGTGGGCGAGAGCAGATGACGATGGGAAGAGGACGAGTGGTGGCGCTAGGGTTTCAGATCCACGAAGAGGACGAGTGGGAGAGGCGATGGCGAGATGGAAACGACATGGGGCGGCGGCGCTCGGCGAGTGGATATATGGGACGCACTCCCGTGACCTAGAAATGGATGGGCCTCCATCCACTTCTCCACAGACACACCCCATAATACATTTTTTTTGTTTTGTTTTCTTTTTTTCTATCTTTGGGGCCATGGTTTTGGTTATTCAGATTTTTAGGAGCTTTCCCTCGACAAAAAAATTAATGGCATAGTTTGTTTAAATTATCCCGTATTGTACATAGGGGTGCATCTTGTAATGGAGAACAATGTTGCCGAAGGAAGTTTTCATTTTCGTTACACAAAAAAATCATTTTTCATTTTTTGAGTGTAAAAAATGGGTTGTTTTGTGAAGCAACTACCAAAAATATGTTGCAAATTTGAACCACACCAATTTTTAAAAATATTAGACCATATTTTATGTATAAATAACCAAATTGTTGTGTGTCAAGAGGTTTTTATCTACCTCTCGTAAAAAAGACAAACTTCTGTCGATTCAGCTAGAACCGGGTAAAATTTGAACTACACCTACGTTGGGCGCCTTGGGGGGCAAGTTTCCCCCTTGGCCGGCCCTAGATGGGTTTGGGGCGCCCCCCCACATCCCCCTCACGCCTATATAAGGAGGAGGGGAGGGCTGGGGCGCAGCACCATGGAACCCTAGCCGCCGGCCTCCCTCTCCTCTCCCTCCTCTCTCCTGCAGCTGCTTGGCGAAGCCCTGCAGGAATTTCTCCACCATATCCACCACCACGCCGTCGTGCTGCTGAGATATCACGAGCCACTTCCTCCTCGCTTGCGGGATCAAGGAGAGGAAGTCTTCATCAAGCTGTACATGTGGATACCGCGGAGGTGCTGCCCGTTGTGGCACTTCATCGGATTGGATCTTCGAGGAAATACATCTCCTCGCGACTAGATGAGTCTAGTTGCGGGGATCGACTAGCCAACCCCTGCACCGACAAAACGCGTTTGTTCGATCTTCAAGGGTAAGAGATTGGATCTCGCCTTCACTACCTTCGTCTAATAGATCTAGATCCTTGGGGTTTCTTCTGCTTGTTTCATAGGAAATTTTTTGTTTTCTATGCAACGAACCCTTCAGAAACCCAAAGCAACTCTAAGATCTAGATCTAAATGCTTCCCCTCACTTAGAGGAGATATGGCTTGGTGAAGTGGTAGATCTAGATCTCCTCTCTCTTTTCCCTCTAAAAGGAGGCAAGAATCATGGAGGGATGGAAAGGAAGCAAGCTCTCAAAAAGGCCAACAATGGAGGAGAGAGAGAGTGCAAAGAGTTGGGCAACCATTGGGGAAGATGTAATACCCCGCAGTTATAGGTTTCGAAAGGGTAGAAATAGAAAGTTTGCATCTTTGCATTCATGCATATTTGAAAAGTCCGAATAATTTTCGCGCTTTTATGCAAAAAGTACTAAGAAGTCGAACTCTGACCAACGTCGATGATTTGGAAACATATCACTGACCAGTAGTCGATATTAGTCTTTATAATCTTAGTCATCTATTTCAAACCCTAGTTTGTAATTTAAGGTTGGGTTATCGCCCCTATTAAAAATTTGCAAAGGTAAAATTCAAAATTTAATACAATTGACATCAACACTTGTATAATCCAATCTTATTCACAATCTCAAGCTTTGATTCAATTCTTGAATTCAAATTCTTATTTAACAAACATAATTTATCTTAGCATTCAAAGAATTCTTATTCTATCTTTTTCTATGCAATACAAAATTTAAACCTTTAATTTTTTTTGAAACATCATTATCATCTTATTTCCAAAAATAATTCCTCATATAAATTAAATTATATACAATATCCAATAAGTTTTACAAGTGGAATTGTTCCACATTTCTGTTACAAATATTACACAGGTCCATATACAAATTTATTACAGAAAGTTAAAAAGAAAATTTCCTAAAAACTAAATCCTGTAGCAATCCTCTGAGATCTCAAACCTGCAAAATCAAACACAATTCACAAAGAAAAGTTTTGGGTTAATATTAGTAATGTAGCCAAGTACATTGGTACTGGCTGATTGCTTTAATATCTGGCAGATTGCCAAACTCCATGAATTGGAGCTGGCATTTGAATTCAAAGACAGAACCAACTCAAATATCCAACCAGAGGCAACTTGATCATGCTCAGCATGCATCTAAGCATGTAAAAGATGTAAAAGGGGCAAAGGCAAAACCAGCATTTCAACTTAGGCAACCTGGAGGGACTAGCTGGATAAAAACATGATCATCTCCAATTTTTCCAAAGGCAACAATGGGATAGAATAATTCATCTCTGCCAAATATAATTCTTAAACCAACCTTATATTTTGTGGTGTCACATTTACCATTAATTGATAAATGGACCCAAAATTCCTAAAGCCCACAGTCAAATCCAGCCACAACCCAGTTATAATTCCAGCCCACTTGTAAAGCCATTCAAAACCCATCAAAGTTACTTCAGTACTAAGGAGCAAGTCGGCACAACCAGGATAAGAACAAGTGAGGTGGAGGGATACGTCCCTGCACTGAAATCTTAGCTCAAGTTCATCCATAGATGGATTTGAAACATTTCATAACCAGATTGAACAACAACAGCCGGCCAGAGCAAGGATAGGATCAAAGAGGTGGAAGAGTTAGCCATAATGGAGTAAACAATGTCCAGGCACAGAAATTTATTCCCTAGAGGATAAGAACCTCCTTAGATTAACAGAAGAGTGGCAGCTCGAGGTAGAGGAGGGCCACTGTAAGCAGCTTACTCAACACATGCATTTATCCTGGTGTCATCACCAGATTCACCCAAAAACCCTATAAATAGGGCAGCCAGCCGAATCCACAAGGTACAACACAACCAAGCACATCACACACATCTCTGAAAATGTTCATCATCAAGAACATTAGCCACAGCACAATTTGCAGCTAGAACTATACACTTTAGGAAAATTGAAGCAGCTAGGAGGAGCAGGCTAACCACAAGACGCATGTTGTCAGTTTAGCTAGAAGACCAAGCTACTCATCAACAGCAGGTTGATCCTTTGAGTGTTTTAGGCAGAGAAGGAGAGAACAGCTAGCTCTGATAATGACAGAGCCAAGCTAAGCATGTTTTCATGCATGGAAGGGAAGAGAGATAGTGAGGAGTATCTGTTCTTATCAGAACCATGTATAACATGGATTATGCTAAGGATAGATGAGAGGGAAGTGCAGCATATGTTCTTTATAAATCACACACAAGCCAGTGAACCAGGGAACTGGAGTAACTGAGCATAGCACATCTGTACACTAGAAGAAGCACAGGAAAGCATAGAAAGGAATTTCCAAAAGCTAAATATCTCTAGCCAGCTTATGTGTAACTCCAGAGGAGGCATCACATCATGCACAGCTAAATTCTTTTAGCTATAAATCCAATTCCACACTATTTCAGCACAGAGCACACACCACAGCTTAAGTTAGGTCAAATTCCAATTCTTACCTCTCCAATCATTTTTGCCAAAGCAAATCATCTAAATCAATTCAATTCTTCACAACCCACACAGTAGATAATTATCTAAGCATCATGGCATCACATATTCTTAATCAACAGAGCAGAGCAGTGTACCAGTATGAATTTTTGCTAAGTACCAGTAAGGAGAAGTTGAGCAGCATAGCAGTTGAGCTAGTCCAGAGAAGAATCTAGGAGGAGAAGATAGCAGAGAGGAGGGAGAAGAGGAAATCTTACCGTGCGCCCATGGCCGTAACGGCATGACGACGGGGCAGTGCCCGTGTGGTCATGACGGAGGACCAAGGGAGGAGCAGCACCACAGCAACACCACCCCAGCACCACAGCGGCACGGAGGCGAGCTCCACACCGGCGGCGGAGCAGAGCGGGAGTCGGGAGCACGACGAGTCGCGCTGCAACCGAAACCCTCCCCAGGGGAAAGGTCCAGCATGAACGCGTCGGTGGAGAAGGAGGGGAACAGCTAGGTGGAGTCAGAGAGCGGAGCTCTGCGCCTAGCCATGGCGAAGCAGCTCGAAGAAGGAGAAGCTCGGCGGAGCGGCGCCGTCACCGAAACCCTAATCCTAGGGTTGGGTTGCGCACGAACGCACCAGGTGGAGAAAAACAGATCGAAGAGGAGGCGAAGGTAGAGCGTCGAGAGGGCTCTCGATTGCGCCCTAGCACGACGGCGGAGATGGCCGGAGCACGCCGGAATCGGCCGGCGACGACGAAGGCGAAAAGGGGATCGCGTCGACCACGGGAGCGAGAGAGAGAAGAGAGGGAGAGGAGAAAGTGGTTCGGTCTGACCGAACCGGTGCGGGTTGACTTGGTTCAACCAAGTACCCGAGGACCTAAGTGCAAATTTTAAGAAATTGCTAAATTCAAATCAAATCCAAGTGATGATTCAAATTTTAAATCCAAAATAAGAATCCTAAAAATCAAATAAAAATATGTTATTAACTCAAAATTTTGCAAGGATTTCAAAAATGATTTTTACTTGATTTATTGGAAAATATTTCTTGAGTGAAAAATTCAAAGATCCTTAAGTGGAAATGATTTGAATTATTTTCCAAAATATTCAAAGATCCTTAAGTGGAAATGATTTGAATTAATTTCCAAAATATTCAAAGATCCTTAAGTGGACATGATTTGAATTGTTTTCAAAATATTCAAGGATCCTTCAGTAGAAATGAATTGAATTGTCTTTTTAAAAATAAAATAAATTATCTTTCCATAAATGACTGTCCTGTAACTCATCCTAGGTAAAACACAAAAAAAAATCATCCTAAAATGTGAAGGGGGGAATTTTTATAGAGAAAAGACAATCTCCAAAAATCATTTCATCTATGCATAATAGCATGATTTGGATTTTCAAACATTGTCTTATAAAGACAATGATGTTGATTTTGAGAACACGAGGGTCACGAATCGCCGGAAGCTTTAGACTGCACTACTTGTCAGTCTCAAGGCAAGTTCATTCTTGCATACCGTTTGATGTATTTTTATCAAAGTACTTGCAAAGTTACTTATACGTTCCTTTCACTTGCATCAAAAAGAAAAAGTATTTTCGAATGATGTGGTATATACTATTGGTTGGCGGTGGAACAATGGTAAGATGAATAGGTACGGTGTTCCATCGTATGGGAAGGTATATATCCTTAGGAACTAATAACCCCTGTTCCAGTGATCCTTTCGCCGTAGTAAAAGCATCAACCAACGGACTTTGTATGGGCGGGGTCAGTCAGAGGCTTCTTTTCTCATCCGCATATCCTCGGCAGGCCTACACCGGGTTGGGTCGTTGCGGCGGCCAATAGCGTGGAAGCGCGTGCTCTTCCTGCCCGACGGGGTAATTGGTGGGGAAGCTTGGGAGGGGTGATGGGTATGCGTGGAACATGATTCCCCTACCGCATCATAAATGGGCGGATGTGTGTTGATTTGGGAGAAGCTCCACATGACTGGATGTCCTGAGCCTTGGCTATAACACTCATGGAGTGTAAAGAGAGCATATATAGGGCCAGGCAACTGTTGGGTAAAGTGATGCAACTCTGCAGAGTCAAACAGCAAATTTGTGATTTCACAACCGTGTTCCCGGAATGGAACTACGAGATCGAGGCCGGAATGGAGTCCCATTTGGATTCACAAGACCGGTGGAGACAGTGGACATAGTTTTCAGAATAAAATCTATCCTTTGAAGAAATGTTTGCAAAAACTTGCATTTATGCCAAAGACCCGAAATTTTGGCAGTAGCTAGTGCATGATACACCTTATCTATATATATATATTCAGAACTTGCTTAGTAACGTTGTTGCTCACCCTTTCCTTTTTGACCCCATGCTTAGACTTTGAGGAGGCAATCAAGGAGAGTTATGGAGCTTACCACGAGGATGAGGTGTTCTACAAGGAACCTGATCTGTCCGGAGGAGTGGAAGGCGTCGACTACCTGATTGCTTATGGAGGCGATGATGATGAGTCCGAGACTTAGTCTCCTATCTTACGAACCGGACCGAGCAATACTAGACTAGTACTACTTAGGTTGTTGAATCCGATGGTTCTTAGTTTACTTCTTTCTATCGTTAATAAGTTGACCTCAGTCAACCGTACTGTAGTTGAAATTCCTCCCATGTCGGAGGAAGACGTTGAAGCTTTTGTACATTTCTGGCTTGTAATCTTTAGCAGTGTGTAATAAAGTGGACCCGCAATGTTTCTTTTGTATTACTCTGAGGGATGTAATATTTATGGATAAGTCCTTCCGTGGGTGTTATGTCAACGACTTGTACACTACAATATGCAGTGGTGTGCGGGATCACCGCAGAAGAAGACCCCTTAAATAGGTTGCCCCGAAATCCAACCGTTGGGGGCAGATTTGCGTAGGGGCGGTACTACCGCCCCACGCGTTTCAGACCACCAACGGCTCTCATAAGAACCCGGAGTAGCGGTACTGCCGCTGAGGTGAAACAGAGGGCATCAACGGCGGCAGTGCTGGCGGCACTGCTATCAGTGCTGAACAGCCCAGGAGAGGGCTCAAAGTCCCCAGCAGCGGCGGTACTGCTGTTGGGGGCTAACAGAGCACCTCTCTGGCGGTAGTGCTGGCGGCACTGCTGGCGGTGCTGCACAACCCAGGAGAGGGCTCAAAGTCCTCATGAGCAGTACTACCGCAAGAGGCGGCGGTGCTGCCACTGAGGGCTAACAGAGCACCTCCCCGGCGGTGGTGCTGGCGACACTGCTGGCGGTACCACCGGCGGTACTACCGCTGCATAGAGAAAACAGCAAAACCCTGAAACTGAATAACTTTTGCTAGGAAATTCCGATCGAGGTAAATCCAATTTTGTTGGAAAGAGGACGACAAGGGCTACCCAAAAAAAATATAAATGTAAGAGTGAAACCAAGCAAGGGAGATTTTGCTAATAAATGTAAGAGTGAAACCTTCCGCACGGATGGACCGGAAAAATCTCCAAAACCGAAAATGCAAGAGAAGATGCATACGAAATCCGTTTTCAGTGAACTTGGCCTTGTCATGACAAGCACCAAGACCACACCACGATAAGAGCCAAACAAGAACCAATAAAGATGATGCCAAGGATGCAAAGGTTTGAGCTCTCTATGATGATACGATCAAGATACTAGCTCGAGAGCCCCTCTTGATAGTACGGCTATCTATCATATAACCCGGTCTCTCAACTAACATCATGAGACCGGTAAAATAGAAACCCTATCAAGATCATACCTTTGCTTTGTGCATAATCCACTTGAGCTAGATGATGACGATCTTTGTCTTCTCAAGATGGACCACCTTTCTTGATTGCGCTCCGCTCGGTGAAGACTCGCAACATGCTCCCCCATACACCAAGATGGGAGAGGCACTCTTCGACATATCTTCAATTGGCCTTTTATCTTGATGACGATCACCACGTGACACCATCCTCCATGGGCTACATGGGATATCCCTTTCGTTGCATGCTCATGGAGAAATGCCTAACCACACATAGAGATACAAGCACAAAGATCATGGGTTAGTTCACAAGGCTATATTGACAATTGCTTACCATACCATGGGATCATACGATCCCTCATGGTACATCCCTAGCCTTATGAGTTGATCAACTTGCACTTAGCCTTGATCAACATAAACTCTTCTTATTTTAGCCTTGACTCCAACATATGGAGTTCAAATATGCTATGGACCAAACCTACAAGTATAGCTCAAAGCACACATTAGTCCTTAAAGATTGTCATTAATTACCAAAACCACACATGGGGGGCAACCATGCTCTTTCAGGAGGGATTGAGAGATATGCAAGCTCAAGAAGGTCAACAATGTAGGTCAAAACCGTGCCCAAAGGTTAGGAACCTATGCGGAAGAAGCCCCTATATAGGTCCACAAAATCTAACCGTTATGCAGTTTTCGTGGCCATCCGGAATTGGTCTGGAATGGTCCGGAATGAATCCGGACCACTAACAGAGAGAAAATTGAGTTCACCTTGGAATCCGTCCGGAATTACCCGGAAAATTCCGAGCTGTCCGGATTGACCCGAAATATTCCGAGCTGGCCGGAATTCCTGAAACACGCATTACGAAAAACGCAATATCTTTTGAATCCGAACTCCGTTTTTGATAATCTTGGGCTCGTTGTAATCACCACAACGAGCTTTACAAGATTATGCAAAGAAACATCATAGTACAACAAGGGAAGGTAAACCAAATGGGGAAAGGTTAGACCTAATGGGTCGCAGCATGGAAAACAAATTTTTTTTCCTACGCAACAAACGGAAAAAACCCCAAGGATCTAGATCTACTAGATGAAGATAGCGAAGGTGAGATCCAATCTCTTACGCTTGAAGATAAACAAACGCGTTTTGTCGGTGCAGGGGTTGGCCAGTCGATCCCGCAACTAGACTCGTCTAGTCGCGAGGAGATGTATTATCCTCGAGATCCAATCCGATGAAGTGCTGCAACGGGCAGCACCTCCGCGGTATCCACACGTACGGCTCGATGAAGACGTCCACTCCTTGATCCCGCAAGCGAGGTAGACGTGGCCTTGATGATCTCAGCAACACGACGGTGTGGTGGTGATGATGACGATCTCCGCGAGCAGGGCTTCGCCAAGCCAAGCAAGAGGAGAGGGAGAGGAGGAGGTGGCGCAGCCCCTAGGGCTAGGGGGTGCGGCAGCTGAGGAGGAGGTGGTGGTGGCGGCGCAGCCCTCCGGGGAGAGGGGTGCGTCTAGGGTTAGGGTTTAGGAGGGAGAGGTGGTGCGGCTAGGGCAACCTGGGAGGCAGCTCTCTTAGGTGTGCCGCACCCCTCCCCTCTTCCCCTTATATAGGTGGAGTGGGGAGCCCTAGGGCCGGCCGGCCAAGGGGTCGCTTGGCCCCCAAGCCGAGTCCCCCTAGGACTCCTCCTAGGGTTCGGCCGGCTCCCCTCCTAGGCCAACTCGGATTGGCCCATGTGGGCTTTGGGTGGTGCGGCGCACCACCATGTGGTGGCTGCACCCCCTTGGTCCATGTGGGCCCCATACAATATGTGGTCCCACTTCTAGACCCCTCTAGAACATTCCGGAACCTTCCAGTACCCTATACAAATTTCCCGGAACCTTTCCGATACCTCCGGAAACCACTTTCCTTATATGAATCTTATTCTCCGGACTCCTCCGGAACTCCTCGTGACGTCCGGGATCCCATCCGAGACTCCGAATCACCATTCGTTCATTTCATCATTTATCTCATCGCAAAACCTAATTTCATCGGAGCGTTAAGTGTGTGACCCTACGGGTTCGGGAATGCACAAACATGATCATATAAATAATTAATAGCGGGACCGGGATGCCCATATTAATTCCTATGCACTCAACGAAGATCATTATCGATTGAACACAATGCCGGAGATTCAATTAATCTCATATACGATTCCCTTTGTCTCACGATATTTTATTTGCCCGAGATTTAATCGTTGACATCCCCATGTCCAGTTTAATATCGTTACCGACAAGTTCTCTTTACTCGTCCATAATATAGGATCCCGGTGATTACATCCTAATCACATGTCTGCAGACCTTTTGATGCTATATTACCGAGAAGGCCTGGAGATATCTTCTCCGTCACATGGAGGGACAAATCACACTCTTGATTCATATCACCCAACAACCCACCGTCGGAGATACCTGAAAGTCACCTTTATAATCACCCAGTTACGAAGTGACGTTTGATGTCGAAAAAGTATTCCTCTGGTGAACGGGAGTGATATAATCTCATGGTCTAAGGAAACTATATTTGGCATATTAAAAGTGTCGACAACAAAACTTTGTGACACGATTAATTGTAACGCTTTATTATTTGGGTCATGTCCATCACATCATTACTCCTAATGATATGACTCCGTCATCAAGTGACTATAACAAGTCCATAGTTAGGAAACTCTAACTATCTCTTGATCAACGAACTAGTCATGTAGAGGCTCACTAGGGACTCCTGGTGTTTATATTCCACACATGTATTATGTTTCCATTTAATACAATTATAGCATGGATAATAAACTATTATCATAAACATGAATATGCTTAATAAACCATTTTATTATTGCCTTTAGGGCATATTCCCAACAAGACCTCTCTCTAAATGAATAACCGGCAAACCTCCAATATCAAAAACACAATAAGTTTTTCATACGAAATCTGTTTTTGATGAACTTGAGCTTGTCTTGAAGATCATGGCAAGATCTAACACTACTCCTAGAGAGAACCAAATAAGAACAGGAAATGGAGATTTTGGTATGGGTAGAAAGGTGTGAACCTTTTTTTCATGGGTTGAACGGCAAAATCTCCACCACGGAAAATGCAACCAAATCTCGTTTGAAGGACTTAAGCTTGTCATGAAGATCACGACAAGCACAAAGACCTCACCACGATAGAGTCAAATAAGAACCAAGAAAGTATAATGCCAATGATGTAAGGTTTGAGCTCTCTATGATCGACACACTAAAGCTCACTTGAGAGCCCCTCTTGATAGTACGGTTACCTATCCTAAACCCGGTCCTCCCAACTAGCACCATGAGACCGGTAAAATAGAAACCCTATCAAGATCATACCTTTGCCTTGCGCATTACACTTCAGCTAGATGATGATGATCTTGATCTCCTCGAGTGGGAATACATTTCTTGATTGCGCTTCACTCGGTGAAGACTCGTAGATCGCTCCCCATACGCCGCTATGGGAAAGCCTCTCTTAGGCATGTCTTCACTTGACCATTATATCTCGAGTGGGTCGCAAGCTTCAAGCATAGGATCTCTTCAAGATGATCCTCTTGGACTTGCACTTCTCAACTTGTATATTTACTTCTCTCTTCATAAAGATGATGTATTCAAGGTAAACATGAACATTCACACAATCTTATTATTCAAGACATACTTGCTATGTGATCAACACCATCATGACCATTCTTTGGATAACACCTTGAACATCTTCGTCATCATTTAATCTCTTCTTTCAACCTTGAAACCAACATATGGTATTCAAGCATTCCTAGGGACAAACACTACAAGTAACCATTAGTCCATAGGAAATTGTCATTAATTACCCAAACCACACATGGGGGCGCCATGCTCTTTCAGATGCGACGGTGGACGAGCTGAGCGCGGTGAACATGAAGTTCGTGGCGGCCGCGGTGGCCGTGATGGAGGCGCGCGAGCTGTCGAGTGGCCAGAAGATGGCGATCACGGATGCGACGCTTAAAGCCTTCGAGCGGCGCTAGGAGTTCTTCTGTGTCGCCTGCGACCACGCCGAGGAGCTCGTCGAGTCCATCCGACAGCGAATCGGCTCCGAGTGCCTTGTCGACAAAGCCACTGGAGCTTCCTTTTCTACCTCCGCGCATGCGAGTGCCGCTCTGGCTGCCCTCGGCATCAAGCCCATCAGCGTCATCCGCCTCGACCAGCTGAGCAAGGCCGTCCGCTGGCTCGTCATCGAGCTCCGCTGGCGTGTACATGCGGTTGCAGAGGTATTCGCGCACCCCAACGTGGTCGTTCTTGTAGAGGTAGCTTACAGCGATCCATCGCTGAAAAGGGGCGGAGTCGAAGAAGAAGACGAGGCTGCCGCTGCATCGCGTCCCCGCCGATGGCGGTGGTGATCTCCGTTGCGGCTCCTCGGGCCCAAAGATGAGGCCCCGCAGCCCGAGAAGCCGCACCATGGCTGCAGCCTGTTAGAAATATAATATACTGCACTGCCTATTCCATCAGTTCGGACTTTTGGTCTAAATGGCTAGTGCAGCAATTCAATATGGTATCAAAGCCAGAGGTTTAGAGTTCAAATCCTAGTCAACGCAGTATTAAAATAAATATCTGCGATGCCCAAGTCCACGTCATAGGCGCGTTAAGTAAAATCCACGTCCTAGGCTCGTGAAGAAAAAAATTCCACAGCCTGGACGTGAGGGGGAGTGTAAGAAATATAGAGAACGTATCCTATGCATCCAACGAATTGGTGCACCCGGTGCACCCAACTCTGGTAGATGACCAAATGTTTCGAAAAGTATGGGAATTTGTTGGTTGTAAGTAATACTCATGTCTAGCATGTCACAAAATCATAAGTCTAAATTTGTAACACATGTCAAGAAACAAAATAGACAAATTTGGTATCATTGGTGACAATGGGCCAAATTCAAAGCCCAACTTGCATTTGACACTATCATGGCAGATTTGTTTATTTTGTTCCTTGACATGTGTTAGGAATCTAGATTTGCAATTTTGTGACATGCTAGATATAAGTGTTAACTATGACCAAACTTTTTCCATATTTTTTGAAAACATTTTCGGTGGTAGATTGGAGTTGGGTGCATCGGGTGCGCCAATTCTTTGGGTGCACCAGATACGTTCTCCAGAAATATAATATACTGCACTGCCTATTCCATCAGTCGGACTTTTGTAATAATTGGCTAGTGCATCAATTCAATACGGCCTGCGGGCTCTCCTATCCCCCCACCTGTGGCATCCTCCTCCAATCACCAGCATCAGAGAGATCGATCCAGAACCGCAAAGCGCTGAGCTACCCCAATCCAAACTCTAGCCTAGTGTCGTGGGATTATCACGGCAGATGCTACACGGGGTAGCTTACGAGAGGTGGATTAGGCGGCGTAGGAGATTCCGGGAGTGGGATTGGCAAACACGGAGTTTACCCAGGTTCACGTCCCCATGGTGAAGGATCGCTACATCCTACTATAAGTCACTGCATGATCATAGAAGTGTTTACAGGGTGGCCACTGGTGGCGGATGTTGTATGGTCTAGTTGTGACCTACCTATTCGGGTGCCCCTTCCTTGCTTTATATAGGTAGCCTGTTAGGGTTTACATGAGTTCTAGTTTGCTTCTTGGGCTTCGTGCCAACTTGGGCTTCGTTAGTCTTGATGGGCCACCCTCCATAATGTGCCACGTTGTACCTCCATGAGGATAACCCGAGGCCATATCCTCGTCAGTAGCCCCCGAGCCTTCGGGTGATTCGAAGAATCGCGTGGAGGGTCTTATGTGTCTTGTGGCCGACGGTAACATTGTCTTCCTGGAACGTGGAGCCCGTGCCGGTTCATCACGCGAAGGATGGCGAGTCGAAGTAGAGCCGTCGAGTCGAAGTAGGGGCTGCCAAAGTCGTAGTAGTGCAGTCTGTATCTGTCGCCTAGACGTCGTGTCATAGCCACAATTGGGAGCGATGTTGTTGTTGAGCCCCCAAGTGTCGGTTTTGCCGAAGGAATTCAGGGGCATTGTTGTTGTCGAGCCCCCGAGTCTCTAGCCGATACGGAGAGTCGGGTAAGTGTAGCCGATGAACATGTAGGGGAGTGTCACCGAGTCGGAAGTGCATCGACTCGGTGCCTCATTAAGATAGTTTGTAGTCAAGGGATATTGCTTAGCAAGCCTAGAACACTCGACGGATCGGGTCCAGTTAACTGCACTTGGGCAAAACAATGCTAAGCTACTTCAAGTTCAAGTCCCCGGACTCGAACCTGGAAGGCAAGTCTAGCCAGATTCACGCCGCGGAGGCCTTACAGAATCCGACTCTCGCAATATGTGTGGTACCCAACGCGTCCGTCGGGTATTTCTTCATACGGTAGGTACAAATAATTTACTGAGTAGCCGCAGTCTGAGGCGGCTCCCAGGCCAGTAGAGCGGATCTACGGGGCTTACCTTCATGTCGTAAACATGGCATCCAGAGATCTGTTGCCGCGGAGGCAATCTGGGAAACACAACTTGTCGAGTGCTTACATCGACCCGTATGTGGGTTATTGTGTTTTTAAGCCTTCCCAGGAGGTACTCGACTGGGAGGGCCCGATGGAAGTAGCCCCCGAGTCGAAGAGTCGGGCGGAGACTAAGAGTCGGAAGTCCATCGGTTCACATGGAGGACAGTCGCCGAGTCGGAAGTGCATCGACATGGCGGACTCGACGCGGCAGACGGAGTCAACGCGGTGGAGTAGATGTGGTGGACTCGATGCGGCGGACAGAGTCGACGCGGCGGAGTAGATGTAGCGGAGTCGACGCGGTGGACGGAGTCGACGCGGCGGAGTAGATGTAGCGGACTCGAAACGGCAGACAAAGTCGACGCGGCGGAGAAGATGTAGCAGACTCAACGCGGCGAGTTGTCATGGCGAGTAGATGTAATGGACGGAGCCGAGCGACGTTTAGCCGGTAGGACTCGAATCCGGACTTATGTGGCGCAACCCCCGAGTATCGGGCGTGCATGACCAGCGCTCGTTGGGCGCGCGACCAGTGCTCCTGGTGGGAGTAGCCCCCGAGGCTATGTTCGACTCGCAGAGTCGGGCATAGGCTCGAGTTGTTCTAAAGCTAACCCCATGGCTTTGTCTTCTATTGCCTCATGGAGTAGACATGCATCGACTCCCGAAGCGGTAGCCGGTAGAGTTTTTCCTGCATTGCAGCCATATAAATGAATAATGTTATAATGATGCTGTGTATAGCAAATCGTATGAAACAAGTTGTTGCTTGGGTTAGTTCTGATCGTCAAACAATAATATGTCGACTCGTGGAGTCGGATATGGCCTGTTGGTAGGCGGAGCTTCGGCTCGACGCAAACACTTTTGCACCGTACGCTACACCTTTTCGTTAGCCTGATGCCCTCTGTCTCTGCACCTTGCCGACCTGTCAGTNCGCCGATTTATTTCTTTTGCGTGCGCGTTGGCAGCTCCAGACTTAGTATTTTCATTAGTACACCTGCTATATTACTGATACGTCTCCGACGTATCTATAATTTTTGATGTTTCATGCTTGATTATATATCAGTGCCACATGTTTTTATAATGTTTTTATATCATTTTGGCATGATTTATGAAACTAACCTATTAACAAGATGCCCAGTGCCAGTTCCTGTTTCTGCTGTCTTTATATTTCAGAAAAGTTGTTATGTGAAGTTTCTCGGAATGCGCTGAAAATTTACGAGAATTATTTCCAAGCAGAAAGAAGTCCGAAGCCAGGAGGGCGCCCGGAGGGGAGGCACCAGCCTCCAGACATCCCCCAGGTGCGGCCCCACCCTAGGCCGCGCCTGGGTCCCACCTGGTGCCCTCCGGCACCGTCTCGAGTTGCCCCTTCGCCTATAAAATCGTCTTCGACCCGAAAACCCTTAGTACTGATACGTGTCAAACGTATCTATAATTTTTGATTGGTCCATGCTAGTTTTCTGATGTTATCACATGTTTTTACTATCATATTACATCATTTTTATGCATTTTGTCGGACTAACCTATTGACAAGATGCCCAGTGCCAGTTCCCTGTTTTTGTGCTGATTTTGTTGCAGAAAGTTACTTTTGGAAATATTCTCGAAATTGGACGAAAATTTACGACGATTTTTTATTGAAGAAATAAGGACCGGAGCCAGAATGGCGACCCCGGGAGGGACCCACAGCCTAGGGGAGGGTCCCACCCGCGGGTGAGAGGGGGGTCGCGGCCGCCGCCCGCCTGTGCCCCTTAGAGACCCCCTCGCGACGCCCTTTGGCCTATAAATCGTCCCCGAAGAAAAAACCCTAACGCCCGAAGGATTTTTCGCAAATACAATATAGAGCTCCGCCGCCATCGCTGACAAGTTTCGGGGGGTTCAGAAGGTCCTGTTCCGGCACCCTGCCGGAACGGGGATCGACCGCCGGAGCCATCTCCATCAACACCGCTGCTTCCCGTGATGAGGAGGGAGTAGTCCCTCACCGGGGCTGAGGCTTATACAAGTAACTATGTGGTTATCTCTCTCTCCCATGATGTGATCTTCGTTGTGATCATGAGCTTTGTTAGTATAGTTGAATACATGATGTTTCCCTATGTGTAATGGATATGATTTTGCTCAAGTGGTGTCATCTAGTATAAGTTCAGGAGTCACCGTTGTGATCACGGTATCTCGGTGACAGTGTGGGTGCCGTGTGTGACTCTAATGATAAAATCTTAGAGGGATCTTCATCATGAGTTTGTTCTTTATTATTGTTGGATTGAATAGATCATGAGGTTTCCCGATGCTTGTGTTATTGAAGAAAGAGACTATTCAAGAAATAGGTTGCGGTGTTTGTTAGAACTATCTTTGGACGCGGATAGTAACAGCATGAAGTGTCCATAGATGTGGAATACAAACTTTAAGGTCTGCTTCTCGTAGCCCTACACAATTCTCATCCTATTTGATCCACAAAAGAATGATCTCCGAGTAACGTCTACCATGCATGTGTTTTTGTGGGAACTATCATGTGTTTAATTATGTTAATGATGTTGAGAGTAGTCACTAGTGAAAGTATGAAGCCTATGCCTTGTTTCCAAGCATTGATACACCGTTTTTAGTCACTTTTGTCACTTGTTTGTTTGCTGCCATTTTTATTACAGAATTACAAAATCACCTTTTACCATCCATATCACTTGCATTTTACTATCTCTTCGCCGAACTAGTGCACCTATACAATTAGCCATTGTATTAGGTGTGTTGGGGACACAAGAGACTTCTTGTATCTTAATTGCAGGATTGCTTGAGAGAGGATACGTTCAACCTCTTCCTCCTGTGGATTCGATAAACCTTGGGTAACTCACTTAAGGGAAATTTGCCGCTGTCCTACAAACCTCTGCGCTTGGAGGCCCAACAAGTCTACAAGAATAGAAATGTGTAGTAGACATCAAGCTCTTTTCTGGCGCCGTTGCCGGGGAGGTGAGCGCTTGAAGATATCTTCTTTAGATCTTGCGATTAAATCTTTTTGTTTCTTGTTTTTATTTTTACTAGTTTGGCTTATGGAACGTTGTCCTTTAAATTTGCTTTTTGAGAGTGACCTCTCCACCACTCCCATGGTGGATAAGGTTAGTCCACATACTGAATGTATTCCTTTCAAAATACCGATGGGGATAATTGATCGTGTTATGAGTAATTGCTATGCAGGAGATGGAGCTATACATCCTAGTTATCATCTGCTTTATATTAAAGGATTATGTGAGTTGTTTGAGATTGCAGGTGTATCAAGAGAGGTAATCATGAGAAAATTAGTTTACTTATCACTTAAGGAGAAAGCATTGGAGTGGTACAGGCTGCTAGACAATCCTCACTTGTTGGACTGGAAGGAGCTTATTGAAAGAACAAACGATGTCGCCTAGAGGGGGGGTGAATAGGCGATAAAAACTTGTCCGGTTTAAGGCTTGATAATTGCGGATAAAAATAGGTGTTTAAATTAACAAGCCAACAGCCTAATATACTAGGTTCACCTATGTGCACCAACAACTTATGCTAAGCAATATAACAACAAGGTGATAGCAATATATATGACTTCAAGCACGAAGGCTATCACAATGTAAATTGCATAAGTAAAAAGCTCGGGTATAGAAATAACCGAGGCATGCGGAGACGAGGATGTATTCCCGAGTTCCTCCTTGTTAAGGGAGTACGTCTCGTTGGAGGGGTGTGAGCTTGCCACAAAGGCCTCACCCTATTCTCCGATGAACCGCACGCAAGGGTTTGGTTCACTTCCACTATCGGAATCCTTCAAGGCGGAATCCGGAGCCTTTACAACGATCTTGGGGCACACACCCACAACTCAATCGGGGGCTCCCAAACCTTCCCCGAAGCTTCACAACTCGAAGACTTCGCGACACCACCAACCATCTAGGGTACACAATGCACCCAAGAGGCACAAGCTCTCGGGAACACAATGCACCCAAGAGGAACAAGCTTCTCAACTTCGATCCCACGTATCACCATGGAGAGCACAACCCGATGCAACTAATGCAAAAGGCAAGACCACACACGGTGGTCAAGTCCTTCACTCCGAAATCCAACCAAAGCAACTAATGCTATGGAGGGATTTAAGAGGAAGAACAAAGAGGAGAAACACCAAGAACTCCAAAATCTAGATCTACTAGGTTCCCCTCACTTAGAGAAGGAATGGATTGGTGGAATGGTAGATCTAGATCTCCTCTCTTGAATCCCTAAAGATGGGCAAGAATCATTGGAGGGATAGAGAGAAACCCAAGCTTTTTCAAGGTCAAACAATGGAGGAGAGAGGAAAGGAATGGGCTCAAGAGGTTAGAGAACCATTGGGGAAGAAAGCCCCTTTAAATAGGTTCCCAAGAAATCTGGCCGTTGGGCTCAGATTCGCGCAGGGCCGGTAGTACCGGCCCGAAGGGCGGTACTACCGCCCTTCACAAAACTGCCCACCAATGGCTAGCTGTAGAAAAAACCCGCAGGGCCGGTAGTACCGGCCCAAAGGGCGGTACTTCCGGACCCTCGCCTCAGCTTCAGACAACGGTCTTCAAAAAGATCAGCCGAACCTTCTTCAACCCGCCGGGGCGGTACTTCCGCTGGGGAGACCGGTAGTACCGGAAATAGCGGTAGTACCGGAGCAAGTTCCGGTGCCACTTCCGCCCGAGTCCAGTACCGAAATTTCGTAAACGGAACTGGCCTGAGGAAGTTGCTCCGGAACTTCTCAGCGGTACTTCCGCCCGAGGGGCCGGTAGTACCGGCAAAGAGAACAACAGAACAGCCAGTACGAGAAAAATCATAACTTAAACATCCGGACTCCGTTTTCGATGATCTTGGACTCATTGGAATCGTCAGAACGAGCACAACAAGATTATGCAGAGAAATATCATAGTCCAACAAGATATTGTAAAAAAAGGGGAAATGATCAAAGCTCCTTTTCGCAAACCGAAAAATCCGTATCTTTTGCAATTGAAGTCCGAACGACGTAAAACCAATTTTGTTGGAAAGAGGACGACAAAAGCTACCCTTGTAAAAGACAAACAAGCAATGGAGATTTTGCGAGGATATGGAAGAGAGAAATCTCCCGCACGGATGAACCGGAAAAATCTCCAATACCGAAAACGCAATAGAAGACTCATATGAAAATCGTTTTCGGTGAACTTAGCCTTGTCATGACAAGCACGACAAGCACCAAGACCACACCACGATAAGAGACAAATAAGAACCAATAAAATGATAGCATGGATGCAAAGGTTTGTGCTCTCTACGACGATACGAACAAGATACTTGGTGGAGAGCCCCTCTTGATAGTACGGCTATCTATCCTATAACCCGGTCTCTCCACTAACAACATGAGACCGGTAAAATAGAAACCCTATCAAGAACATACCTTTGCCTTGCGCATTAATCCACTTGAGGTCGATGAAGACGATCTTCATCTCCTCAAGACGCACCACCTTTCTTGATTGCGCTTTGCTTGGTGAAGATTCACATGTTGCTCCCCCATACACTAATATGGGAGAGAGGCACTCTTCGGCATGTCTTCACATGGCCCTTGAGAGTTGACCAACTCGCACTTAGCCTTCAACAACAACTACTCTTCTTCCCTTAACCTTGACTCCAACAAATGGAGATCAAGCAAAGCATATGGACACACCTACAAGTAGCTCGATACAAACATTAGTCCATAGAGATTGTCATTAATTACCAAAACCACACATGGGGGCAACCATGCACTTTCAATCTCCCCCATTTTGTTAATTGATGACAATCCCTTATAAGAGGGTTTATATAATTAATTAAGCAACCTTGCAAGACAAACAAGCAAGGATGCAAGCGTATTAAAGGCAAATGCAACAAAAGCATAAAACCCAAATTCCCTTAAACCCTCTAAACTTGTCCCCCGTTGGCATCGAGTGTCGAAGTGGGAAGAAAAAATTAGAAGGCCAATATAATATGAGTTCCTCCATAAAGTGTGCATTTCTCAAGATATGAGTGAAATCAAATGCACATATCCATTGACGAATAATTAGAGGAAATCAAACTATATTGAGGATCCAAAGATTGCAAAAAGATGAAATCATTCTAAACATCTCCACAAAGGAGAAAAGCAATCGAAAAGATTCAAATCGAGAGTTCTAAATAAAAATGAAGAAGCTCCCCAATGTGCATGCACTATTGAGGAGTGCACAAATATGGAATCCTCGCTCCCCCAAACTCATCTAGAACACGCAACAAGTGCAAGTGTGCACAAAGCAAAAGCAAATCATAGCACTTGCACCAAAGATATGGTTGAGCCATAAGGAGATACCAATTTTCAAGGATTCAACATAAGATAGGCCCAACCGAGATAAAAAGAAGATCTTTAAAGGAGTATGTTCACAAGCTTAGGGATACCAATTGGAAACTAAAACCAATTGAAAATGCCAAAAGCTATTGAGAGCATTTAGCCAATAAAAATCAACATACTCACCATAGTAAGCATGAGGTAAAAGATCCTCAACAAATACATGAGTGTGCAAAGATGCAAATAAAATTAAGATAGGCACTCATGAAACAAATTTGGAGCCACCAAAGAATTATAGATAAAAATCAAGGTACCTCAAAAGAAATAGGATACCAACTAAAAGGTGACCTCTCTCTCATATGTATAGGTTTCTAAGTAGACAAATCATTGATGATTTACATCCACAAAGAAACTTGCACATATGAAATGGTCGATGAAGAGGAGACCACGGTATACAAAAGGGAAGTCATGAATATAAAAAAGAGATTATTGCATAAAAGCATAGCACATAGCTCAAATTTATCTCATTGTATATAAATGAACTTCAAAAAACATCAAAGACATCACACATATCACTAAGGGAACAAGAAATAGTGAAGATGCTTTGAGAAAAGCAACAAGTATCACAAAGAAATAATACCAATTGAAGTACAGGTTTTTGCAAATTCATCACAAATATCACAAAGACATACCAAGTGAAGGAAATAAGCCAAAACCACAACAATTGCACATAAAAACTTGAGAGACAATTTGCTACCCGCATGGGTAGCTACACACCCATGCGTTATACGGAGATGCAAGCCATATGTATCCGTTTTAGCTTGTTTTCCTAGTAAAACACGGATATTTGGTGTACAAAACTGGTTTCAAAATTTTGAAAAAAATATTTTTTGGTCGTCATTTTTAGCTTTTTTTTCATAGTTGACTTTTTTGTTGACTTTTGGGTCAAACTTTACTAAAAAAATCACAGCGGATGGAAAAAAAATCGAAAAAAAATTTCAAAATACTTTTTAATAATTCTATCAACTTTGCTTGTGACATCCCCCTTGTCTACTTGAGTAATCACATTTTAGCTTTGCATATACGTTTCGGTCAAACTTAGGGTGTGTAGCTACCCATGGGGGTAGCAAGTCTTTTCCGTAAAAACTTTCATGCCAAGAAGCAACCTACACAAGGTTGAGACTAGAAAAGTATGCATGAGGTGGATACTTGTTGCCGAGATACATTGACGATGAAGAAGATGAGATTTTGTTTATCATCAAAGCTTGGCTCCAAAAATCACATGGCGAGAGCACCTTCCTTATGAATGAGGTAAGCATCCAATGCATCTCCATTATACCTAAAACAAAATTCAAGCACAAAATGGTTCCCAAAATCATTGGATCCCATAGTAGTTAGATACATTACAATATATAGGAAACACTTCACATAAATATGTGCATATATATATGAAATTGAATTTCATGCACATCTTAGCCGATTTAGGATTCGGTGGAGTATTCCCTATGTATTGGATCAAGAAAGACTGTCATGCCATAACATATATATACTAGTAAAAATGCATACATAGACTTAAGAGAACCAAGAGAGATACAATTTGGACAAAAACACCAAGTAAACCAAGAAGAGAGCACACCAAAGTGTGACACAAAAAGGTTGTCCAAATTATATCAAAATCCAAGTCAACACATGATCTAGGACAAATCAAATCAACACATGAAGTAGATATCAAAAGGAATCAAATCAAACAACACATAAGAGATAAGACACCAATTGAAGAAAAAAATACCAACTAGGAGCCAAGATACCAAGAGAAGGATAATACTTGACCGGAATCAATTAAAGTAAAATAAAGCAATAAAATATCAAAACTCCCACAATAAATATAAATTGAAACAAATATCTATGGAGGAGATATTAAATTCCAATTAATACCAATTGAAGGTACCTAGGCAAGGCCAAAGAGCATATAAGATAAAAATAGACATGCTCAAATGACTCTTCTCATTCAAGGAGATAAAACGCAAAACGAGGAATGAGAAGGCAAACTCCCAAGAGAGAGCAAGGTTACACCAAAAAACACCAAACACCCTCTACACTTTTCATAATGGCACAAACCATCAAAACGAAAAAGATTTGTCTTCCATAAACACATAAGATAGAAATTAAATGCCAATTGAAAGGATCACATGTTGATATATAGGATAGTGTTCTAAATAAAAAGGAATGCTCCCCCAAGATTCATGCATTATCTTTGATAATTGCATTTGAATACAAAATGCACGCACAAGGGATCATTACTCTCCATATTTTATTTACAACACTAAACACTACCAATTGAAAATTAGGATCCATGCAAGTGGCAAGGAAGGCAATGGGAGTCAAAATAAAAACACTTGGAAATAAATGAGGCAATTCAACGCAAGAGCCAATATGAAGATGAACAAAAATATTCTACGACAAAAGTGAATATCAATTGTCCAAGGACAATGAGTATAAGAAAATATTTTCCCGGTGAGTAGTGATATACAAGTTCATCCTCACATGATAAATCATATGGCAAGAGATAAGAATTAAAACACCATATTTTAATAAAGTTTGTTGGTAGTTTCAACTATTCAAACCAACCGGCAAGGCCATGGTTAGAATAATATGGAACAAATGGTTTCTCACATAATATATGGAAATGCATATTAGAGAAAAACCACACCAAGGAAACTCACACAAACAAGAGCCAAAGGATAACCAAAATGAAAAATGGAACTTGTTCGAGCCAACATGCCACATAGGAAAGAGATAATTCATAATATCAAATCTAAGTGGAAAACCTCAAATGTTCACGTTTTATGGATTTGTAATATGCACATAGCTTATTACTCCCCCATAATGTGATAACTCATTTTATCTAAACAAGAGGCAAATAAAACCAACTAGAGAAATTAATGGACATTGTAGAATTTGAATTTCTCATGGATATGACATACCACATAGTAACTAGATAATATTGAAATGTCAATACTCGGTGGTGTGCCTCATGTACACACATTTTTAGGTTTGTGAAGTGCACAAAGCACATCACTCCCCCACAATGGGATAGTCCATTAGTATCTCAAAGAGCCAAATGAGATCCACACAAGATCCAACAAAGCTCAAACACACAAGTTACACATACATGATACACAACTATCATACACAACCTTGAATAACAAGACAAGTAGGAAAGTAGCATATCATATACAAGCACATGCTAGGAACAAAACTAACACATGCAAGGGAGCAAGCAACTTTCAATGTATATATGAATTAAATACAAGTTACCGCAAGGAGGCACAATGGATATGAGATAGATATGTGATAATCCAATTGACTTGGCTTGATGAAATATAACCATGAAGATCCCTTAATTCTTCAAATGATAGCCAAGTCTCCAATGTCCTCCACCACAACCTATTGATCAAGTTTGAACTTGTTGGTCCCCAACCAAGTTGGGTCCTAAGAGGTTAGTCACAATAGGCTTGGCAACCCAAATGGTTCTTTTATTGACACCACTTTGAGTTCCCACATACTTGGCAAACACATTGCCAACCCTATCCTTTCTAAGTGAATAAACATCATCAATTAAGATGGGGTTGGATAGGGTACCGATGGTGCATGAAGAAGCAAAATGACCCTTGCCACGGCAAAGGTAGCAACATCGACTCTTCTTTTTCTTCTTAATAGGCTCCTCAACTTGAGGAGCATTGACTTGAGTCTTCTTAGGAGGTGGCCGTTGTTCAACTCGTGGTTGAGCATGATATTGAACAAGAGGCCGCTTCCCTAGTTGCTTCTCACTAAGAGGCTTCTTCTTCATTGGGCAATCCTGAACATGGTGCCCTTCTAGCTTGCACTTGAAGCAAATGATCTTGGCCGGATTCTTGACTTGTACTTGGCCCTTCTTCTTATCAATCTTGGACTTGTTCTTGTTGTTGGAGTTGAATCCAAGTCCACTCTTGTCATTGGGGGATTGTTGCGCACTCAACATGTTGTCAAGTGCACTCTTCCCTTCATGACGCTTTTCCAAGCCTTTCTTCATAGAAGTAGCTTGGGCCTTGAGGTCTTTTATTTCCTCTACATGGTTAGTGGCAACAAAAGCACTAGAGGAAGTAGAAGCTTCATTGTTAGAGCAACAAGGCAATAAAAGTAATTCATCACATGATGTACCAACATTTTGAGTGGATGAACTACTAGGACTAGCACATGGCAATATAGTATTTTTAGTTAGAGTTGTGCTATTATCCACATGAGGCTCACAAGATGTTACCTTGGTAGTGATAGCCTCATGAGCTAACTTTAGACTAGCATAGGATGCTAGAAGATCATCATTAGAGCTAGATAGTTTTTCATGACTTTCTTCCAACTTCCCATACTTGCTAGTTAGCAACTCAAGTTGAGCCCTTAGCTCAACATTCTCCTTCAAAATAGATGCTTCACAAGAAGTGGGGTTAGTAGCACAAGCATCATTAACATTAGGAATGGAAGAAGACAACTTGGCAAGCTCTTCCTTAAAGCTAGCATTTTCCTTTTTTGTGACTTTATATTTAGCATGAGCATGGTCACGTTTTTTAATGAGTTTAGCAATTATTTCATTATGAGACTCCTCAATAGATTCTAGTTTCTCCTCAAGAGAAGCCCGAGTCTCTTGCTCTTCCTCAAGAGCATCTTCTAACGATGCCTTTTCCATAGCATCATCTCTTTCAATCTTACCCTTTTCTTCAAGGCTTGCTTCCAAAGCCTTAATTGTAAGCCCACGCTCAATTAGGGTTTCCATAATTTCAAAGAGGATAGCATGAGCATTTTTGGGCATTAAGAACCATTAGACCTTTCTTATAAATGGATTCATCATCATCATCCTCATCATCTTCTTCAACATTATTGTCATTATTATTATCATCACTACTTGAGGATTTACCCATAAGGCAAAAGATTGTTGATGAAGAAGAACAATGAATTTTTGAGCTACTCAAGTTCACATCTTGTTCCATAGCTAATTGGGTTTCCTCTACATTATTATTCATACAAGAGTTAGAGGGAACACATGCATTTTTATCATGGCAACAAGATAAAGCAAGCAAATCATCAAGAGATTTATCCAAGAAATTTTTGGATGATATGCAAGGACTATCAACACTAGCATGTATGACATTTATAGTGCTATGTGTGCTTAGGTTCAAAGATAGAGCATTGCAATGAGATAGACATGAATTATAATCAATAGAATATTCACCATCATCAAGGCAATTTCTATCACCACTCACCATATCGTTACCTTGTGACAAATCACATGTTGGTGAAGTGGACGAAGATGAGAACTCATCACGGCCAGAGGTGGAGGGAGAACAATCATCCTCAATAGTGTTGAATACTCCATATTTATCTTGAAGCTTGGTCCAAAGCTCATGAGCGTTCTGGAGAGGCATGATTGACTCAAAAACTACAACACTCACAAATTTGCAAAACTCATTAGAAGCTAGAGAATCTAGATATAAGTTTTTCTCATCCTCTAAAGTTATACTTTCGTAATCCTTTGGAGGAGAAAAATCTATATCTAAGATACGCTCAATATTGGGGTCCAAGACCCGTAAGTGACTAAGCATATGAGTTTTCCAAACAATAAAATTTGTGCCATTGAATATAAAAGTGTGATCATGCACTAATCCTCTAAATGAAATCTTTACTCTCTAGGCGGTAAAGCCAAACAAGAGAGCCCAGGCTCTGATACCAATTGAAAGAACAAACGATGTTGCGATGTCGCCTAGAGGGGGGGGTGAATAGGCGATAAAACCTTTTCCAGTTTAAGTCTTGATAATTGCGGAATAAAACTAGGTGTTTAAATTAACAAGCCAACAACCTAATATACTAGGTTCACCTATGTGCACCAACAACTTATGCTAAGCAATATAACAACAAGGTGATAGCAATATATATGACTTCAAGCACGAAGGCTATCACAATGTAAATTGCATAAGTAAAAAGCTCGGGTATAGAAATAACCGAGGCATGCGGAGACGAGGATGTATTCCCGAGTTCCTCCTTGTTAAGGGAGTACGTCTCGTTGGAGGGGTGTGAGCTTGCCACAAGAGGCCTACTCAAGATGCCACAAAGGCCTCACCCTATTCTCCGATGAACCGCACCCAAGGGTTTGGTTCACCTTCCACTATCGGAATCCTTCAAGGTAGAATCCGGAGCCTTTACAGTGATATTGGGGCACACACCCACAACTCAATCGGGGGCTCCCAAACCTTCCCCGAAGCTTCACAACTCGAAGACTTCGCGGCACCACCAACCGTCTAGGGTACACAATGCACCCAAGAGGCACAAGCTCTCGGGAACACAATGTACCCAAGAGTAACAAGATTCTCAACTTCGATCCCACGTATCACCGTGGAGAGCACAACCCGATGCAACTAATGCAAAAGGCAAGACCACACACGGTGGTCAAGTCCTTCACTCCGAAATCCAACCCAAGCAACTAATGCTATGGAGGGATTTAAGAGGAAGAACAAAGAGGAGAAACACCAAGAACTCCAAAATCTAGATCTACTAGGTTCCCCTCACTTAGAGAAGGAATGGATTGGTGGAATGGTAGATCTAGATCTCCTCTCTTGAATCCCTAAAGATGGGCAAGAATCATTGGAGGGATGGAGAGAAACCCAAGATTTTTCAAGGTCAAACAATGGAGGAGAGAGGAAAGGAATGGGCTCAAGAGGTTAGAGAACCATTGGGGAAGAAAGCCCCTTTGAATAGGTTCCCAAGAAATCTGGCCGTTGGGCTCAGATTTGCGTATGACCGGTAGTACTGGCCCAAAGGGCGGTACTACCACCCTTCACAAAACTGCCCACCAACGGCTAGCTGCAGAAAAAAAAACCCGCAGGGCCGGTAGTACTGGCAAAAAGGGCGGTACTTCCTGACCCTCGCCTCAGCTTTAGACAACGGTCTTCAAAAAGATCAGCCGAACCTGCTTCAACCCGCCGGGGCGGTACTTCCGCTGGGGAGACCGGTAGTACCGGAAATAGCGGTAGTACCGGAGCAAGTTCCGGTGCCACTTCCGCCCGAGTCTAGTACAGAAATTTCGTAAGTGGAACTGGCCTCCGGAAGTTGCTCCGGAACTTCTCAGCGGTAGTTCCGCCCGAGGGGCCGGTAGTATCGACAAAGAGAACAACAGAACAGCCAGTACGAGAAAAATCATAACTTAAACATCCGGACTCCGTTTTCGATGATCTTGGACTCGTTGGAATCGTCAGAACGAGCACAACAAGATTATGCAGAGAAATATCATAGTCCAACAAGATATTGTAAAAAAAGGGGAAATGATCAAAGCTCCTTTTCGCAAACCGAAAAATCCGTATCTTTTGCAATTGAAGTTCGAACGACGTAAAACCAATTTTGTTGGAAAGAGGACGACAAAAGCTACCCTTGGAAAAGACAAACAAGCAATGGAGATTTTGCGAGGATATGGAAGAGAGAAATCTCCCGCACGGATGAACCGGCAAAATCTCCAATACCGAAAACGCAATAGAAGACGCATATGAAAACCGTTTTCGTTAAACTTAGCCTTGTCATGACAAGCACGACAAGCACCAAGACCACACCACGATAAGAGACAAATAAGAACAAATAAAGATGATAGCATGGATGCAAAGGTTTGTGCTCTCTACGACGATACGAACAAGATACTCGGTCAAGAGCCCCTCTTGATAGTACGACTATCTATCCTATAACCCGGTCTCTCCACTAACAACATGAGACCGGTAAAATAGAAACCCTATCAAGAACATACCTTTGCTTTGCGCATTAATCCACTTGAGGTTGATGAAGACGATCTTCATCTCCTCAAGACGCACCACCTTTCTTGATTGCGCTTTGCTTGGTGAAGATTCACATGTTGCCCCCCATACACTAATATGGGAGAGGCACTCTTTGGCATGTCTTCACATGGCCCTTGAGAGTTGACCAACTTGCACTTAGCCTTGATCAACAACTACTCTTCTTCCCTTAACCTTGACTCCAACAATGGAGATCAAGCAAAGCATATGGACACACCTACAAGTAGCTCAATATAAACATTAGTCCATAGAGATTGTCATTAATTACCAAAACCACACATGGGGCAACCATGCACTTTCACTTATGTCTCTCTTTTATTCTAAATTTTATCCTCTTCATGAAATTGATCAAGATAGAAATTATATCTACAATTTTTCGCCACGTGATGGAGAGAGAATTGCTCAAGCTTGGGGGAGATTGAAATCATTAATGCTTAAATGTCCTAACCATGATCTTTCCAAGGATATTATTGTTAATAATTTTTATGCAAGGCTATCTCGTCATGACAAGGAAATACTTGATGCTTCTTCTATGGGTTCTTTTACAAGTAAGAAGATTGATGCTAAATGGGATCTTATTGAAAAGATTCAACACACCATTGAAGATTGGGAGATCGAGAAAGGCAAAGAGTCAGGTATAAATTATGAGTATGATTGCATTAAGTCTTTTGTTGAAACTAATAGTTTTAATAAGCTTAGTGCTAAGTTTGGACTTGACTCTCATATAGTTGTTGATATCTATAAATCTTTTGCTTCTCATATTAATATTCCTAAAGAGAAATGGTCTAAGCATCATGAACCTTTCAAAGACATTTGCAAACAAAATGAAATTGTAAATGACGATTGCAATAGACATGATCCAACTCTACAAATAATGTTTTATATAAGCATGTTAATTTTTGTGGAGTGCATAGACCTTGTGAAAGCACTCGGGTTGAAGAAGATAAATATTGTAAGAAACATAAGCATGAAAGAACTAGCAAATGGCTTAAGGATTTATATAAATTTGCTAGAGAATTAAATGACCTCTATCCTTTTATGTGTGAACTTTGCAATGAAGAAGGTCATTTTAATTTCCAATGCTCGTACTTTAATGATAGACCTGTTAGCCAGTTTTGTGATAACATGATCACCTCTAGTCTTTATGATGAACTTAATTTATTTTTGGGGGTGTGAAGAGTTATCAGAAAAAACTTCTTGGTTAGATAGGAGTACTTTTGGGACGAATAGCATTCTTCACAGAGCTTATCATTATTGTGTTGTGAATTGCCGTGACAATGCTTACATTGCAAAAATTAGAAAAGATAGTAGTTCACCAAAGTATAAAAGGAAAAATGTTTCTTATGTTGCCAATAATGAAAGGGAGAGATTCTCCCAAGTTTATCCTGTCTTTTCTAATAATGAATCAGATTATGTGGAGAAGCTTTCTTTCCAACCACTCCCTCCTAAGGTGGTGGTGAAGAAAAAGAAGAAGAGAGGGAGGATTAAAAAGAAAGAGGAAACGGTATCATCCCCTAAGCATATTTCTCCCATCATGGTTGTTCCTAATGAGTATGAATAAAAAATTATTGAAGATGGTCCACTTGATTGTATTCATTATTATCTTGATGTTAAGTCTATAGGCACTATTGAAGAAGATTATGTTATGCCTGTTACTTATTGTGATGATCATGATTGGGAAAATAATACTACTTATGATCTTGAAAATCTTTTTGGCACCTGATACGTCTCCGACGTATCTATAATTTCTTATGATCCATGCTTGTTTTCATACCTTTTGCTACATGTTTTGTTTACATCTTATAGCATTTTTATGCATTTTTGGAACTAACATATTAACAAGATGCCCCAGTGCCAGTTCCTGTTTTCTGCTGTTTTTCCGTTTCAGAAAAGTACTTAAGGAAATATTCTCGGAATCGGACGGGACAAAAACCCAGGATCTTATAATTTCGTCACGCACACGGAGTCCAAAGGGGAGCCGAAGATGCACCAGAGGGCGACCACACCCTAGGGTGGCGCGGCCCACCTGTCTGCCGCGCCACCAGGTGGTGTGGCCCCCTCGGGCCTCCACCGACGCCGCCCTTTCGCCTATATAATCCCCCCGATGAGAAAACCCTAAGTACCCGATCAAAATTCCAGAAAAACATCCGTCGCCGCCGCCGTCGTCAACCCTAGTTCGGGAGGGTTCTGAAGCTCTCCCCGACACCCAGCCGGAGAGGGGAATCATCGCCGGAGGGCTCTACACCACCATGCCCTCCTCCGGACAGATGTGTGAGTAGTTCATCCTTGGACTACGGGTCCATGCAGTAGCGAGATGGTAGTCTTGTCCTCTTGTGCTATCATGTTTAGATCTTGTGAGCTGCCTATCATGATCAAGATCATCTTATTGTAATGCTACATGTTGTGTTTGCTGGGATCCGATGAATAGAGAAGTACCTTGTGATGTTGATTATTGATATTATCATGTCTATGTTATTTGTGATCTTGCATGCTTTCCGGTACTTGTAATTGCCTTGATCAAGTAGTTGCTTGTATCTCCAAGAGGGAGTATTTATGCTAGATAGTGGGTTCGGTCCCTGTGTTCCTTGGCTTGAGTGACAGAAACATATAAGGACGGGGGAGTTCCGTTGCCTACTAGGGAGTAAACTTTATGCACAGTTCTTCATGCAATTGTCTGTTGCTTGCAACTTAATACTAGAGAGATTTTACGGTATGTTATCTCAAAGGTGGACTATTTAGGCATAGGTGTATGCTTGGAACAGCTATCTATGTATTTTGTCGTAATGCCCAAAGCATCTCATATAGACATCATCATCCTCTGTATTATGCAATGTTCATGCATTGTCATGCATTCTCTATTCTGTCAATTGCCCAGCTGTAATTTGTTACCCAGCATGTGTAGTATTTTATTTATGGAGAAGATACCACTAGTGAAGTGTGGACTCCGGTCTATTCTTTTACATCTGCAATTAAATCAACTGCTCTACTGCTTTCATTTACTGCAAACAAGCTTCCTTCCACACATACATTTAATCCTTTGTATTCAGCAAGGCCGGTGAGATTGACAACCTCACTGCTTCGTTGGGGCAAAGTAGTTTGATTGTGTTCTGCAGGTTCCACTGTCTCCCCTGCAACAGCTCTTTTTCTGGCGCCATTGCAGTTGTGGACAACCTTCTGAAGCATTTCTCACTCCTACTGGTTCGATAACCTTGGTTTCTAACTGAGGGAAAACTTGCTGCTGTGCTCCTCAAACCTTCCTCTTGGGGTGCCCAACGAAGCGTGATTGATTAACACCTCTCACGCTATCAAGCTCTTTTTCTGGCGCCGTTGCCGGGGAGTTAAGAGTGCTCAGTAAGAAGCTTCTCGAAGTACCAAACTTCTCACTCCTCCGTCAACAGCTCTTTCTGGCACCGTTGCCGGGGAGTAGAGAAGCTTCTGCAAGGGGAGTCTCTCAGTTCCAATCTCTTTACTTTGTTTTAGTCTTGCTTATTATTATTGCTTTGTCTTGTTTTGCTTTCTTATATCAAAAACACAAAAAAAAATAGTGTAGAATTTATCTTGTTGCTTTCCTATATCAAAAACCCAAAAAAAATTAGTTACTTGTTTTATTTCGTTCTTCTCATGTCTAGTGTTATGCCTGTACCATGTCCCCTGATGAGCTAATCTTTACTTTTAAACAAGGGGGTGAAGAGAGTTTTAAAGAAGCATGGGAAAGAATTTTTGACTCCTATAGTCAAACCGAACCTCAGATGACCATGAGTTTGCTGCTTAAAAATTTCTACTTTGGTCTTGTTCTCTGTCATAGATATGCTTTAGATGCTATTGTTGGGGGAGATTTCCTTCATTGTGATGGGGATCAAGCTTTTAATGCCATAAAAAATCTGGTTGCTAGTTCAACTGATAAATCTGATTCATCTCTTAAAAGCATTTATGCTAGATTAAACACTCTTGAGACAGACATATCTCACCTAAAGGAAGGGTATAATCAGATTCGTGAATATTATGACCATGTTCCTGTACACTTTAAATCATCCATGTGGGTTCCTATAATAAAGGTTGTTATTGGAGATAGGATTTTTCATGCTCATTGTGATACTATGTCTGAGTTTTGCCTTATGCCTAAAACCATTTATGAGTCTTTGAATCTTTGGGGACTTGCTGAATGTGGAGAAAAGATATTTCTTACCAATAATACCTTCATTTCACCCATTGGAACAGCTGAAGGAGTGTTTACAAAATTCTTGGGAAGAACGGTGTCCACTGATTACCTTGTTATTGAATGTGCAGGAACCGGACAAATTACACTTGGGAGATCTATACTCAAACTTGTTGGAGCAATAATAGACATGGGGAAAGGTAATCTTAAGTGCACCACTTCTCCACAAGTTGGACATACATTCCCTAAACCCAAGAGTAGGCCTAAAGGTAAAAAAGAGTAAACATATTTATGAGTTTGATGCTTCTTCTCTTGGAAATACTTGATGTTCACCTTCTGCGCCTAGCTGAAAGGCGTTAAAGAAAAGCGCTTATGGGAGACAACCCATCATTTTATTTTCAGTATCTTTTCTTTTATTTGAGTCAAGAAGTTTGTTTACTTCTGTAGCAACTTCTTTGTATCTTTATTTTCTTGCAATGTTGTGCCAAGTAAGGTCTCTAGTAGAAAGTTTTTGCTATATTTGGATTTCTGCACAGGAAACAGATTTCTGTATGTCACCGTTAAATTCGTCATTTATTACAGATGCGACGAAATGCTTTGAGATTTTGTGTGCTGAATCTTCATATATGTATGAAACTTTTTCTAGTTCAGTGATTTTTGATTTGAGCAACTCTAGTGCCTCGAAAAAATTCGTCTTTACAGACTGTTCAGATTTTGACAGATTCTGCCTTTTATTGTGCATTGCTTCTTTTGCGATGTTTATTTGGATCTTTTTGATTCTTTGAGCATCAGTGGCTGTAGCTAATGTTATAATGCATTAAGGTGTGCTTGTGTCACAGTAGAACTTGTGAATTTTTGGTTTATGCACTAACCCTCTAATGAGAATTACTTTGAGTTTGATGTGGTGGAAGTTTTCAAGTAAGCAAAAGGGACGATATGATGAGATCAAGAAGAGTGAAAAGCCTAAGCTTGGGGATGCCCCGGTGGGTCATCCCCAGCAAATTCAAGAAGACTGAAGCATCTAAGCTTTGGGATGCCCAAGGCATCCCCTTCTTCATCGACAAAACTATCAGGTCATCTCTAGTGATACTATATTTTTATTCCACTACATCTTATGTATTTTGCTTGGAGCGTCTGTTTTTATTTTGAGTGTGTGTTTTAGTTTGCTTAATAAGTTGGATCCTAGCATTCTTGTGTGGGAGAGAGACACGCTCCGCTTTTTCATATGAATACTCTTGTGCTTCGCTTATATTTATTGAGTATTCTTAGCTACTGTTTGTTTTCTAGTAAGCTCTCGCTTTTAGCATGTTATCTTGTTTAGGGCTGCTAGTTCTTTGTGTTAAGCTCTCTTGTGTTTCACTCTTATTTGTTAGAGAGTTGTTTTAGTTGCTTGGTTGATGTGTTAGATTGGAAAATGATATGCTTGTGATAGTGGTATGAAATAGAGAAAAGCTGCATAGTCTTGTAGACCTTTGTGTAAATAACTTGCTCCTCTTCAATTGTTTTGAGGTATTAAAATAACTAATGGTTAAAATATGTTGGTTAATGTTGTTAAGAGCTAATTAGTGAAGATGTGTTAGTAGAGCGTGGAGCCGTACTTTTCTGAACTAAAAACAACTTAAGTCAATAGTGCTTTAGTGTCGTGATTTCCTCTTAGTTGAAAAGAAGTTTCTAATGGTATAGTTACTGCAACGGTCGGGGAAGCCAACGGGGCACTTGTGTCGCCGCCACGATCCCTCTCGGGGTGTCTCTAACCATTTGTAAAACTTTGATACTGTTAGTTGTTTGCAATATACGACATGCTATGTGAGTTTTTGGTTTTTGGCACTTCCACCTCCATATTTTGCTAGCCTCTTCGGTACTTTGCATTGCCCTTTTTCACATTGAGATTGGTGCATACTGTAACATCCCAAATTTTGGAATGTTTTAAAAATCACAAAAATTTAAAACTTTTATTAGTAAATAAATAAAGTCTCCAAAAATTAAGAAAAACCATCATAAAAGATTATTTTGAGGGTGCTTATTTTAAATATTCTTTTATCCTCCTATTTCAAGATTTAAAGATTTGGAAATAAAATATTTATTTGGATATTTATAAAACCCATGTTTAAAATGGGTATATGTATTCAAAAGGATTTATCAAAAACTATTTAATAAAATATTTTGTCCCAAAATATTGGTTTGAGTCTATCATTTTAAATGATATTACTCATACTGTTTTTCTGGATTTTATTTGAGTTCAAAAAGATTTTATGAAAACCTATTTATTAAAATGACATAAAGGTGTCAATTATGCAAATATGCAATATTTTAAATTCAAATTTTCAAATGTCTTGAAAAACTGTATTTGAATATTTCAAATGATAGATATTGATTTTACAAAAATTTAGAAACTGGTTTGAGTTGTTTTGGACACTTAAAACAAAAGATATGAAAGAAATAAGAAAAATCAGAAAAAGAAATAAAAAAGGGTGGCCGACCCAAACTGGGCTGACCCAGCCCAACAAGGCCGACCGGCCTCCCAGCCGAAGACGGAGTCGTCTTCCTCCTCTAGGTAACCCATTATTTCACCTTCCTTCTTCTCCTCCCCCAATTAAACTCCCATAACTTTTCATTAAAGAGTCCAAATTCAATTCCGCTTTTTTTGGCATGCTCCCTACCCCAGGTACTACCTACCCACCGGCCTCCATGCCTATATAAACCCCAGACCCGGCCTCACACTTGATCCAAAGTCGGAATTTCGATTTTAGCTCTAGCTTTCAATCGTCCACTCATCACGATTCGATCTTTGCTCGTATGCCATTTCATCCTTCGCGAGAGTTGTAGATATCGTCGATACCTTTCCATTCCGATAAAGATCACCACTTTTATACACCGTAGCCGGAGATATCTGCATCGCAAGCTTTCAGATCTGACGGAGGAAAACGTCCATTTCTCCTCAACCACCCAACAAAATCCGGTGATATTTTTACAGAAGGTAGATCTAATATATACCTACAACTTTTCTGAAGAAAGTTTTTCATTTTGACGCACGGTTTTATTTCTAAAAATCAGATCTCTTTTCGGGACACAGGAAAAGCCACGCGTCTTCCACGTCGCCGCCGTTGCCACGATCCCGACAAGGTGAGACCTCACCATGCCCCACTATGATGTCCTACGTGATATATGTGTCCTCCTTCAGTCCCCCTAATTTTTCCAAATCTTCCCCGCAGCCCAACCATGGAGAACGAGCTCAACCGATCTCACCGGTGACCGACGTCGCCGTCGTTCTTCTCCTTTTCTGGCGCGTCCAGAAATCCACCAACCCCGAGATCTTGTCCTGTTGTTGTCGTCTCATTCCTGCGAACATCTACGACAACTTCATCAACTACTTCCCGGAGGCCGTGTTTGATCGTCTACATCGACCACCTCGTTTAGCCGCGTCACGTCCTCTCTTCGACACCGACGCTATTCGTTCTTGTCGGTGAGCCTCTCAAAATGTTCTAATCTTACACGTATATTATTTATAATATATTAGTTGAGACCACCATTTTATGCCCAAACAAAATAATTTTGGCCATACAAATTTTCCCAAGTGTCAAAACCTTTTTATTTTCGGATTTGACTTTGGACAGATTTTTGGTCAATCTTAGAAATTCCATATCAAATCAACCGTAACTCCGTTTTCGATATTTTTGTAGTCTACAGATTCGTATGAATGTTTAGAATACAGTGGTACAATAAAAATATATATTTTAGTCGTGCACTAACTTGTTAATTGCAGAACCTTGTATTTCTTGTTTAGGCCATATATTGAGTTTAAAATTAGATTTTTGAGTAAATCCAATTGGACTAGTTTTGTATAGTTGTCCTCTATCCAGTAAGACCTTTCCCAAAATTTTATAAAATGTTTTGAGTCCCTTTCTTATTTTAAAATGGTATTTATGCCCTTTTGGGGGTATTAAAATGTTTTTGTTATTGTTTTAATTGTTTCCTTTTGGGAAAATGTTTTAGAATTTAGTCCTCTGACCAGTAGACCCAAAAACCATTTTAGTTGAACCATTTCATCATAAACATGCTGAAATTGGTTTAAAATCTTTTAGTGACTTGTTTTGCAAACTTGACCTAGTTTGCAATTTGACCAAATTTCAAATTACAAACCTTGGACTTTGACCTACCTCATTACAATAATTCTTTTTGTATATTGAATTATGTGATGAACTTGGACCATCAACCTTATTTTTTTATTGTTGTCCTTGTTTGATGTCGTGTTTGTTTTATTGTTTGTTGGGTTGTTATTTATTGTTGTTTGTTTATATTGTTTAGAGTGAACGGAGTGCTCCAAGATACGTTGAAGAGAGTGTGTGAGCAACGACAAGTTTTCAAAGGCAAGTGATGCTCACTGCATAAATTTCCTAAGTATTTTGATATGCATTGTAGTTTACTTTTCTAAGTAGAATTGCATGTCAGGTTTTATTACTATGCTATGCTAGACCTGTTTAGTATTACTCCAAATAATCCTAAGTGTCTAGTACCTATATAATAACTTAGTAGATATTAGCATTGCTACGCTGAGAAAGTGTTTTATAAAAGTTGGTAATGAAAATTCTACTAAGTTAACAAATCACCTGGGTGGATGTGGTATGTTGACGGAGGTTTATAGTTGAGTGGCTACTCGGGGCCATTTCTATGGTTGTTTTCACCCGAGATGCTCACTTGTGGACGGCCACCCAGGAACAAGGAGATTTGAAGTTACTCCGTGTGAAGATTGCTTCCAGTGCAGCCACTTGGTATTATGGCTCTGCCTTGACTAAGTAAGTTATAGGCCCCGATTCCGGCAGTTCTCAGCGGATGTTGTCTTGTATGGGTCTGCCCAGAGGAACCGGGGAACATTTCCCAAAGGTCTCGTCTTAATCTTCTCCTTTCCTTTTCACTACATGAGGGTCAAGGACAGAATGGGTTGATTGAGTCAAGTGGTGAACGTGCACAACCTCTCGAGAGTGTAAAACTATGATCATAGCCGTGTCCCCGGTTACGGACAATTCTGAGCAGCTGAACAAGGATGTCAACGGAGAATCTCAACATTCCAATTTCTCAAGTAAAATTTGAAGTATGAACAAGAGTAGAAGGGACAATGGTTTTCATGCCATACTTGTCTCATTTTTAGATGTTGAAGAAATGTTTTGAAGAGATAGGATAAAGTTGGCTTTACGCAAAATAGCCTTGAACTCCACCAGCCAAATATGCATATAGCTAATAGGAGTTTGCCTTTATGAGTCCACAAGTATCACTTGCCAGATCCATTCCAATGGTTCTGACCAATTTTTGGCTGCAACGTTTTTACCGTTGCAGGTTGTTCCGACGATGAGTAAGGAACGCTTTCGGGTTTCGAGTCTGCAACCAACATGTCTGCCTGTGGCACATGAAGATGATGAGGCTCCATGCTATATATGTTTTCCGCTGCTGAACTTTGTAACATGCTAGCCTCTGCTATGCAATTTGTAATGTTTATTTTTTGGATCATAAGTTGTAATAGAATTTTGATGCAATGAATGATACTTCATCTTAAACTGTGGTGCTAGCTATTCGATCCAGGGACTAGCACAATAACACAGGGATCTTGGCCTATTTTAAAAGGGCAGGATCGCTACAGATGGTATCAGAGCACTGTGTTGCCTGTAGGTTTGAAACCCTAGGTTTGGATTAGAACTAGGAAAAGACCAAAAATTGAAAATCTATTTTATTCAAAAGGAAATATTTGCAAGTTACCTTTTCTTATACTCTCATCTAATATTCACTTTCTAAACATCTTTTATCACTTCAAATGACGCTTATTGGTGGATTCAACTCAACTGATGTCAGAACGATGGAGATCCCCACAAGACAGTTGTGCTTCATGGAAGGCCATGGAAGAACTTGAAGAACTCAACAAAAGATAGATGAGACCACCAATTTAGTTACCCTGTTAGAACAACGAATATCGTGATAGTGTATTGATCATATCAACTTGGTTGGTATGGTAATACTAGGTTGTTTGTTATGTTTGAACCATGTTGCTTGATGTTTGCTAGATGTTGTTTGGAGATGAATTGCCTTGATCTGCTGGTTATGGGTAGAACTTCTTTTAGTCTCTTTCTATCTTCACTCATCCCTGCTAAACCCAACCACAAGCATCACCAATATGCCAACCGAAGTGACTTACCTCTTGGATTGCAACAATCGGTGGCCACCCCCATGCAAAGGGTGTAACGAGTGGTTCAACAACTCAAACATATCATGGAAATCTTACTACACCAATGGAGAAGAAATCAGAGGAGAAGTTATAGCTTGTGAGCTAGTGTGTGAAGGAGCTTTCGCAACCCCGTAGTATTAAAGGTTCGATAGTTTAACTCAGGTTTGTCTTACAGATTGGAAACTCTCTGTCGGACAAGTGAGATCGACCGAGTGTTAGCCGACGAGATTCACCAAACCAAGTACAAGGTAATGAGTGGGTGCGACATGGACTGGCCCCCATGACGAATACTCATATCATTCGCTCTTGCTATGAGGAATGGTAAATCTGAGCGACAAACCTATTAGAGAGCCGACGATGAACCTGAGCCACTGGAATACTATAACCCTATGTAAGGCAAGTTTTGCCGAAACGTAAGCTATACGGTGAGATTAAACCCAACTCTTGTGAATAAGAAGAAATCCTACAAATGGAAGTTTTGACCAACCATGAGAGTTCCGTTAGAAATGGCGTAGTGCTTGCACTGATGAAAGTCAGCCGTGAGAAGGCAGCATGCCAAGACAATACAGAGATGGATGACGTGACGTTGTGAAATCCTCTCATCTGACTTTGGTGGACCCAAAGAGTAAACCTTCAGTGTCCGAAGTTACTTGAAGAGACACCCACCTATTGGAAATGAAGCCTATGATATAAGGATCCACACATTTCCATATGGACCCTAGCCCGAAGACAAAAGCTCAAGACTACCTACAAAAGTATCTTTTAAGGGTGGTAGCCCACCCAGTTGCCTAAACCGGAGATCTCAAACATAACCTTCTTTCTATCCTCTTCGAATCTCGGGACGAGATTCCTTTTAAGGGTGGTAGTGTGTAACATCCCAAATTTTGGAATGTTTTAAAAATCACAAAAATTTAAAACTTTTATTAGTAAATAAATAAAGTCTCCAAAAATTAAGAAAAACCATCATAAAAGATTATTTTGAGGGTGCTTATTTTAAATATTCTTTTATCCTCCTATTTCAAGATTTAAAGATTTGGAAATAAAATATTTATTTGGATATTTATAAAACCCATGTTTAAAATGGGTATATGTATTCAAAAGGATTTATCAAAAACTATTTAATAAAATATTTTGTCCCAAAATATTTGTTTGAGTCTATCATTTTAAATGATATTACTCATACTGTTTTTCTGGATTTTATTTGAGTTCAAAAAGATTTTATGAAAACCTATTTATTAAAATGACATAAAGGTGTCAATTATGCAAATATGCAATATTTTAAATTCAAATTTCAAATGTCTTGAAAAAGTGTATTTGAATATTTCAAATGATAGATATTGATTTTACAAAAATTTAGAAACTGGTTTGAGTTGTTTTGGACACTTAAAACAAAAGATATGAAAGAAATAAGAAAAATCAGAAAAAGAAAAAAAAAGGGGTGGCCGACCCAAACTGGGCTGACCCAGCCCAACAAGGCCGACCGGCCTCCCAGCCGAAGACGGAGTCGTCTTCCTCCTCATGCAACCCATTATTTCACCTTCCTTCTTCTCCTCCCCCAATTAAACTCCCATAACTTTTCATTAAAGAGTCCAAATTCAATTCCGTTTTTTTTGGCATGCTCCCTACCCCAGGTACTACCTACCCACCGGCCTCCATGCCTATATAAACCCCAGACCCGGCCTCACACTTGATCCAAAGTCGAAATTTCGATTTCAGCTCTAGCTTTCAATCGTCCACTCATCACGATTCGAGCTTTGCTCGTATGCCATTTCATCCTTCGTGAGAGTTGTAGATATCATCGATACCTTTCCATTCCGATAAATATCACCACTTTTTATACACCGTAGCCGGAGATATCTGCATCGCAAGATTTCAGATCTGACGGACGAAAACGTTCATTTCTCCTCAACCACCCAACAAAATCCGGTGATATTTTTACAGAAGGTAGATCTAATATATACCTACAACTTTTCTGAAGAAAGTTTTTCATTTTGACGCACGGTTTTATTTCTAAAAATCAGATCTCTTTTCGGGACACAGGAAAAGCCACGCGTCTTCCACGTCGCCGCCGTTGCCACGATCCCGACAAGGTGAGACCTCACCATGCCCCACTATGATGTCCTACGTGATATATGTGTCCTCCTTCAGTCCCCCTAATTTTTCCAAATCTTCCCCGCAGCCCAACCATGGAGAACGAGCTCAACCGATCTCACCGGTGACCGACGTCGCCGTCGTTCTTCTCCTTTTCTGGCGCGTCCAGAAATCCACCAACCCCGAGATCTTGTCCTGTTGTTGTCGTCTCATTCCTGCGAACATCTACGACAACTTCATCAACTACTTCCCGGAGGCCGTGTTTGATCGTCTACATCGACCACCTCGTTTAGCCGCGTCACGTCCTCTCTTCGACACCGACGCTATTCGTTCTTGTCGGTGAGCCTCTCAAAATGTTCTAATCTTACACGTATATTATTTATAATATATTAGTTGAGACCACCATTTTATGCCCAAACAAAATAATTTTGGCCATACAAATTTTCCCAAGTGTCAAAACCTTTTTATTTTCGGATTTGACTTTGGACAGATTTTTGGTCAATCTTAGAAATTCCATATCAAATCAACCGTAACTCCGTTTTCGATATTTTTGTAGTCTACAGATTCGTATGAATGTTTAGAATACAGTGGTACAATAAAAATATATATTTTAGTCGTGCACTAACTTGTTAATTGCAGAACCTTGTATTTCTTGTTTAGGCCATATATTGAGTTTAAAATTAGATTTTTGAGTAAATCCAATTGGACTAGTTTTGTATAGTTGTCCTCTATCCAGTAAGACCTTTCCCAAAATTTTATAAAATGTTTTGAGTCCCTTTCTTATTTTAAAATGGTATTTATGCCCTTTTGGGGGTATTAAAATGTTTTTGTTATTGTTTTAATTGTTTCCTTTTGGGAAAATGTTTTAGAATTTAGTCCTCTGACCAGTAGACCCAAAAACCATTTTAGTTGAACCATTTCATCATAAACATGCTGAAATTGGTTTAAAATCTTTTAGTGACTTGTTTTGCAAACTTGACCTAGTTTGCAATTTGACCAAATTTCAAATTACAAACCTTGGACTTTGACCTACCTCATTACAATAATTCTTTTTGTATATTGAATTATGTGATGAACTTGGACCATCAACCTTATTTTTTTATTGTTGTCCTTGTTTGATGTCGTGTTTGTTTTATTGTTTGTTGGGTTGTTATTTATTGTTGTTTGTTTATATTGTTTAGAGTGAACGGAGTGCTCCAAGATACGTTGAAGAGAGTGTGTGAGCAACGACAAGTTTTCAAAGGCAAGTGATGCTCACTGCATAAATTTCCTAAGTATTTTGATATGCATTGTAGTTTACTTTTCTAAGTAGAATTGCATGTCAGGTTTTATTACTATGCTATGCTAGACCTGTTTAGTATTACTCCAAATAATCATAAGTGTCTAGTACCTATATAATAACTTAGTAGATATTAGCATTGCTATGCTGAGAAAGTGTTTTATAAAAGTTGGTAATGAAAATTCTACTAAATTAACAAATCACCTAGGTGGATGTGGTATGTTGACGGAGGTTTATAGTTGAGTGGCTACTCGGGGCCATTTCTATGGTTGTTTTCACCCGAGATGCTCACTTGTGGACGGCCAACCAGGAACAAGGAGATTTGAAGTTACTCCGTGTGAAGATTGCTTCCAGTGCAGCCACTTGGTATTATGGCTCTGCCTTGACTAAGTTATAGGCCCCGATTCCGGCAGTTCTCAGCGGATGTTGTCTTGTATGGGTCTGCCCAGAGGAACCGGGGAACATTTCCCAAAGGTCTCGTCTTAATCTTCTCCTTTTCTTTTCACTACATGAGGGTCAAGGACAGAATGGGTTGATTGAGTCAAGTGGTGAACGTGCACAACCTCTCGAGAGTGTAAAACTATGATCATAGCCGTGTCCCCGGTTACGGACAATTCTGAGCAGCTGAACAAGGATGTCAACGGAGAATCTCAACATTCCAATTTCTCAAGTAAAATTTGAAGTATGAACAAGAGTAGAAGGGACAATGGTTTTCATGCCATACTTGTCTCATTTTTAGATGTTGAAGAAATGTTTTGAAGAGATAGGATAAAGTTGGCTTTACGCAAAATAGCCTTGAACTCCACCAGCCAAATATGCATATAGCTAATAGGAGTTTGCCTTTATGAGTCCACAAGTATCACTTGCCAGATCCATTCCAATGGTTCTGACCAATTTTTGGCTGCAACGTTTTTACCGTTGCAGGTTGTTCCGACGACGAGTAAGGAACGCTTTCGGGTTTCGAGTCTGCAACCAACATGTCTGCCTGTGGCACATGAAGATGATGAGGCTCCATGCTAATATATGTTTTCCGCTGCTGAACTTTGTAACATGCTAGCCTCCTGCTATGCAATTTGTAATGTTTATTTTTCTGGATCATACGTTGTAATAGAATTTTGATGCAATGAATGATACTTCATCTTAAACTGTGGTGCTAGCTATTCGATCCAGGGACTAGCACAATAACACAGGGATCTTGGCCTATTTTAAAAGGGCAGGATCGCTGCACATACTTCGCAAGTACATCCAACCCCGTGGGAGATCTTCATCTTGTTCTCCTACACATAAGCCAACTATCTTCCTCAAAACAGCCACCATATCTACCTATCACATCATTTCCATAGCTGTTCCGAGATACATTGCCATGCAACATCCACCATTTACATTACACGGAAAAGACTTGCTACCCCCATGGGTAGCTACACACCCTAAGTTTGACCGAAATGTATATGCAACGGAAAAATGAGATTACTCAAGTAGACAAGGTGGATGTCACTAGTAGAGTTGATAGAATTATTAAAAAGTATTTTGAATTTTTTTCGAATTTTTTTCCATCCGCTGTGAATTTTTTAGTAAAGTTTGACCCAAAAGTCAACAAAAAGTCAACTATGAAAAAAAAGCTCAAAATGACTACCAAAAAATATTTTTTTGAAAATTCCAAAACCAGTTTTGTACACCAAATATCCGTGTTTTACTAGAAAAACAAGCTAAAACGGATACATACAGCTTGCATCTCCGTATAACGCATGGGTGTGTAGCTACCCATGCGGGTAGCAAATTGTCTCTCTTACATTACATGACTTTATGTCATTTTTACTTCATTACCATATAGTATTGCTTGACCATTTGAGTTAGTGTGATGCGTGGTTTTCCACATGTGTTACATCTTTTCCACACTACGCTCGGTATTGCATATCCACCATACACCATGTATTAGTCTTTGAGTTTTGAGTACACCAAAAAGTGTGATGATCATCTTGTAAAATAGAGTGTTGCCTCTACCTGTGAGCATATTGAAAAGAGTCCAAAGTGGCCAATCAAAAGAGTCCAAAAGAGACCAATGAGAGAAAAATATAAAAGAGCCACAAAGGCCTCAAAAAGCAAAAAGCAAAAAAGAGAAAAAGAAAAAAAGAATATAAAATGAGAGAGGGGGCAACACTACTATCCTTTTATTCCACACTTGTGCTAGTAGCACCTACATCATTGTAGTGAGTTTTCATGCTTCATTAGTATAACTATGTGGGGACCAAACGTTATAGAACTTGGCTTGTATATTCCAACGATGAGCCTCCTCAAGTGAGCTCTAGGTCTTCATGAGCAAGCAAGTTGGATGCACCCCCACTAGTTCCATTGGAGAGCTTCCATTCATATAGCTCTATGTGCATCCGTTGCATGGCAATCACTACTCCTCATTCAGTGTCTACTACGGGACTTCCTCTTGTCTTGTGGTTACCTCTTCCACTGTTTGAGCCTTTCTTTTTGGCCTTCCAAACCCCCATTATTATTCTCTTTGCCATAACCTTCTTCTTGCTTGTATTAGTTGAGTGGACTACATAACAGTTGATAAGTTAAGTGGATGGATTAAGGACACTTGACTTGAGCTTGGCTATTTCTATTATTAACTGAATTTGATGCTTTGAAGATTGATTGACATTTTACATTGGAGACACAATTTACTATTCTTCTTTCTAAACCTTATGTATGGTTCCTAGTCTCCAACACGCTGATTCATGAAAAGTTCTAGCTTCTTTTAGCTAGCATTTGTTAATTATTGTTTGCTTAATGTCAACTATAGACAATTGTTTTGGATCACCTTATTCACATCATGTGTTTTGCATTACTATGTTGATCTAGATTGTGAGTTTGCATGTCTCCTAAGAAATTATTTGTTATCGTTCTACCTACTCGAGGACGAGTAGAACTAAGCTTGGGGATGCTGATACGTCTCCGACGTATCTATAATTTCTTATGATCCATGCTTGTTTTCATACCTTTTGCTACATGTTTTGTTTACATCTTATAGCATTTTTATGCATTTTTGGAACTAACATATTAACAAGATGCCCCAGTGCCAGTTCCTGTTTTCTGCTGTTTTTCCGTTTCAGAAAAGTACTTAAGGAAATATTCTCGGAATCGGACGGGACAAAAACCCAGGATCTTATAATTTCGTCACGCACACAAAGTCCAAAGGGGAGCCGAAGACGCACCAGAGGGCGACCACACCCTAGGGTGGCGCGGCCCACCTGTCTGCCGCGCCACCAGGTGGTGTGGCCCCCTCGGGCCTCCACCGACGCCGCCCTTTCGCCTATATAATCCCCCCGATGAGAAAACCCTAAGTACCCGATCAAAATTCCAGAAAAACATCCGTCGCCGCCGCCATCGTCAACCCTAGTTCGGGAGGGTTCTGAAGCTCTCCCCGGCACCCTGCCGGAGAGGGGAATCATCGCCGGAGGGCTCTACACCACCATGCCCGCCTCCGGACAGATGTGTGAGTAGTTCATCCTTGGACTACGGGTCCATGCAGTAGCTAGATGGTAGTCTTCTCCTCTTGTGCTATCATCTTATTGTAATGCTACATGTTGTGTTTGCTGGGATCCGATGAATAGAGAAGTACCTTGTGATGTTGATTATTGATATTATCATGTCTATGTTATTTGTGATCTTGCATGCTTTCCGGTACTTGTAATTGCCTTGATCAAGTAGTTGCTTGTATCTCCAAGAGGGAGTATTTATGCTAGATAGTGGGTTCGGTCCCTGTGTGCCTTGGCTTGAGTGACAGAAACATATAAGGACGGGGGAGTGCCGTTGCTACTAGGGAGTAAACTTTATGCACAGTTCTTCATGCAATTGTCTGTTGCTTGCAACTTAATACTGGAGAGATTTTACGGTATGTTATCTCAAAGGTGGACTATTTAGGCATAGGTGTATGCTTGGAACAGCTATCTATGTATTTTGTCGTAATGCCCAAAGCATCTCATATAGACATCATCATCCTCTGTATTATGCAATGTTCATGCATTGTCATGCATTCTCTATTCTGTCAATTGCCCAGCTGTAATTTGTTACCCAGCATGTGTAGTATTTTATTTATGGAGAAGACACCACTAGTGAACTGTGGACCCAGGTCTATTCTTTTACATCTGCAATTAAATCAACTGCTCTACTGCTTTCATTTACTGCAAACAAGCTTCCTTCCACACATACATTTAATCCTTTGTATTCAGCAAGGCCGGTGAGATTGACAACCTCACTGCTTCGTTGGGGCAAAGTAGTTTGATTGTGTTTTGCAGGTTCCACTGTCTCCTCTGCAACAGCTCTTTTTCTGGCGCCATTGCAGTTGTGGACAACCTTCTGAAGCATTCCTCACTCCTACTGGTTCAATAACCTTGGTTTCTAACTGAGGGAAAACTTGCTGCTGTGCTCCTCAAACCTTCCTCTTGGGGTGCCCAACGAAGCGTGATTGATTAACACCTCTCGCGCTATCAGCACCAATTTTGAAAATGATGATATTGATAATTGTTATACTATTGGGAATATTCATGTTTCATCTAATCATAATGTGGAAAACCCCAAGCTTGGGGATGATGGGTTTGAAAATCCTTTTGGTATTGGAAGTCATGATGATTTTTTTACAAAAATATATGCTTGGAAAGATGACTATCCCCTTGCTTATGATGATATTATGCCTCCAGTTTTTGATGATTATTGTGATGATAACTATGCCATAAAGAATAATGTTAATCATCCTTACGAGACTTTTCATAATTATTACTCTCCTACTGAACATCATCTTTCTAATATACAATTAGTCTATCATGTCCAAGTACTAAATGATAGTCCTACTCTCAATGCTACTAATAATAAAGATTTTGCTTATGTGGAGAGTAATAATAATACTTTTATGCATGTGAATCATGAGAAAAATGCTTTATGTGATGGTTATGTTATTGAGTTTTCTTATTATTCTACTGAAAGTTATTATGAGAGAGGGAAGCGTGGTTATTTAAATTTTTATCTTATGAAATTTCCCCTCTTTATGTTGAAGGTTTTAATGTTGCACTTGCTTTGCCTTCCTATGCTTAATGCTTTATGCTCCAATGATTTATTTTTTTACAAGATGCCTATGCATAGGAAGAGAGTTAGACTTAAATGTGTTTGATATTTGCTTCATGATGCTCTCTTTTGCGTTCCAACTCTTATTCTTATGAGAGCATCATTAAAATTATCATGCCTAGCTAAAAGGCTTAAAAGAAAAGCGCTTGTTGGGATACAACCCATCTTTTACTTTCAGTTTGTTTTTGCTTTTCTTGAAGTAATGAAGTTGTTGCCTGTATCAACTTCATTATATCTTTTTTTTTTGGTTTTTTGTGCAAAGTTTAGCCTCTAATGCATTGAAAGTGCGAGGTATTGTTTTTCTGTCCAGAAATAGATTTCTGTCCTTCACTGTTCGAAAATCCAGAAATTCCCTGAATTTTTTCTTTTTCTGATATTTTTAGACAGGAAGCCTGATACTTTTATATATCTTGCGTTAGTTTTGAGTTTTCTAATTTGAGCTACAAAAGTGCCTCGAAAAATTCAATCTTTACAGACTGTTTAGTTTTTGACAGATTCTGCTTTTATTTGTATTCGTCTCTTTTGCTATCGCCAAATGTGATACTCTAGAGGAGGAGTACCACATTGAGCCTTAGTGAACAGTAGCTAATGCCCAATAAAGTTTTTTGCAATTTGTCTTGAGTTGAACACATGTGTATTTTAATTTATGATCACTAACCCTCTAATCAGTTTATGAGAAGTTTTGTGTGAAGGGAGTTTTTAAGTTCCAAAGGAGAGGATAATGAAGAAATTGAAGATGGATCAGAGCTCAAGCTTGGGGATCCCCCCATGGCACCCCCTCTGAATATCAAGAACCATCAAGCATCTAAGCTTGGGGATGCCCAAGGCATCCCCTCCTCTTCATCGACTATCATAAGGTCGTCTTCGTTGAACTACATTTTTATCACTTTACATATTATGTGCTATGCTTGGAGCGTCTTTTTGCTTTCAGTTTTGTTTTGTTTGTTTGCTGGTCATATCCTTGTTGGATCCTAGCTTTATTTGTGTGGGAGAGAGACACGCTCCGCTTTTTCATTTGAGTACTCCTTTGCTTCGCTTATATCTTGTTGAGTATTCTTAGCTACTGTTTGTTTGCTAGTAAGCTCTCGCTTTTAGCTTTTATCTTGTTTAGAGCTGCTAGTTGTTATTGTTAGACTCTCTTGATCTTCACTTATATTTTTTAAAGAATTGTTTTGGTTACTTGGTTGATTTGTTAGAGCGATAAAATGCTATGCATGTGGTAGTGCTATGAAATAGAAAAAAAACCTGCATAGTCTTGTAGATCACTATGTGGATAATTTGATACTCTTCAATTGTTTTGAGGCATTAAAATAACTAATGGTTAAAATGTGTTGGTTAATGGTGTTAGAGCTGATTAGTGGAGACGTGTTAGTAGAGTGTCGAGTCGTATCTTTCTTAACTAAAAACAACCTAAGTCAACAATGTTTTTGCATCATGAATTCTGCTCAGTTGAAAAGAAGTTCCTAGTGGGTAGTTACTGCAACGGTCGGGGAAGCCAACGGGGCACTTGTGTCGCCGCCACGATCCCTCTTAGGGTGTTTCTAACCATTTGTGGAACATTGAAATTGCTAGTTGTTTGCAATATACGAAATGCATTGTTGAGTTTTGGTTTTTGGCACTTCCACTTCCATATTTTGCTAGCCTCTTCGGTGCTGCGCAATGCCCTCTCTCACATTGAGATTGGTGCATACTTCGCCAGTACATCCAACCCCGTGGGAGAACTTCATCTTGTTCTCCTACACATAAGCCAATTATCTCCCTCAAAACAGCCACCATACCTACCTATCACGGCATTTCCATAGCCATTTCGAGATACATTGCCATGCAACATCCATCATTACATCATGACTTGATGTCATTCTTCATTACCATATAGTTTGCTTGATCATTGAGTTAGTGTGCTGTGTGGCTTGCCACATGTTCTACATTTTTTCCACATTACGCTCGATCATGCATATCTTATTTTATACATCATGTATTAGTCTTATGAGTTATGAGTACCAAAAAGTGTGATGATCCATTTGTAATATAGAGTGTTGCTCCTACAGTGAGGTAAAAATACAAAAAAAAAGCCCAAAAAGAGGCCAAATGAGAGAGCATTTAAAAGAGCCAAGGAGGCCATCAAAATCCAAAAAAAAAATAGAAAAAGAGAGAGGGAGCAGCACTACTATCCTTTTTACCACACTTGTGCTAGTTAGCACCTACACTTCATTGTAGATAGTTCTTATGTTGTTTTAGTAGTATAACTACGTGGGGAATTAACGTTATAGAACTTGGCTTGTATATTCCAAGGATGATCCTCCTCAAGTGAGCTCTAGGTCTTCATGAGCAAGCAAGTTGGATGCACCCCCACTAGTTCCATTGGAGAGATTTCATACACTTATAGCTCTATGTGCATCCGTTGCATGGCAATCACTACTCCTCATACAGTGTCAACTACGGGACTTTCTTCTGTCTTGTGGTTACCCTCTCCATTGTTTGAGCCTTTCTTTTTGGCCTTCCAAACCTCTATCATTGTTCTCTTTGCCATAACATTTTGGTGCCAAAGCCACTTCTTACTTGCACTAGTTGAGTAGACTTCGAAACAGTTGCTTTGTGAAGGAGATGGATTAGGACACCTGACTCGAGCTTGGCTATTTTCATGAATGACTACTTGGATGCTTTGAAGAATGATTGATGCTTTACATTGGAGACATAATTTGCAATTCTTCTTTCTAAACCTTATGTATGGTTCTATGCCTCCAACGCACTTATTCATGAAAAGTTTCAAGCATTTGTTAGCTAGCGTATGTTAATCATTGTTTGCTTAATGTCAACTATAGACAATTGGTTTGGATCACCTTATTCACATCATGTGTTGTACATTACTATCTTGATCATGATTGTATTGGTTGCATGTCTCATCAAAATTATTTTGTTATCACTTACCTACTTGAGGACGAGTAGGAGTTAAGCTTGGGGATACTGATATGTGTCAAACGTATCTATAATTTTTGATTAATCCATGCTAGTTTTGTGATGTTGTCACATGTTTTTACTATCATATTACATCATTTTTATGCATTTTGTCGGACTAACCTATTGACAAGATGCCCAGTGCCAGTTCCCTGTTTTTGTGCTGATTTTGTTGCAGAAAGTTACTTCTGGAAATATTCTCGGAATTGGACGAAAATTTACGACGATTTTTTATTGAAGAAATAAGGACCGGACCAGAAGGGCGACCCCGGGAGGGACCCACAGCCCAGGGGCGGGTCTCACTCGCGGGTGAGAGGGGGCCGCGGCCACCGCCCGCCTGTGCCCCTCGGAGACCCCCTCGCGACGCCCTTTGGCCTGTAAATCGTCCCCGATGAAAAAACCCTAACACCCGAAGGATTTTCGCAAATACGATACAGAGCTCCGCCGCCATCACCGACAAGTTTTGGGGGTTCAGAAGGTCCTATTCCGGCACCCTGCCGGGACGGGGATCGATCGCCGGAGCCATCTCCATCAACACCGCTGCTTCCCGTGATGAGGAGGGAGTAGTCCTTCACCGGGGCTGAGGCTTATACAAGTAGCTACGTGGTTATTTCTCTCCCATGATGTGATCTTCGTTGTGATCATGAGCTTTGTTAGTATAGTTGAATACATGATGTTTCCCTATGTGTAATGGATATGATTTTGCTCAATTGGTGTCATCTAGTATAAGTTCAGGAGTCACCGTTGTGATCACAGTATCTCGTTGACAGTGTGGGTGCCGTGTGTGACTCTAATGATAAAAGCTTAGAGGGATCTTCATCATGAGTTTGTTCTTTATTATTGTTCGATTGAATAAATCATGAGGTTTCTTGATGCTTGTGTTATTGAAGAAAGAGACTATTCAAGAAATAGGTTGTGGTGTTTGTTAGTACTATCTTTGGATGCGGATAGTGACAGCATGAAGTGTCCATAGATGTGGAATACGAACTTTAAGGTGTGCTTCTCGTAGCCCTACGCAATTCTCATCCTATTTGATCCACAAAAGAATGATCTCCGAGTAACGTCTATCATGCATGTGTTTTTGTGGGAACTATCATGTGTTTAATTATATTAATGATGTTGAGAGTAGTCACTAGTGAAAGTATGAAGCCTAGGCCTTGTTTCCAAGCATTGATACACCATTTTTAGTCACTTTTGTCACTTGTTTGCTTGCTGCCATTTTTATTACAGAATTACAAAATCACCTTTTACCATCCATATCACTTGCATTTTACTATCTCTTCGCCGAACTAGTGCACCTATACAATTAGCCATTGTATTAGGTGTGTTGGGGACACAAGAGACTTCTTGTATCTTAATTGCAGGATTGCTTGAGAGAGGATACGTTCAACCTCTTCCTCCCGTGGATTCGATAAACCTTGGGTAACTCACTTAAGGGAAAATTTTCGCTGTCCTACAAACCTCTGCGCTTGGAGGCCCAATAAGTATACAAGAATAGAAGTGTGTAGTAGACATCAAGTACGTGATCATATTTCCTAGAAGACGTCCGAGGCCGCCGCCATCGCCAACCCTAGTTCGGGAATCGACACCGGAGGCATCTACATCGCCATGCCTGCCTCCGGAGTGATGCGTCAGTAGTCCACCACGGGACTACGGGTCAATAGAAGTAGCTTGATGGTTGTCTCTCCTCCTTGTACTCTATTGCTTAGATCTTGTGAGCTGCCTATCATGATCAAGATCATATTATCTGTAACTGCTACATGATTGTGTTTGCATGGATCCGATGAATTGTGGAAGTCATTACTTTTGTTCATCTATGTGTTGTGTTTTATCTATGATCTTGCATGCTCTCTGATGCGAGTGGATGCTTTGGCCAAGTAATTATTAGTATTGTACGAGGGAGTATTTATGCTAGATAGTGGGTTCATGCCTCTCTTTGTCTAAGCTCGGGTTGACAGAAAGGATTAAGACTAGAGATGTGCTGTTGCCACTAGGGAGAAAACAACGGTGTGATTTCCTTGTGTTATTTACACTGCTTACATTATGCACTTTGCTTATTGCAATGATTTGTTGCTTGCAACTTAATACTTTTGGGTGACATGCTGGATAGCGATCCCGGAATGGATTATTAGTCATAGATGCAGTTGGATAACAGTCTATGTATTTTGACGTAATGCCCATATTAGATGAAACGATGAACTATATTGTTTTATGATAGCATTGTTGTGCGCCCACAATTCTGTCAATTGCCATGTTGTAATTTGTTTACCTGTCATGTATATCTTTGGAGAGACACCGCTAGTGATCTGTGGACCCCGGTCCTATTTTTCTACATTGTTTACAACCGTTTTAATAGATTTTCATCATCATTTGCTCGCTGGTCATATTTCACTCTCATCATAGTTTACATCCACACATTTAATTCTTTGTATTCAGCAAGCCGGAGAGATTGACAACCTTTTTGTTTCGCTGGGGGCAAAGTAGTTTGTTTTTGGCTGTGTGCAGGTCCGCGTTAATCTATAAGCGCCAGAGTAGATTGACACCTCGCTAAGCCTTCTCCAAGTCCTACTGGATTGATAACCTTGGTTTTGTAAATCAAGGGAAACTGCTGCTCTACTGCATCATACCTTCCTCTTGGGGTTCCCCAGCGAACGTGTGATCACGTCATAAGAAAGCTTTTTCTGGCGCCATTGCCGGGGATTTGAAGAAGGCTTCTCTAACTACCAAGTCTTTCGTCAACACGCCACAAGCTTTTTCTGGCGCCATTGCCGGGGACTTGGAAACTTCGGCTAGGGGAGTTTCACACATCCTTTCACTTTAATTTGTTATTTTCTTGCTTAGTATATTTTTTGTTAGTCTTGTTTTGTCTTTCGTTTGCTCTAAAACTGAAAAACACAAAAAATTTAAAAATTCCAGCAAGTTTTCTTTTTCCGGTTTGTTTGATTTTATTGCTAGTTGTAGTCATGGGGCTTTTACCTAAATTTTCTATTAAGGACATTAAGGTAGGGAGTGGTTCCATCATTGGTAAAGACAATATTGAAGAATTCCTTAATCACATTAATAGTCTTTATGATCTAAATGAAAAATCTCTGGTGGAACTTACTCATGACTATGAGGCTGTTGTAGTTTCTCTGGTGGAAAAATTAGAAGCTAGGTTTATTAACCTTCATCCTACATTACAACAATTATTATTTAAACTTGAAAGTATGGAGAAGGGGTAAGATAAAGATTCCTTGCTTATAGAATTTGATGACATTGCCAGAGAAGCTAGAAAGATTTTTGCCCATTATAATATGCTGGGATGTAGCCTTAATATTAAACATACCCTTAAAACTTTTGAAACTAAAATAATAAAGTATGAGGGTAAAACTGAACGTGAAAAGGAACTAAAAATACCCATATCATTTAAGCTCATAGCAATGCATGAAGCTCTAGAAAAGAATTTTGATTGGGTTGTTCCTGAAAATCCTTTTAATGAAAGAAGTTGACCAAAAGGTAGTGAGAGGGGAAATTCTGAACCATGCATAAGTAAAATACAATGTATCTATGAAAAAATTTCCAACCTTTCTTTGTATGATATTATTGATAAAACTTGAATTTGCCCTTTTTTCCTAGCTAAAAGGCGTTAAAGGAAAAGCGCTTATGGGAGGCAACCCATTTTATTTTAACTTCTGTTTCTTTTTGGTTTCTTTGAGTTTTGGGGGATGTTACTTCTGTAACAACTCCCTTGTATCTTATTTTTTGGTTTATGGTGCCAAGAATAGCCTCTAAAGAGAGGATGACTAATTGGTGAGTTTGCTGTCCATAAACAGATATTTGTTCTTCACTGTTCGAAAATCCAAAAAATCAGAGAACGTCATCTGTGGCTGTAAATATTTGACAGCAAGCATCAGGTTTTTTCTACCTTTCTCTAGTTTTAAGTTTTCTGATTTGAGGTTCAGAAGTGTCCCAAAAAAATTCATCTTTACAGTCTGTTCTATTTTTGACGGATTCTGTCCTTAGTTTTGCATTGCTTCTTTCACGGGCAGAGTGAAGCTTTTTCAAAGCTAGAGCTTTACTTAGACCTTTGTGACAGTAGCTAATGTTTAAAAAAATAAGTTCATGATATGTGCTTTGTAACTGAAGGAAGATATTGTTTTTGTGGACTAACCCCTCTAATGAAGTTGCTATAAGTTTTGCGTGAAGGAAGTTTTCAAGTATCCAAGTGCGAGGTGATGAAGGAAGATCAAGAAGGGATAAAAGCCTAAGCTTGGTGAGGCTCCCCATGGACCCTCCTCTGAAATATTCAAGAAGTCACAAGCGTCTAAGCTTGGGGATGCCCAAGGCATCCCCTTCTTCATCGACAATCATTGGTTTCTCTCATGGTACTATATTTTTATTCCTTTACACATTATGTGTTGTTCTTGGAGCGTCAGTTTGTTTTTACTTTCAGTTTGTTTGTGTCTTGTTCTCTGGTCTTTGCAATAATTTGGATCCATGCATGCTTGTTTGGGAGAGAGACACGCTCCGCTTTTTCATTATACACTCTGATACGTCTCAAAAGTATCTATAATTTTTGAGTGATCTATGCTAGTTTTGTGATATTGTCACATGTTTTTACTATCAATTATACAATTTTTATGCATTTTATCGGACTAACCTATTGACAAGATGCCCAGTGCCAGTTCCCTGTTTTTGTGCTGTTTTTTTGCAGAAAGTTACTTCTGGAAATATTCTCGGAATTGGACAAAAAATTACGGAGATTGTTTATTGAAGAAATGTGGAAGGGAGCCAGAAGGGCGACTCCAGGGGACCCACACAGGCCAGGGGCGGCCCCCTGCCGCGGCCTAGGGCCTACCCGCAGGTGGGACCCACCCCTGCCCTGTGGGGCACCCCTCGGCTGCCTCCGACGCCTATAAAATCACATCCGGCGCAAAAACCCTAACCCCCGAAGGATTTTTCCAAATACGCAACAGAGCTCCGCCGCCATCGCCGACAAGTTTCGAGGGTTCAGAAGGTCCTATTCCGGCACCCTGCCGGGACGGGGATCGACCGTCGGGGCCATCTCCATCAACACCGCTGCTTCCCGCGATGAGGAGGGAGTAGTCCCTCATCGGGGCTGAGGCTTATACAAGTAGCTATGTGGTTATCTCTCTCTCCCATGATGTGATCTTCGTTGTGATCATGAGATTTGTTAGTGTAGTTGAATACATGATGTTTCCCTATGTGTAATGGATATGATGTTGCTCAAGTGGTGTTATTTAGTACAATTTCCGGAGCCACCGTTGTGATCAAGGTACCTCGGTGACAGGATGGGTGCCTTGTGTGACTCTATGGATAATAGATTGGAAGGATCTTCATCATGAATTTGTTCTTTATTTGTTGGATTGAATAGATCTGGTTTCTTGATGCTTGTGTTATTGAAGAAAGAGACTATTCAAGAAATAGGTTGTGGTGTTTGTTAGTACTATCTTTGGATGCGGATAGTGACAGCATGAAGTGTCCATAGATGTGGAATACGAACTTTAAGGTGTGCTTCTCGTAGCCCTACGCAATTCTCATCCTATTTGATCCACAAAAAAATGATCTCCGAGTAACGTCTATCATGCATGTGTTTTTGTGGGAACTATCATGTGTTTAATTATGTTAATGATGTTGAGAGTAGTCACTAGTGAAAGTATGAAGCCTAGGCCTTGTTTCCAAGCATTGATACACCATTTTTAGTCACTTTTGTCACTTGTTTGCTTGCTGCCATTTTTATTACAGAATTACAAAATCACCTTTTACCATCCATATCACTTGCATTTTACTATCTCTTCGCCGAACTAGTGCACCTATACAATTAGCCATTGTATTAGGTTTGTTGGGGACACAAGAGACTTCTTGTATCTTAATTGCAGGATTGCTTGAGAGAGGCTACGTTCAACCTCTTCCTCCCGTGGATTCGATAAACCTTGGGTAACTCACTTAAGGGAAAATTTTCGCTGTCCTACAAACCTCTGCGCTTGGAGGCCCAATAAGTATACAAGAATAGAAGTGTGTAGTAGACATCAAGTACGTGATCATATTTCCTAGAAGACGTCCGAGGCCGCCGCCATCGCCAACCCTAGTTCGGGAATCGACACCGGAGGCATCTACATCGCCATGCCTGCCTCCGGAGTGATGCGTCAGTAGTCCACCACGGGACTACGGGTCAATAGCAGTAGCTTGATGGTTGTCTCTCCTCCTTGTACTCTATTGCTTAGATCTTGTGAGCTGCCTATCATGATCAAGATCATATTATCTGTAACTGCTACATGATTGTGTTTGCATGGATCCGATGAATTGTGGAAGTCATTACTTTTGTTCATCTATGTGTTGTGTTTTATCTATGATCTTGCATGCTCTCTGATGCGAGTGGATGCTTTGGCCAAGTAATTATTAGTATTGTATGAGGGAGTATTTATGCTAGATAGTGGGTTCATGCCTCTCTTTGTCTAAGCTCGGGTTGACAGAAAGGATTAAGACTAGAGATGTGCTGTTGCCACTAGGGAGAAAACAACGGTGTGATTTCCTTGTGTTATTTACACTGCTTACATTATGCACTTTGCTTATTGCAATGATTTGTTGCTTGCAACTTAATACTTTTGGGTGACATGCTGGATAGCGATCCCGGAATGGATTATTAGTCATAGATGCAGTTGGATAACAGTCTATGTATTTTGACGTAATGCCCATATTAGATGAAACGATGAACTATATTGTTTTATGATAGCATTGTTGTGCGCCCACAATTCTGTCAATTGCCATGTTGTAATTTGTTTACCTGTCATGTATATCTTTTGGAGAGACACCGCTAGTGATCTGTGGACCCCGGTCCTATTTTTCTACATTGTTTACAACCGTTTTAATAGCTTTTCATCATCATTTGCTCGCTGGTCATATTTCACTCTCATCATAGTTTACATCCACACATTTAATTCTTTGTATTCAGCAAGCCGGAGAGATTGACAACCTTTTTGTTTCGCTGGGGGCAAAGTAGTTTGTTTTTGGCTGTGTGCAGGTCCGCGTTAATCTATAAGCGCCAGAGTAGATTGACACCTCGCTAAGCCTTCTCCAAGTCCTACTGGATTGATAACCTTGGTTTTGTAAATCAAGGGAAACTGCTGCTCTACTGCATCATACCTTCCTCTTGGGGTTCCCCAGCGAACGTGTGATCACGTCATAAGAAAGCTTTTTCTGGCGCCATTGCCGGGGATTTGAAGAAGGCTTCTCTAACTACCAAGTCTTTCGTCAACACGCCACAAGCTTTTTCTGGCGCCATTGCCGGGGACTTGGAAACTTCGGCTAGGGGAGTTTCACACATCCTTTCACTTTAATTTGTTATTTCTTGCTTAGTATATTTTTTGTTAGTCTTGTTTTGTCTTTCGTTTGCTCTAAAACTGAAAAACACAAAAAATTTAAAAATTCCAGCAAGTTTTCTTTTTCCGGTTTGTTTGATTTTATTGCTAGTTGTAGTCATGGGGCTTTTACCTAAATTTTCTATTAAGGACATTAAGGTAGGGAGTGGTTCCATCATTGGTAAAGACAATATTGAAGAATTCCTTAATCACATTAATAGTCTTTATGATCTAAATGAAAAATCTCTGGTGGAACTTACTCATGACTATGAGGCTGTTGTAGTTTCTCTGGTGGAAAAATTAGAAGCTAGGTTTATTAACCTTCATCCTACATTACAACAATTATTATTTAAACTTGAAAGTATGGAGAAGGGGTAAGATAAAGATTCCTTGCTTATAGAATTTGATGACATTGCCAGAGAAGCTAGAAAGATTTTTGCCCATTATAATATGCTGGGATGTAGCCTTAATATTAAACATACCCTTAAAACTTTTGAAACTAAAATAATAAAGTATGAGGGTAAAACTGAACGTGAAAAGGAACTAAAAATACCCATACCATTTAAGCTCATAGCAATGCATGAAGCTCTAGAAAAGAATTTTGATTGGGTTGTTCCTGAAAATCCTTTTAATGAAAGAAGTTGACCAAAAGGTAGTGAGAGGGGAAATTCTGAACCATGCATAAGTAAAATACAATGTATCTATGAAAAAATTTCCAACCTTTCTTTGTATGATATTATTGATAAAACTTGAATTTGCCCTTTTTGCCTAGCTAAAAGGCGTTAAAGGAAAAGCGCTTATGGGAGGCAACCCATTTTATTTTAACTTCTGTTTCTTTTTGGTTTCTTTGAGTTTTGGGGGATGTTACTTCTGTAACAACTCCCTTGTATCTTATTTTTTTGGTTTATGGTGCCAAGAATAGCCTCTAAAGAGAGGATGACTAATTGGTGAGTTTGCTGTCCATAAACAGATATTTGTTCTTCACTGTTCGAAAATCCAAAAAATCAGAGAACGTCATCTGTGGCTGTAAATATTTGACAGCAAGCATCAGGTTTTTTCTACCTTTCTCTAGTTTTAAGTTTTCTGATTTGAGGTTCAGAAGTGTCCCAAAAAAATTCATCTTTACAGTCTGTTCTATTTTTGACGGATTCTGTCCTTAGTTTTGCATTGCTTCTTTCACGGGCAGAGTGAAGCTTTTTCAAAGCTAGAGCTTTACTTAGACCTTTGTGACAGTAGCTAATGTTTAAAAAATAAGTTCATGATATGTGCTTTGGAACTGAAGGAAGATATTGTTTTTGTGGACTAACCCCTCTAATGAAGTTGCTATAAGTTTTGCGTGAAGGAAGTTTTCAAGTATCCAAGTGCGAGGTGATGAAGGAAGATCAAGAAGGGATAAAGCCTAAGCTTGGTGAGGCTCCCCATGGACCCTCCTCTGAAATATTCAAGAAGTCACAAGCGTCTAAGCTTGGGGATGCCCAAGGCATCCCCTTCTTCATCGACAATCATTGGTTTCTCTCATGGTACTATATTTTTATTCCTTTACACATTATGTGTTGTTCTTGGAGCGTCAGTTTGTTTTTACTTTCAGTTTGTTTGTGTCTTGTTCTCTGGTCTTTGCAATAATTTGGATCCATGCATGCTTGTTTGGGAGAGAGACACGCTCCGCTTTTTCATTATACACTCTGATACGTCTCAAAAGTATCTATAATTTTTGAGTGATCTATGCTAGTTTTGTGATATTGTCACATGTTTTTACTATCAATTATACAATTTTTATGCATTTTATCGGACTAACCTATTGACAAGATGCCCAGTGCCAGTTCCCTGTTTTTGTGCTGTTTTTTTGCAGAAAGTTACTTCTGGAAATATTCTCGGAATTGGACAAAAAATTATGGAGATTGTTTATTCAAGAAATGTGGAAGGGAGCCAGAAGGGCGACTCCAGGGGACCCACACAGGCCAGGGGCGGCCCCCTGCCGCGGCCTAGGGCCTACCCGCAGGTGGGACCCACCCCTGCCCTGTGGGGCACCCCTCGGCTGCCTCCGACGCCTATAAAATCACATCCGGCGCAAAAACCCTAACCCCCGAAGGATTTTTCCAAATACGCAACAGAGCTCCGCCGCCATCGCCGACAAGTTTCGAGGGTTCAGAAGGTCCTATTCCGGCACCCTGCCGGGACGGGGATCGACCGTCGGGGCCATCTCCATCAACACCGCTGCTTCCCGCGATGAGGAGGGAGTAGTCCCTCATCGGGGCTGAGGCTTATACAAGTAGCTATGTGGTTATCTCTCTCTCCCATGATGTGATCTTCGTTGTGATCATGAGCTTTGTTAGTGTAGTTGAATACATGATGTTTCCCTATGTGTAATGGATATGATGTTGCTCAAGTGGTGTTATTTAGTACAATTTCCGGAGCCACCGTTGTGATCAAGGTACCTCGGTGACAGGATGGGTGCCTTGTGTGACTCTATGGATAATAGATTGGAAGGATCTTCATCATGAATTTGTTCTTTATTTGTTGGATTGAATAGATCTTGAGGTTTCTTGATGCTTGTGTTATTGAAGAAAGAGACTATTCAAGAAATATATTGTGATCTTTGTTAGTACTATCTTTGGATGCGGACAGTGACAGCATGAAGTGTCCATAGATGTGGAATACAAACTTTAAGGTGTGCTTTTCGTAGCCCTACGCAATTCTCATCCTATTTGATCCACGAAAGAATGATCTCCGAGTAACATCTACCATGCATGTGTTTTTGTGGAACTATTATGTGTTTAATTATGTTAATGATGTTGAGAGTAGTCACTAGTGAAAGTATGAAGCCTAGGCCTTGTTTCCAAGCATTGATACACCGTTTTTAGTCACTTTTGTCACTTGTTTGCTTGCTGCTATTTTTATTACAGAATTACAAAATCACCTTTTACCATCCATATCATTTGCATTTTACCATCTCTTCGCCGAACTAGTGCACCTATACAACTGACAATTGTATTAGGTGTGTTGGGGACACAAGAGACTTCTTGTATCTTAATTGCAGGGTTGCTTGAGAGGGATATCTTTGACCTTTACCTCCCATGGATTCGATAAACCTTGGGTTACTCACTTAAGGGAAATTTGCCGCTGTCCTACAAACCTCTGCGCTTGGAGGCCCAACAAGTCTACAAGAATAGAAGCGTGTAGTAGACATCACACTCCTGTTCTTCACTCATATGTGTTGAGTGTTTCGCCTTTGTTATTTTGCTTCCAGTTCTTGTTTTCAAGCATCTATTTTTCAGAGCTGTTAGCTTTTGTAGTTAGGAAGTATTGCCCTTTTTTGATTTTAAAACAGCAGGAGAGGCTCCTACTGTGTTATATAAAAAGGATCACAGATTTACATGGGGTGGGTATAAAACCCTATTTACAAAAGTATAAGAAAAATCTAAAAGGTCTCTAGGAAAGTATTTATATAAGTGACCAGGTTTTGCGGCACCCTAAACCGAAGTAGTATAGTATCAGCCTTCACTCTCTCCTTCCAGGAATTCACACTTGGGGGGATTCCATTAAAATAAGATTATTGCGTTCCTTCCAAATCCCCCAAGCAGCAATAGTGAAAAATTCCATAAAAAGAGATCCCTGGTAGGAAGATTTTGCTTGAGAGATAATATCCAATCTGTTAGAACCCGTAGAGCATGAAATGTTAATTTGAGACCAGCAAGAGATACTGAATTGACATTTGAAGAATAGATGTTCCAAAGTTTCCTCCTGACCCGAGTCACAAAGTGGGCAGTCAAAATTATTACCAATGTTAAATTTCCTCCTTTTTACCATATTTCTGGTATTCAGTCTGTCAACCATTAGTAGCCACAAGAAATTTTTGAGTTTCGGCCATAATTTAGATTTCCAAATCCACAAAAGTGGTGCTGGCGGATTAATATCTTGAAAGCAGAAATTATAGAACTTTTTAGCTGAGCATTTGTGTCCCCATTTATAGACCCAAGAGTCCTTTTCATTAGAGGGTTGCACAGTAGCTATGATACCTTGAAGTTCCTGCCATTCTTGATAGGCTTGATTTGAAAGTGGCAAGTAAAAGGACTGAAGGCTATCCTCTAATGAAATAAAATCTACCACTGATATGTCTTCTGCAAGTACAAATGAATATAGGCATGGGAACCTATCTTGCAGAATAATTGAATTCCAATCATCTTTCCAAAATAGAGTAGTAGTTCCATTTCCAATATAACAGGTAGCTACTCCTCTATATATAGGTGATAGTTTCATCACCGATTTCCACCAAAAGGATCCACAAGAATCAGCTGCATGTGGTATTTAATTTTGATAGTAAGTAGTCCAAATTAAACTTACCCATTGAATATTCTCATGATTATAAAATTTATCCAGGAATTTTAAAAGCAGAGCTTGATTTTGAGTCTTCAAGTTCAACACTCCAAGACCCCCCTTCTTCTTTGGCTTACAAACTAGGTCCCAGGCTGCTAATGATAGGCATTTTTCGCCATTCTCTGTTTGCTTGGTCCATAGACATCTTCTTCTTATTTTATCAATCTGTTCCAAAATTTTTGGGTGAATTTCAATAGTGCACATGGTGTACATAGAAATGGAGGTTAAAATGGCATTAACTTGTGCAAGTTTCCCAGCGTGTGAGAGAAGAAGAGTTGTTGTGGTCATTTTCCTTTCAACTCTGTCCATTAAAGGAAGCAAATCAGTCACAGTAGGCTTGGTAGAGCCCATAGGAAGTCCAAGATATGTAAAAGGCATTTTTGCTATCTCACAGCCAAAAATATCGGCCAATTCTTGTGCTCTCTGATTTGTAATATTAATAGGGATCAAACTCGATTTTTGAAAATTGATTTTCAAACCTGTAGAAGTAGCATAATCGAGTAGGATATTGTTAAGATGGGCCACTTGAGTGTTAGAAGCTTGCATTACCAAGATTGTATCGTCAGCATATTGTATGTTACTGCTGAGCAGCGTTTTCAGCAAAGGGTGGAACTTTGGCTGCAACAGAATGGAATGATTAATGGTGGCAATGGAGGTGGACAGCAAGATTCGGATAGTACGCAGTCTCAGCTCTCTGCTTCTGCACCAGTGTTACTTCTTCCTGCTAGAGGACAGGTCAATTATCAGGCAATATTGAGGGAACAGGGAGTGCATTTTGCTGCTGGTATTCATCCCCCTAGGAATGGACTATCTGACAGTCCCCTTTCTGCTTGGAATGACATGATCTCTGATACAGGCTCTTCTTCTGAATCCCTTCAGATTATTGGCCCTGTTAATGCTGCTGTAAACAACACAAACAATACTGCAACTGATAACAACCAGGAAGTAGACAGCTCTATCTTCATTGCTAGAATTCTTCTGAATATGCAGCAGCCCAATATTCATATTGCAGCAAAATGCCTGCTTGTTCCTTTTGCTCCTCCTCTGTCTTTAATCAAGACTTTTCTTTCGGATAACATTACTTCTAGTACCATTACTATATCAGGATCTGAGAGAAGGGTAGCTAGGAAATTATGTTTTGATGCCACTCCTAATTCCGATGGGTCTATTGGCTATGCTTCTGAGGCTTCAGATAAAACAGTGAATCTCACCGTCACTGCTGCTACTCCTGCCAAGGGAAGGAAGAAGAGGAATGTTCCAACCGTTGTATCTGAAGTTCGTCGTAGTCCAAGGTTTCTGTCTGCTACAGGGAATAAGATAGAAATGCCAACAGATTCAAGGAAGAGGAAATCCAAGGTTAAGAGCAGAATTGTGTCGGCTGCTGGTTCCTCCTCTGTGCAGGGTCAGGGTGGAAAGGATGCATCGCCACCAGTTGTGCCTCCATCGACTCCAATACCAATGCTGCAGAAGATAGGTGTGAAGGTATGTGGTATTGCTCCAGAAGATCTCTCTGTTGATAAGCTGCAACAGAAAAAGGATCCTAATGAGGATATTCTCGAGGATGGCACTGACAGCGAGATTTAATTGTCCATGCTGTCTTTCTTTAATAATGATCCTATATCACATTGTGATAACTATTCTAGGATTTATGGTTTTCAGAATTCTTGATGAACTATTTACTTTTATTTGGTGATGAATTCAACACTTAGACATTGGCATATTTTGTGTTGGAATATTCGTGGTTTAAATTCAGATGATAAACACTTTGCTTTGCGCACTCATATTGATTCATCTGGCTGTTCCATTATTTGTCTGCAAGAAACAAAGCGAGAACATTTTGATCACTCGTATCTTAGAAAATTTTGTCCAAGAAGATTTGATAAATTTGAATTCTTCCCATCTGTTGGAAATTCTGGAGGATTAATTATTATATGGAACAGTGCTATTTTCTCTGGTCAAATTATGAATAACCACTCATGGGCTATCACTATGAATTTCAAATCAATGCAAACTAATAATGACTGGTTCTTAACAAATGTATATGGACCCTGCTCTGGGGAGGACAGAAACAACTTTGTTCAATGGTTTTATGACCTGCAAATTGAAGATCATGATAATTGGCTATTGGTAGGGGATTTCAACTTCTACAGATCACCAAATAACAGGAATAAAGATGGAGGTAATATCAATGATATGTTTCTATTTAATGACATAATCGGATCACAAAGCTTAGTTGAAATTCCATTACATGGTGCAACTTATACTTGGAGTAACATGCAACAAGATCCACTTTTGGAGCGGCTTGATTGGTTTTTTACCTCAAATAACTAGACTTCTGACTATCCAAACACTTCAGCCAAAGCTCTGTCCAGGCCAGTTTCAGACCATACCCCTTGCTTAATTTCAATACAAACTACTATTCCTAGAAGTAAATTATTTCGGTTTGAAAATTTCTGGATCGATCATCATGGGTTTAAAGATACAGTTAAATCAGCCTGGAATATTCTAGTGAGAAGTACTAACCCAGCAATGGATTTAAATGCCAAGTTAAAGAATACAAGAAGAGCTCTGAAGCTATGGAGTAAATCTATTTCCAAATTAACTCTACTAATTGATAACTGTCAAATGGTCTTAAAACTTGTGGATGATTTAGAGCAGCAGAGAGTTTTAACCATTCCTGAATGGAACTTTAGGAAAATCTTAAAAGCTCACATTGCCAAGCTGAATCTTTTTAAACAACAATATTGGAAGAAAAGGTGTACACAAAGGTGGATTAAGTATGGTGATGAAAACACTAAGTTTTTTCATCGCATGGCCACCGAGAGACATAGGAGGAATACTATTGCCTCTATTACTTTAACAGATGGGACTCTAGTTGAAGACCATGAAGGCAAAGCTCAAGCAGTATACCTTGCCTACAAGAATAGACTGGGTATTTCTGATGAACATCACATGAAATTTGATCTTTAACAATTGTTTACTCCATTACCAGACTTAGCTCAAATCTCTACTCCTTTCTCCAAGGAAGAAATTGACAATGCAGTTAAAAAACTTCCTATTGATAAGGCCCCAGGCCCTGATGGTTTTAATGGATGCTTTATAAAAAATTGTTGGGACATTATTGCACCAGATGTTTATAAGCTTTTTCAATATTTATTTGAGGGGCAAGCAAATCTGGACAGCATCAATAGCTCACTCATCACTCTCATGCCCAAAAAGGCATCTCCTACTTCTGTCAATGACTACAGACCCATATCCTTGTTGAACTCTTCTCTGAAATAAATAACTAAAGTTCTAGCTGATCGTTTACAAATATGGATCACAAAACTAATTCATCCGAATCAGTATGGGTTTATCCGAGGTAGAACAATACAGGATTGCCTGGCTTGGGATTTTGAATACATTCATCAATGTGAGCAATCAAAAAGGGAAATTATCATCCTAAAATTAGACTTTGAAAAGGCTTTCGATATGATGGAACATGATACTATTCTCAGTATTTTATCTCACATGGGCTTTGATAGTGTGTGGTTGCAATGGATTAAAGCTATTCTTCAATCTGGTCACTCATCCGTCCTTTTAAATGGAATTCCTGGGAAATCATTTCATTGTAAGCGTGGAGTACGACAAGGGGATCCCTTGTCTCCACTTCTATTTATTGCTGGAGCTGAACTTATGCAAGCAGTAGTAAACAAGGAATTCCAGGAAGGTAGACTACAATTGCCAATACCATGTGGAGGAAGTATTGCCCTTGTTGTTGCACCCTTTTAGTTTTGTTCAAATAAGTTGATTGGTGTTTGGTTGAGTGGAAATTATCATGTAGGAAGTGTGAAAAGTGCTACTTAATCTTGTAGATCATTGTCTTGAATCTTTGGTACTTGTCAATTGTTTAGAGATATGAAGTAGATTAATGCTTAAACTTGTGGATCATCTAGTAAGAGTAGATTAGTAAAGAACTGCCGTAAAGCTTTAAATTTGTGGTGCTTGTCCTGCTTGGTAGCTCTCAAAGTCTAGATATTCTTTTTGCAAAGAGTTGGTTTGGCTAACAAGGTAGACGGTGTGAAGTCTAGTGGTTATGCATGATGTATATCTGTAGTCATTCATTGAACCAAGTTGATGTTATGTGTGTTTGCTTGATATCCTACTAAGCCCAAAAATTCCGTACTGAGAGGGAATACTTCTCGTGCATCCAACCCCCTGAGCCAAATATCTTTGCCATTTGTGTCCACCATACCTACCTACATGTGGTATTTCCCTGTCAGTCCAAGTAAAATTTTCATGTGCTATCTTTAAAACTTTCAAAATTCTCCTTTTTGTGCCTTTGTTTTTAAGCTCATGAGGAAGCAGTAGGAAGCTAGATATAACCTGTGACAAGCAAGGTCATTTCCCCCTTTCACTCGGTGTTGATGGTTCACGTCCTAACTTGAATTTGACCTGAGAGCAGCTTAAGCAAAATATAAATATAACTCACCATTCTCCTCTGCACAATGAAAACCTGAGAAATCAGTTAAAACATTGGTTAGTGGTGAAACAAAGGGAAAGAGGAGTGACCTCATTCCTCTAAAACCAACCGCTCTCAAATGTCTAAAACCCTTGCTTGAAATGGGGGACTAGCTAGTTTCTCTACTGTGAAGTCGTTGACGAAAGCATGCATATCTCAAAACTGTTTTACTTCTATCAAAAAATAATAAAAAGCTCTAGCACATGACTAATCCCTGCTTCCCTCTACGAAGGGCCTTTTTTTTACTTTTATGTTGAGTCAGTCTTCCTCTTCCTTCTTAACTCCTCAAGCAATCACTTGGTGTCAACTTTGGTTCATGTTTTACTTCATGTTATCTTTGTGTCTAACTGTGAAAACTTTGTATTGACTTTATCTTGAGATAAACAAGTTGCAAGTTGAAGCTTTTTGCTGAAAACTTAAATCTTCCTTTGTGTTGGCCAAACTTTTTTGTTGAACTAATATTGCTTTGTGAGATATCAATCATTGTCAAGTGCTATACTTTTAAATCTCCAAGGTACTCTTTTCTAGTAAATTCTTGCTTAGATGTTACACCTGGTTAATCACTGTTTGTTTCATTCAATGAACCTTTGTTTTGGATCAATGCATTCAATTCATATTATTTACATGATTACATGATCAAGATTGTGTTGGTAGCATGTCACTTCAAAAATTATTTTGTTATCACTTACCTACTCGAGGACGAGCAGGAGTTAAGCTTGGGGATGCTGATACGTCTCCGACGTATCTATAATTTTTGATGTTCCATGCTTGATTATATATTAGTGCCACATGTTTTTATAATGTTTTTATATCATTTTGGCATGATTTATGGAACTAACCTATTAACAAGATGCCCATCGCCAGTTCCTGTTTTCTCCTGCCCTTTTATTTCAGAAAAGTTGTTCTGTAAAGTTTTTTGGAATGCGCTGAAAATTTACGGGAATTATTTCCAGGCAGAAAGAAGTCCGAAGCCAGGAGGACGCCCGAAGAGGAGGCACTGATAACCCACAAGTGTTGGGGATTGCTTGTAGCCTTTTCGATAAATAAGAGTGTCGAACCCAACGATGAGCTAAAGGTATGATTAATATTCTCTCAAGTTCTGTCAACCATTGACACAACTCTACGCACACCAAACGTTTGCTCTATCTAGGAAATAAAACTATAGGAATAAAACGGGTATGAAAGGATGGTTTTGCAATATAATAAAGAACAAGAAGATAAAAGTTAGTTGCTGCAGCAATAAAGTATACTAAAAGACCATAAATAACAGAACCATGAGTGTGGAAAAGTGGTGGAAGGCGTGGCGGAATTGTTCATAATTAATTAGTGAAGTTATTCGGTTCATCGTCTTCGATGCAGTTTTCTATGTGAGAGAGGCAAAGCATACACGTTCTCAACTACTTGTGATTACATGCACTATATGATTGGAAAATTAGCAAGCATCCGCAACTACTAACATTCATTAAGGTAAAAACCCAACCATAGCATTAAGTTCATAAGGTCCTCTTTATCCCATACAATGTCAAAAACCCGGATGGGTCTTAGGTTTCTGTCACTCCGGCAGCCCTACCCCCCTGGCCTCCATCACATACTACAAACCCTATGATGTTATCCACGCGCGCAAGTATATAATGGACACCATAGAACTATACCATATCAACATACAACTCGAATCAACCAAATACATTCAATAATTCACCATAAGACAACAAGGAACTACATAAACATGACATAGATCATAGGATAATATTTTATAGCATCAAACACCATGTTTACATAGGGGATTACAGAGTTTTGTGAGAGAGTGGACCGCTGTAGCTATGAGGAATTGGCGATGGAGATGGCGGTGAAGGCGGCGGTCATGGAGGAAAGGGCAAGGCGGAGGCGGCGCGTGGCGGCGGCCGGCCGGCCAAGGGGGAGCGCTGCCCCCTAACCCCCTTCCTCCATGACATCTTGGTGTTTTAGAGGAGCCCTCCCCTTTGTATATGAGGGCCAAGGGGGAGGCAAATTCGTGGCTTTTGGTGGCTGCCCCCAAAATTAGGGTTTCCTCTCTTTATATAGGTGGAGACAATGCTCTCCGGCCTTCCGATTGATGGCCCCTTGATCCAAGGGCTCTTGGGTACCTCTAGAACCTTCCTAATACCCCTCACATCCTTAATGAGGTCCCAAAGTCGTGGCTTGGTCGAATCCTCCAAGTTTGGTAAGAGTTGGAGTCAATCACGTCACCAACTTTCGGACTTCCGTAATCAGATATTTGGCCTTCAGTAAAACGGGGATTCCCGGAGCTACGGACCTCCGATTGGGCTGTTCTTGGACTTAAATGAAATCTATGGAAATTTCCCACAACGTTGCAGGAAAATTGATTTTCAGTTGATGTCATCTTCTGGTCTCAAACTGTCAATTTCTGAAATCTGTGAGGAGGACAGATTTCAGGAAAGTCAGAGTCCACCTCCAACAAGGCTCATTTTGCATTTTTGCCAATTTCCATGTGATTCCTACACATCAAAGTGTAAAACAAGAACATTGTGCACTTTTGCAACTATTAATAGGTTAGTCAAATTAAATCACAAACTTAGTACGAAAATAAGTGTCAAAGGTATAAAAGTGACATGAAACAATCAAAAATTATAGATATGTTTGACACGTATCAACATCCCGAAGCTTAATTCCTACTCGTCCTCGAGTAGGTAAATGATAACAAAATAATTTTTGATGTTGAATGCTAGGATCATGTCTTCAACAAATGCATGACAAATGCTATATAGATAATGAAACTTAAGCAATTGTGTTAGCTAATGAAAAGATAACGACGAATTAGGAGTTAATAATATGAAATTATAAACATTAACAAGATTATAATGATCATGTTGGGAATATGCCCTAGAGGCAATAATAAAATGGTTTATTAGCATATTCATGTTTATGATAATAGTTTATTCTCCATGCTATAATTGTATTAATTGGAAACATAATACATGTGTGGAATATAAACAACCAGTTGTCCCTTGTAAGCCTCTACCGGACTAGTTCGTTAGTCAAGAGATGGTTAGAGTTTCCTAACCATGGACTTGTTATAGTCACTTGATAACGAAGTCATATCATTAGGAGTAATGATGTGATGGACAAGACCCAATAATAAAGAGTTGCAATTGATCGTGTCACACAGTTTCATTGCCAACACTTTTAGTATGCCAAGTATAGTTTCCTTAGACCATGAGATTATGTCACTCCCGTTTACCGGAGGAATGCTTTGTGGACATCAAACGTCACTTCGTAACTGGGTGATTATAAAGGTGGCTTTCTGGTATCTCCGATGGTATTTGTTGGGTGACATGAATCAAGAGTGGGATTTGTCCTTCCTTGTGACGGAAAAGTTATCTCTGGGCCCTCTCGGTAATATAGCATTAGAAAGGTTGCAACCATGTGGTTCAGTGTTAATCATGGAGATCCTATATTATAGACGAGTAAAGAGAATTTGCCAGGTAACGAGATTGAACCAGATATGGAGATATCGACGATCAAGTCTCGGGCAAGTTAAATATCGGTGAGACAAAGGGAATCGTATATGAGATTAAGAATCTTCGGCATCGTGGTTCAATCGATAAAGAACTTCGTTGAATATGTAGGAGTCAATATGGGAATCCCGGTCCTGCTATTGATTATTGATCTGATCATGTCTGGATGTTCTCGAACCCGTAGGGTTACACACTTAAGTCTTCGGTGTAGCTAGGGTTTTACTGAGATAAGTAAATGGTGTAATCAAATGTTGATTCGGTGTCTCGGATGAGATCCTAGACATCACGAGGAGCTCCGGAAGAGTCTGGAGGTAAAGTTTCATATAAGGAAAGTGGTTTCCAGGGTTCCGAAAAAGTTCGGGAAAATTCCGGCAGAGTACCGGAAGATTCTAGAAGGTTCCGGAGGGCCCCACCTTGGGGGCCACGAACCTGGAAGGGCAACTTGGGCTAAGGGGAGGTGCAGCAACCCACATGGGCTGGCCGCACCCCTCTCTAAAGGCCCATGAGGCTGGCCCAAGGGAAACCCTAACCCTAAAGGGAAAGGGACCCTTGGGGGGCAAGTTTCCCCCCTTTGGCCGCCCCAAGGACTTGGGAGAGGGGCAAACCAGCGCCCCCATGCCTATATAAGGAGGAGGGGAGGGCTGGGGCGCACCTGAACATACCCTAGCCACCGGCCTCCCTCTCCTCTCCCTCCTCTCTCCTGCAGCCGCTTGGCGAAGCCCTGTAGGAATTTCTCCACCATCAACGCCACCACAACCGTGGTGGTGCCGAGATCTAACTAGCCACGTCCTCCTCACTTGTGGGATCAAGGAGAGAACGTCTACATCGAGCTGTACGTGTGGATACCGCGGAGGCGCTGCTCGTGCGGTGCTCCATCGGATTGGATCGCGTGGATAATACATCTCCTAGCGACTAGATGAGTCTAGTTGTGGGGATCGACAGACCAACCCCTGCACCGAAAAAACGCTTTGAACGTTCTTAAAGGGTAAGATATTGGATCTCATCTTCGCTACCTCCATCTAATAGATCTAGATCCTTGCGGTTTATTCTGCTTGTTGCGTAGTAATTTTTTTTGTTTTCTATGCTGCGACCCCTTCAGTGCTATCAGAGCCTAGATCTATTCGTAGATGTTGGTGCGATTAGAACACAAGTGTTGTGGGCGTTGATATTTTATGTTTCTACCTTCTCGCGTGCACTTTGCGTCTTTGCGGTATTGTGAGATTGAAGTGGCCCGGACCAACCTTACTCGTCCACGCACGAGAGACCGGTTCCACGACAGACATGCAACTTGTATTGCATAAGTGGCTGGCGGGTGTCTGTTTCTCTTACTTTAGTGAAGATGCAATTTTCAATGGAAGGCCTTTCAAAAGGGTGAGTAAATAAGCAACTACTATATCACCATTGTGGTTTTGCGTAGATTAGAACGGTTCTATCTCGTTGACCCAAGCCACGTAAAAATTGCATAAACAAAGTAGAGGACGTCTAACTTGTTTTTGCAGGGGGGTCACGTGATGTGGTATGGCCAATATGTGATTTATGATAATGTATGCAATGATCATGTTTGTAATCTTTCACGACTTGCATGTCGATGAGTACGGCAACCGGCAGGAGCCTTATGGTTGTCTATTATTTTATGTGACCTGCGTGTCATTGAATCACCATGTAATTGCTTTACTTTATTGCTAAGAGTGGCATTAGTTGTAGTTGCAATAGTTGGTGGACAACCATGGTGATGGCACCACAATGATGGAGATCATGCCGGTGATGGAGATCATGCCGGTGCTTTGGAGATGGAGATCAAAGGCACAAGAAGAAAGGCCATATCATATCACAATTATGAATTGCATGTGATGTTAATCCTTTTATGCACCTTATTGTTATGCTTAGATGTGATCGCGACGGTAGCATGATAAGGTCATCTCGCATGTTAATATCAAGATGTCACTACAAGAGAAATGACTTTTAATGACAAAACGCCTGATGACAAAGTTCCAAACCGTCATTGATCCGGCTTGATCGATGACAAATTAGTTATTTTGTCACGGATGTACAATAATTAATGACAAATGCTTATTTTGTCATGGCAAACTGTCATGGATTAACCGGCGGAGCTGGGCATTAGAATAGATGACAAAATTGAGTCCGTGGTTGTTATAAACTGTCACTGAATTTTGTGCTAGACCCACTAGTCAGGTTTAATAGGAAGAATTTGTGCTATTTTAAATATTGTTATACATTGTGGGACCCAGCAGTCAGGTTTGTACAGTGCGGACCCACTTGTCAGATAAAGGAATTATTGGTAAAAATTTGGGTCTTACCCATGTCGAACCCGCGACGTATGTAATGCGCGCGCAAGGTGGTACCGCTGGGATAATCGTGTGTTGTTGTCTTAGCAATCGTATTAGTTATTTTTGTAGTTATATTCCATCGCACACAAATTTGTAATCGTGTCCGGTTAGGACTCTTATGACTATGTATAGATATAGATCGTACTGTATTTTCTCGATCAGATCGCGTGCTACGGGACAGGTCGGGGCGAGGAGTCCATGGTCATCGTCGAGGCGATCTGGTGATCATCGTACACGATCGTGGTCACCGACGAGTCAACCACATACGTTGGGGGATCACGTTTGTAGGCGCAGTAGCGGTGAGTTTCTTGTAATTTGTTTGGGACTAGATCTATCTGCAATTCAAATTATTTTCGTTCTTAAGATATATTCTAGTGGACATTGCGATGAATTGTAGGTGATGGATCGCAGTTGGATAACTCAGGGGAAAAAGATGACACCTCGCTACATGAAAGATGTTAGTGAGTTTATGGAGTTTGTGCGAGAAAAAGGGGGGCGTAATGGAGAAAGATTGGGCTCTGATGAACCAATATTATGCCCATGCATTGACTGCCTTAATCTGATACAGTAGGATCAAGTTGACGTTGAGCGTCATGTGAATTGCATAGGTATGTCCATTACTTATACTAGGTGGATTTTTCATGGGGAAGATTTCAGTGATCAGCAAAGCCATAGTACCCATGATGGTTCGTATCAAAGCGACGACGATGCTGATTTTGAGGAAGAAGCTGAAGATAATTATGTTGAAGATAATTACGTTGGCGACGCATCTGATCTGGTACATGATATGCACAAGTCTGGAGATCAAGGTCCTAGTAACCAAAATTTGTATGCAAAATTAGTAGAAGAAGCAAAGAAGGAGCTTCATGAGGGACGTGACACTTTCACTAGGTTGGCCTTCATTATAAGGCTACTTCATGTGAAATCATACAACCGGATCACAAACAGAGCATTTGATCTACTTCTTGAGACTTTATGTACAGCTTTGCCAAACGTGGACTTTCCTAAATCTTTTGCTCATACTAAAAGTGTTCTTTCAGATGTTGGGCTTGGTTATGAGACAATTCATGTTTGCAAGTTTGATTGTGCTCTTTTCTGGGGAGAGCACAAGGACAATACACATTGTCCTGTGTGTGGAATATCAAGATGGAAAGATCCAAGTGGAAGGAAGAAGGTTCCTCATAAGGTGCTTCGGTATTTTCCGATAATTCCGCGTTTACAAAGATTTTTTGTTAAAGAGGAAATGTCAACGCACACAAGGTGGCACAAAGAAAAGAGGGTTGCTGAGAAAAATATTCTAAGGCACCCAGCAGACGGTGAGGCTTGGAAGCACTTTGATGAACAGTTTGGTTGGTTTGCTGAAGATCCTCGTAACATAAAGATAGGATTTGCTACAGATGGATTCAATCCCTTTGGTAGTATGACAAATGCATATAGTATGTGGCCTGTTTTCGTCATTCCGTACAACTTCCCATCATTGATGTGCATGCATCAATCCAACTTCATGATGTCGTTGCTAATCCCGGGAAAGTACTCACCCGGGAAGGATTTTCATGTATTTATGCAGCCACTGATAAAAGATATGATGCTGCTATGGAAAGGCGTGGACACGTATGATGCATGCACAAATAGAGAATTCAAATTGCATGCTGCGTTCCTTTGGTCGATTCATGATTATCCTGGATATGCCACCATGTCTGGGCGTAGTACTAGAGGATTTTTCTCATGCGTGCATTGCGATGAAGAACCTTGCTATGAGTCTTTAAAAAATAAGATTGGATATATTGGTCATCGTCGATTCCTTCGGACGGATCACCCTTATAGGAGAAGCAAACTTTTTAATGGAAAAGATGAGGAGAGAGGACCACCAAGGAAGTTCACAGTGGAAGAAATAAAGGAGAAGGTAGAAAGGGTTAAGGATTTTATACCGGGCAAAATCCTAATTTGAGAAAGCGAAAGCGTGTTCCACAAGATGAACCAACTTGGCATCTCAAGGTCAGCTTACATTATCTACCATATTGGTCAGAACTGAAATTGGCTCACAACCTCGATGTGATGCACATTGAGAAGAACATATGCGACAATATCCTTGGTACCCTTCTTGAAATTGAGGGAAAGAATAAGGACACTATTAATTCTAGACTTGATTTAAAGAAATTGAACATTAGGAAGAATTACTGGATGGAAGAACAGGGAGTAAAATATGTGAAGCCCCCAGCACCGTGGACTCTTGTGAAGGAAAAAAAGAAACAACTGTGCAGATATTTGGCCAAAATTCGATTCCCAGATGGTTATTGTGCAAACTGGGAAAGATGTGTTGATATCGATGGTGGTAAAGTGACTGGAATGAAGACACATGATTGCCACATACTTCTGTCAGCGTGTTTTGCCAGCTGGCCTTAGAGGAATTGCAGGAAAGGAAATGTATGAGGCCATTGCCGAATTGGGGAGATTTTTTAGGGAGTTGTGTGCGAAAACCCTAAGAGTTGATGTGCTTCAAAGATTGAAGGATGACATTGTTATAATTCTATGCAAACTAGAGAAGATCTCCCCCCCTGCTTTTTTTTATGTAATGGTGCACTTAGCTATCCATCTTCCTGATGAGGCTATTCTAAGGGGTCTGTTCACTACGGTTGGATGTATCAGTGGAGAGAAGACTAGGATACCTTAAGTCCACTGTTCGTAACAAAGCTAGGCCAGAAGGTTCAATTGCCGAGGGCTACATTGTTGATGAGTGCTTGACCTTTTGCTCTAGATTTTTCAAGGATGACATAGAAACGAGATTTCATAAAAAAGATAGGAACCAAGATAACCATCGAAAACCTGGTCCAGATGAGTTGGACATTTTTTCAGACGGAGCGAAAGGGTTTGGGAAGTCCATTTTGAAGCTTTTTGAAAAGGAATTTGACAAAATGGTTTGGTATGTGCTGAACAATTGCGAAAAGGCAGAGTCCTATATAAAGTAAGTTTGCTTCACCTTATGAGTCATAATTTAATCTGTATGCGAATTTTGATTGGTAATGTTTTTTTTAGTGTTTGCCGGGAAGAATTGATGGATAGGGGTGTGAATAACATCGACGAGGCGATGCAGAAAGAGTTCCCATCATGGTTTAAAAACATGTGAGACATTTGAATAATGTATCTGAAGATTTGAAGTTGCTTGCTGATGGGCCAGACAGACGTGTAGTGGTACACTCTGGCTGCAATGTAAAGGGTGCTAGGTTTCGAACTGTGACGCGTGAGAAGAATCTAAAGACTCAAAATTCTGGCGTAATGACGAAGGCATCTTTTGGTGATGAAGAAGAAACTGAGTTCTATGGTGTTCTGCAGGAAGTTCTGGAGTTGCAGTATGGGAGTAACAAGCACGGCGATAGATCTGTCTACTTGTTTCGTTGTGATTGGTTTGACCTTGCGAGCAGGAATTCCAAGATGAAAGATGATGGATATTTTAAAAGCGTTAATACTTCCACACTTTGGTACAAGGATTCCCCCTTCATATTGGCAAGCCAAGCGGAAACATGCTTCTACTTGGATGACACAAAGTTTGACAACCCTTGGAAAGTTGTCCAGACTTTCAGTCACAGACATGTATATGATGTTCCAGAAAAAGAGAGTGGCGATGACGACGCATATGTAGGGAACGAAGACGCGTACCAGGATGAGATGGGTTCATCTGATCATATATTTATCAATGTTGAGGGTGAAGACCAGGATGTTGAGTTGGAAGATGAGGACGCTAATCGATCTGACGATGTGGAACTTGTTGATGCTCGCACTATGCGTCGACTAGAAGAGGAAGATGAGACAGACTATGTTGACATGAGCGAGGACGAAGAAGACACTTTGGCAGAGAATAGAAGGGATGATGGGGACATAAATTCTGATAATGATAGTGATGTTTGAATATTTAGATTGTGTAATGGAACCATTTATATATTTGCAAACATTATGAGTACTTGATATAATTAATGATTTATGCAATGTAATGTGACAAGCGTACATGACACGATAAAGGGCCATGCAAATAAAAACTTGAACTGATAAACATACATAATTTAGTTCCGAGGATAAAACACGACTCTTTCATAACACATAGAAATGCATGTATCTCTAAGTTCAGCAAATAAAGTCTTGACAGTACATCCGTGGATCAACGACTAACATGAGTGCATTTTAAAATATTTGAACATCACCAGAAGGTAACTACTGAATAGCTACTTCAGGAATGTATGAAACAAACAGGAAAGCCCCTGCATTTGCTACGAAGAGCAGGAACAACATCTTGTCACCCATTTGCATAAAGTGTTCTTCCTCCATGAACTTCTTCCATCCAGTGACGCAGAGACGTCCATCATCAGCAGAAACAGTGTATGACCCAATCACCTTAGTGAAGGGATGACAAACAATGGTGATGTCACCATATTCATGCATTCTATCGGGGACAAGACGGCGTGGGAATTTCTGTTGCAGCAACAAATGTTATAGTCAGCTATACGATTAATATTTCACATCTATATTGTAATGACAAGATGCAACAATATATGATGACAACAAACTATAATGTGTAGAAACTAGGATATTATGTATGTACCAGGTGCTTGCTCTGATTCATAGTGTTTGTCCAGTTCAGGGTATGCACCATTGCAACAACTGTTCCTTCTCCATAGATCCCAGCCTCATGACGTGCCACAAGGAAGTCAAGATTGTCCACATGTTCTACGACTTTCTCCATCATCCTCCAATTTATCTCAGTTCCATCAATGGAGATGATGGAGTCAATAATGTCACGTTTGTCACGGGACAAATGGTAGTAAGCTGTACAATCATAGTACAAATATATAATTAATATGACACATGTACCAAGTTGCAAGCAATTTTATAAAGATTATTCGTATGCATAAATCTTACTTGGATGAATTATTGGGTAATTTCCAGTGGTGACAAGAGTGTCAGGACCATAGTCGCCGATAGTGAAATACATCTCCTGTCCAACTTTTAGCCCGTATACTCTAATAAATTCCTTCCAATTTCTTCCACTGAGATAAGTTTCATCATTGTTGTTTGTAACTTTGACACCGAATGAAAATCCTTCATTGGTTGTAAGATTTGCGTAGAAGACTGTTTTGTCAGTCTTTGCTATAGTGTATTTCATAAGGAAATATGCACTACTGTAGCATGGGATGATCTGAAAGAAGTAAAATTCATCAAAACCATATCAAGTTGTGAGAGAAGAAAGAGCATATTGCCATAATCATGTTTTACACTTCATTATATAATTAACACTTAATAAATGCATTCATTTATTAAGTAGTGTGTAATTAACTGAATATTCATAAACATTCGTATGCATAAACCTAACTATAAGTACTAAAATAAAGCAGGTGTCCCACGAAACTAGAGGAGATTGTACTAATTTCTATAAATAGATGAGGCAACATTGTTGCACAATGCAGCCAACTACCAAACAAAGGCATGTGTTGTACCATCACACATACCCACCTAAAGACTTTCAGATTTACATGTTAGTACAAAACAAGTGAAGATAGCAAACAAACTCCTGGTTTATCAAGTCTACCACAGTGCTATGTTTAATTTCCAGTCCACAGTACCAACAAATCAACAGTTATTAAGACTATCCAAGCACACACAAAAAGTTTCACCTCCTCATTCAACTTCCTTGAACCATTTTGTCCAATTTTGATTCATTCAAATGATTTTCTAACCTTTTCTTTCAAAAATAATGGTAGGGACACCTATAGTTGGTAAAAAATATTTTCAATGACCATAACAAGTTATTAAGACTATCCAAGCACACAAAAAAAGTTTCACCTCCTCATTCAACTTCCTTGAACCATTTTGTCCAATTTTGATTCATTCAAATGATTTTCTAACCTTTTCTTTCAAAAATAATGGTAGGGACACCTATAGTTGGTAAAAAATATTGTCAATGACCATAACAAGTTATTAAGACTATCCAAGCACACACAAAAAGTTTCACCTCTTCATTCATCTTCCTTGAACCATTTTGTCCATTTATGATTCATTCAAATGATTTTATAGCATATTTCTTTATAAAAAATGGTAGAGACACCTAAAACATGGTAAAAACTATTGGGAATGACCATGACATGTTATTAGGGCTATGTAAGCACACACAAAAAGTTTCACCTCTTCATTCACCTTCCTTCAATCATTTTGTCCAATTTTGATTCATTCAAATGATTTTCTACCCTTTTTCTTTCAAAAAATGGTTGGGCCACCTTAACTAGGTAAATTTTTTTGTCAAATGACCATAACAAGTTATTAGGGCTATGTAAGCACACACAAAAAAATTTCACCTCCCTTCATTCATCTTCCTTGAACCATTTAGTCCAATTTTGATTCATTCAAATTATTTTCTAGCCTTTTTCTTTCAAAAAATGGTAGTGGCACCTAAACTAGGTAAAAAATACTGTCAAATGACCATAACAAGTTATTAGGGCTATGTAAGCACAAACACAAAGTTTCACCTCTTTTCATTCATCTTCCTTGAAGCATTTAGTCCAATTTTGATTCATTCAAATGATTTTCTAGCCTTTTTCTTACAAAAAATGGTTGGGCCACCTTAACTAGGTAAATTTTTTTGTCAAATGACCATAACAAGTTATTAGGGCTATGTAAGCACACACAAAAAAGTTTCACCTCCCTTCATTCATCTTCCTTGAACCATTTAGTCCAATTTTGATTCATTCAAATGATTTTCTAGCCTTTTTCTTTCAAAAAATGGTTGTGGCACCTAAACTAGGTAAAAAATATTGTCAAATGACCATAACAAGTTATTGGGGCTATGTAAGCACAAACACAAAGTTTCACCTCTTTTCATTCATCTTCCTTGAACCATTTAGTCCAATTTTGATTCATTCAAATGATTTTCTAGCCTTTTTCATATATATGTGACACATCTCTACAATCATTGAGGTTGAAGGTGAGTTATGTACATAGTACACCAAGCAAACAATCTTTGTCTATGAGACAAGAATTTTGAAGCCCCAAATTTACTTGCAACTTTTCGTGTTCGTTCATGTCATAACCCAATGTTTCACCTTTAATTTGTAACAATATGAACTCATAGATGAAACTTCGACACATAAATATGAATCAAACGAAACATGTGCAATTTGGTTGTCCCGTATTACTAACATGATTGTAGGAACATATATAGTTTTAAACTTTTAATGATTCAAATCATTAAAAGGGATTATATACGACATTAAATAATTAAAACATGTAACCTACGCTCAAATATTAATTTTTCCCCCCACTTCTGACCCGGTAGTCGAACTTCCCTCCTAACTTTGGGAAAATTTCGTTCCCTCCACTTTTCCCCGCCGCACGCAACTCATTTTTTTCGCCCGCGATACTATAAATACATCGTGCTACCCAACCCCCTTAATTCCGTTCCCTCTTAATTCGCACGTACAAATTCATTCCCTCCCTCATCGCTCTCTACCTCACCAGATCCACTCTCTCCGCCGGCAGTTCGTACCCTCGCTCTGGCAAGCTATCCGGCGGCCGCCATGACCGGTCACCAGAAACCACCCAAGGCTCGCGATCCGCTCAAACCTACGCCGAAGAAGGTCAATCACAAACGCCAAGGTGATAAATCTATTCCACATTTCAGTACGTACTAGATCGATCGTTCAATAGTTAGACTAGAATTGTTAGGTTTACGTACGGTGTACTAATTTACATGATCACATCTAGGGTTCTACGAACATTTGATTTTTGTTCTTACCACGATCGCATCTAGGGTTTAAGAAAAGGAATTCTTCACATTATATCTTCATGTACTACAGAAGAGGATCTGCCATATTTATCAATCTTAGATCTGAAACATTGCATGAACTTTTAAGTTAGATGAATGAGATCATATATTTGTTATGTCCATTACTTACGGGAAATCATATACTCGCTGAGATCTGCAACATTTACGTGAAAAACAAACTTGTCATTTATACTCTAAATTAGGCCACTTCATTATTTATGGAACGTACCACATAATTCTGAATTTGCGGTCACGAATTCCTACACGCTAATACACACAAATTTTTTCCTTCTTTTTTCAGCTGCTAAACAAAAAGAGGTACTAACTACAATAGAGTTAGAAAGGAGAAAACAAATGGAGGAAAATGCAACTCGTCTACAACAAGCCATGGAAGCCAAATTTCTTGCTGGAGGTCTTAATCCACAAGATTTCAGAGAGGTTGCACGTACCTTCGTGTATGGTCGGGCACAAGGCGGGATTAATGACGAAGAAAAGGAGCCAGAACCTCAAGACAAGGAAGCTGACCCTGCATATGAACCAGATGATGAAGACCTTGCCAATGAAGATGATGATTTGCATACAGATGATGAGCGCAATGCCTCAAAGCGGCCGTCTCAGGTCTAACATGTTTATGAATTCGCAAATTGGTTATCTAATTCATGGTAGTGGTACTGCATTCATACTTATGTCTTCATGCATTATCAAACAGGCAGTGGATGAAACGGCATCTGCGGCACATAATAAGCGTGTCAAACAGATAGTAGCACCTTCATCCACCATTTCAACAAGATCAAGAGTACCTGCTTTCACTGAACCTGCAGCCTCAGATACGCCTACGATGACAGAAGACGCCGACGTTGAAGAGCAAACCACACCTACGACGCAGATTCGTACTTCTGATGGCAGCAACTCATCACCTTATGACAATCAACTAGTTCCGTTCCAACGCAAAGGTACGACCATGGATACTTTACATGTTCTACTTGTACTTATTTGCTAATATTTGGACAAGTTTAACCTATTTTCTGTCTGAATTTCAGATGCATTGTCAGTCTCTGTCAAGTCAAAGCAGAAAGGACTTGGACGGAGACCTACCATGGGGCATTCACTCCATGAATGGAGAAAAAAATGGTGGCAATAAAATGCAAATTGACTTCACTGCAGGCGTGAGAAGACCCAAAATCCTCTACATGCAGCAAAACTAAGCTCTGAGGTTGGTATACACATCCGTAGCGATAAGATGCCCCTTGCAACGCACTGGAAGCTCTACGACAAAGATAAGAGTCTACAAGATGCTGTTCCTTCTGCGATTAAAAAAGTTGCGGTGAGTCTACTCTCTTCATCTATATTATTCAGACTGTAACATGGTTAACAACCTAATTTGTGCATATGCAAACCCTCTTTTGCACGAAAAGTTTGTGATCGACACAAATGATGATGTGGCCAAATCTGTGTGCACAGAAATGATACAAAATAGTGTTCGACAACAACGCTATAGGCTTAAGAAGGTATACTGGCCCAAGATTCAAAAGCTTACTCCTGAGCAAGCTTATTTGATGAAGCCAAGTACTGTAGACGAGAATAGTTGGAAAGAACTTGTGAACAGATGGTTTGATGACCACTACCAGGTACATAATTCATATTTCTTTCACCTACAGCTAGCAACTTAATTCATACATATTTTATTTTTTGCATCACCTAATTAGATCCCACCTGCTTAATACAGGAAATGTGTATGAAGAATGTAAAGAACAGAGAAAATGTGAAGCAGCACCATACCACTGGATCAAGAAGCTACATTGCCCACTACGAGCATGTTGTAAGTATTTCAACTAGGTCTACGCAATTACTTAGCTACTTGTACTACAAATATATAATTTATAGAACTGATACTCAAAATGTACTAAACCTTGTAGAAGGCTCTGAACAACGAGGAGGAAACATCACCAATTGAATTTTACAGAATTACCCACACTAGCAAGGATGGTGTGATGCCTCAAGAAGCATAAGAGGCTTATGTACGAAATATTTAACAACAACACATATTTATTATTACTGTCTCGGCATACTAGCATTTGAAACATTTGAATCTAATTGCAGGAACAAATGCTGCTAAGAAAGATGGGACCACATCCAGAGGATCATCCTGAAGAAACAGATGTGATGATTGTTCAACAAGTCCTCAAGGAACAGAGCTCCTCCAGCTCTAGCACATTCTTGTCAAGATTGGGCGTCTCATCATGCTCCCAGAGATACACCATTTCCAAAGAATGTGCTAGAGCTGGAGGAGCTCTGTTCCTTGAGGACTTGTTGAACAATCATCACATCTGTTTCTTCAGGATGATCCTCTGGATGTGGTCCCATCTTTCTTAGCAGCATTTCTTCCTGCAATTAGATTCAAATGTTTCAAATGCTAGTATGCCGAGACAGTAATAATAAATTTGTGTTGTTGTTAAATATTTCGTACATAAGCCTCTTCTGCTTCCTGAGGCATCACACCATCCTTGCTAGTGTGGGTAATTCTGTAAAATTCAATTGGTGATGTTTCCTCCTCGTTGTTCAGAGCCATCTACAAGGTTTAGTACATTTTGAGTATCAGTTCTATAAATTATATATTTGCAGTACAAGTAGCTAAGTAATTGCGTAGACCTAGTTGAAATACTTACAACATGCTCGTAGTGGGCAATGTAGCTTCTTGATCCAGTGGTATGGTGCTGCTTCACATTTTCTCTGTTCTTTACATTCTTCATACACATTTCCTGTATTAAGCAGGTGGGATCTAATTAGGTGATGCAAAAAATAAAATATGTATGAATTAAGTTGCTAGCTGTAGGTGAAAGAAATATGAATTATGTACCTGGTAGTGGTCATCAAACCATCTGTTCACAAGTTCTTTCCAACTATTCTCGTCTACAGTACTTGGCTTCATCAAATAAGCTTGCTCGGGAGTAAGCTTTTGAATCTTGGGCCAGTACACCTTCTTAAGCCTATAGCGTTGTTGTCGAACACTATTTTGTATCATTTCTGTGCACACAGATTTGGCCACATCATCATTTGTGTCCATCACAAACTTTTCCTGCAAAAGAGGGTTTGCATATGCACAAATTAGGTTGTTAACCATGTTACAGTCTGAATAATATAGATGAAGAGAGTAGACTCACCGCAACTTTTTTAATCGCAGAAGGAACAGCATCTTGTAGACTCTTATCTTTGTCGTAGAGCTTCCAGTGCGTTGCAAGGGGCATCTTATCGCTGCGGATGTGTATACCAACCTCAGAGCTTAGTTTTGCTACATGTAGAGGATTTTTGGGTCTTCTCACGCCTGCAGTGAAGTCAATTTGCATTTTATTGCCACCATTTTTTTTGTCCATTCATGGAGTGAATGCCCCATGGTAGGTCTCCGTCCAAGTCCTTTCTGCTTTGACTTGACAGAGACTGACAATACATCTGAAATTCAGACAGAAAATAGGTTAAACTTGTCCAAATATTAGCAAATAAGTACAAGTAGAACATGTAAAGTATCCATGGTCGTACCTTTGCGTTGGAACGGAACTAGTTGATTGTCATCAGGTGATGAGTTGCTGCCATCAGAAGTACGAATCTGCGTTGTAGGTGTGGTTTGCTCTTCAACGTCGGCGTCTTCTGTCATCGTAGGCGTATCTGAGGCTGCAGGTTCAGTGAAATCAGGTACTCTTTATCTTGTTGAAATGGTGGATGAAGGTGCTACTATCTGTTTGACACGCTTATTATGTGCCGCAGATGCCGTTTCATCCACTGCCTGTTTGATAATGCATGAAGACATAAGTATGAATGCAGTACCACTACCATGAATCAGATAACCAATTTGCGAATTCATAAACATGTTAGACCTGAGACGGCCGCTTTGAGGCATTGCACTCGTCATTTGTATGCAAATCATCATCTTCATTGGCAAGGTCTTCATCATCTGGTTCATATGCAGGGTCATCTTCCTTGTCTTGAGGTTCTGGCTCCTTTTCTTCGTCATTAATCCCGCCTTGTGCCCGACCATACACGAAGGTACGTGCAACCTCTCTGAAATCTTGTGGATTAAGACCTCCAGCAAGAAATTTGGCTTCCATGGCTTGCTGTAGACGAGTTGCATTTTCCTCCATTTGTTTTCTCCTTTCTAACTCTATTGTAGTTAGTACCTCTTTTTGTTTAGCAGCTGAAAAAAGAAGGAAAAGATTTGTGTGTATTAGCGTGTAGGAATTCGTGACCGCAAATTCAGAATTATGTGGTACGTTCCATAAATAATGAAGTGGCCTAATTTAGAGTATACATGACAAGTTTGTTTTTCACGTAAATGTTGCAGATCTCAGCGAGTATATGATTTCCCGTAAGTAATGGACATAACAAATATATGATCTCATTCATCTAACTTAAAAGTTCATGCAATGTTTCAGATCTAAGATTGATAAATATGGCAGATCCTCTTCTGTAGTACATGAAGATATAACGTGAAGAATTCCTTTTCTTAAACCCTAGATGCGATCGTGGTAATAACAAAAATCAAATGTTCGTAGAACCCTAGATGTGATCATGTAAATTAGTACACCGTACGTAAACCTAACAATTCTAGTCTAACTATTGAACGATCGATCTAGTACGTACTGAAATGTGGGATAGATTTATCACCTTGGCGTTTGTGATTGACCTTCTTCGGCGTAGGTTTGGGCGGATCGTGAGCCTTGGGTGGTTTCCGGTGACCGGTCATGGCGGCCGCCGGATAGCCTGCCGGAGCGAGGGTACGAACTGCCGGCGGAGAGAGTGGATTTGGCGAGGTAGAGAGCGATGAGGGAGGGAATGAATTTGTAAGTGCGAATTAAGAGGGAACGGAATTAAGGGGGTTGGGTAGCACGATGTATTTATAGTATCGCGGGCGAAAAAACTGAGTTGCGTGCGGCGGGGAAAAGTGGAGGGAACGAAATTTTCCCAAAGTTAGGAGGGAAGTTCTACTACCGGGTCAGAAGTGGGGGGAAAAATTAATATTTGAGCGTAGGTTACATGTTTTAATTATTTAATGTCGTATATAATCCCTTTTAATGATTTGAATCATTAAAAGTTTAAAACTATATATGTTCCTACAATCATGTTAGTAATACGGGACAACCAAATTGCACATGTTTCGTTTGATTCATATTTATGTGTCGAAGTTTCATCTATGAGTTCATATTGTTACAAATTAATGGTGAAACCTTGGGTTATGACGTGAACGAACACCAAAAGTTGCAAATAAATTTGGGGCTTCAAAATTCTTGTCTCATAGACAAAGATTGTTTGCTTGGTGTACTATGTACATAACTCACCTTCAACCTCAATGATTATAGAGATGTGTCACATATATATGAAAAAGGCTAGAAAATCATTTGAATGAATCAAAATTGGACTAAATGGTTCAAGGAATATGAATGAAAAGAGGTGAAACTTTGTGTTTGTGCTTACATAGCCCTAATAACTTGTTATGGTCATTTGACAATATTTTTTACCTAGTTTAGGTGCCACAACCATTTTTTGAAAGAAAAAGGCTAGAAAATCATTTGAATGAATCAAAATTGGACTAAATGGTTCAAGGAAGATGAATGAAAAGAGGTGAAACTTTGTGTTTGTGCTTACATAGCCCTAATAACTTGTTATGGTCATTTGACAATATTTTTTACCTAGTTTAGGTGCCACAACCATTTTTTGAAAGAAAAAGGCTAGAAAATCATTTTAATGAATCAAAATTGGACTAAATGGTTCAAGGAAGATGAATGAAGGGAGGTGAAACTTTTTTGTGTGTGCTTACATAGCCCTAATAACTTGTTATGGTCATTTGACAAAAAAAATTACCTAGTTAAGGTGGCCCAACCATTTTTTGAAAGAAAAGGGTAGAAAATCATTTGAATGAATCAAAATTGGACTAAATGGTTCAAGGAAGATGAATGAAAAGAGGTGAAACTTTGTGTTTGTGCTTACATAGCCCTAATAACTTGTTATGGTCATTTGACAATATTTTTTACCTAGTTTAGGTGCCACAACCATTTTTTGAAAGAAAAAGGCTAGAAAATCATTTGAATGAATCAAAATTGGACTAAATGGTTCAAGGAAGATGAATGAAGGGAGGTGAAACTTTTTTGTGTGTGCTTACATAGCCCTAATAACTTGTTATGGTCATTTGACAAAAAAAATTACCTAGTTAAGGTGGCCCAACCATTTTTTGTAAGAAAAAGGCTAGAAAATCATTTGAATGAATCAAAATTGGACTAAATGGTTCAAGGAAGATGAATGAAAAGAAGTGAAACTTGGTGTTTGTGCTTACATAGCCCTAATAACTTGTTATGGTCATTTGACAATATTTTTACCTAGTTTAGGTGCCACAACCATTTTTTGAAAGAAAAAGGCTAGAAAATCATTTGAATGAATCAAAATTGGACTAAATGGTTCAAGGAAGATGAATGAAGGGAGGTGAAACTTTTTTGTGTGTGCTTACATAGCCCTAATAACTTGTTATGGTCATTTGACAAAAAAAATTACCTAGTTAAGGTGGCCCAACCATTTTTTGAAAGAAAAAGGGTAGAAAATCATTTGAATGAATCAAAATTGGACAAAATGATTGAAGGAAGGTGAATGAAGAGGTGAAACTTTTTGTGTGTGCTTACATAGCCCTAATAACATGTCATGGTCATTCCCAATAGTTTTTACCATGTTTTAGGTGTCTCTACCATTTTTTATAAAGAAATATGCTATAAAATCATTTGAATGAATCATAAATGGACAAAATGGTTCAAGGAAGATGAATGAAGAGGTGAAACTTTTTGTGTGTGTTGACATAGCCATAATAACATGTCATGGTCATTCACCATAGTTTTTAACCAACTATAGGTGTCCCTACCATTTTTTGTAAAGCAAAATGCTATAAAATCATTTGAATGAATCATAAATGGACAAAATGGTTCAAGGAAGTTGAATGAGTAGGTGAAACTTTTTGTGTGTGCTTGGATAGTCTTAATAACTTGTTATGGTCATTGAAAATATTTTTACCAACTATAGGTGTCCCTACCATTATTTTTGAAAGAAAAGGTTAGAAAATCATTTGAATGAATCAAAATTGGACAAAATGGTTCAAGGAAGTTGAATGAGGAGGTGACACTTTTTGTGTGTGCTTGGATAGTCTTAATAACTTATCTATGGAGATAGATGTATCTATGGTGGATAGATATGTTTGATAAAGCATTATGTCAGTATGTTTAACCTAAGTAAGATTTTGAAGGAGTTCAAAATGGTACAAGAGAAGAAAGGTTCATCTGATTGTGAGAAATAGGTGAAACATTGAGTTGATAACTCAGTACAAAATTGATGGTTGAAGGATATGTTGGTATTCGCTATGAATGGTTCATAGGTCTAAACATATAAGAACCACGTGTTTGTTCGATCTTCAAGGTGACCCAAGTTCTTGGTTAGAAGAACATGTTAAATGAGGAGTCATTTTTCATGGAGTTGAGATAATAGAATCTAGAGATTGGTAGACTTGGTTGAAGTCATAAAACCAAACTAGATTGGGGATCTCACAAAAGTAGAAGCGCAACGAAAGCATGATCAAAAATATCGAAGTGACATGATTGCACTGTCGATTTGTGAGTCTACAACATATAGGAGTATATGATTAATTCAAGGATTAAAAGATATAATATTGTGGTTTGACAAATTTTATTTCAAGACTGAGTGAGTTCCGGGTGCACATGCTATGTGAAAGTCCTCTTGACTGATCATACGTCATGTAGGCATAAAAGGGAAATGAAAATCTCACTCTCTAACCAAATATATTATATTCGTCATATGATGATGAGATTTATCATGTGACGATATGAGGTTTATCATGTGATGATAAAGTAATGTCAAATTAGGTGACGTTAACGTTTTTGCAAAGAACATAAAGAACTGTATAGTACAGAACACGGACATAACCTCTTCCACGAGCAAACATGATCAGCACTGAGACTCCATGAGTGTTAGACACCATGAGTGTTTGGATCAAGAAAATGTAAACTAGATTATTGACTCTAGTGCAAGTGGGAGACTGTTGGGAATATGCCCTAGAGGCAATAATAAAATGGTTTATTAGCATATTCCTGTTTATGATAATAGTTTATTCTCCATGCTATAATTGTATTAATTGGAAACATAATACATGTGTGGAATATAAACAACCAGTTGTCCCTTGTAAGCCTCTACCAGACTAGTTCGTTAGTCAAGAGATGGTTAGAGTTTCCTAACCATGGACTTGTTATAGTCACTTGATAACGGAGTCATATCATTAGGAGTAATGATGTGATGGACAAGACCCAATAATAAAGAGTTGCAATTGATCGTGTCACACAGTTTCATTGCCAACACTTTTAGTATGCCAAGTATAGTTTCCTTAGACCATGAGATTATGTCACTCCCGTTTACCGGAGGAATGCTTTGTGGACATCAAACGTCACTTCGTAACTGGGTGATTATAAAGGTGGCTTTTAGGTATCTCCGATGGTATTTGTTGGGTGACATGAATCAAGAGTGGGATTTGTCCTTCCTTGTGACGGAAAAGATATCTCTGGGCCCTCTCGGTAAGATAGCATCATAAAGGTTGCAACCATGTGGTTAAGTGTTAATGTCGTGGTGGTGTCACGGCAGATGCCATAGATGGCTTGATTTGTGGGGCCGATGGACGCTGGAGGCACCCGGGGAGGGCTTGCGCACACGAACACGCACGCGAAGAACACAACTCGAACACACACACAGTTTTACCCAGGTTCGGGGCTCTCGTGAGGAGATAACACCCCTACTCCTGCCTATATGATCGATATATATATGGACTATCACTGATTTACAAGCTTGCTCCTTGAGCTGTGATGGAAGAACAGCACGGTCTAGGCCACAACCGAGTCTCGGGGCCGCTCGTTGGTTCTCTACTGGCTACGAAGTAAAGGCTCAAGTGTCTATGCGAGGCAAGTATCCGTGCATGCGTCGCTGTAAGAGGAGCCCCTGGTGCTCCTTATAAAGGGAAGCCCAGGGCACAAGTTAGGGCTGACATCAGTGCTGGCGTAGTCCGGACTGTAGCCACGCCCGGTCCTCTGACCGCTTCCGTCATCGCGTCGTGGCACGTCCCATCTGTCTCCTCCAACACACTGCTCCCTGGTACCGCTTCGGTCAGCGGCATGGAGGTCAGTCATTCTGGTCAAGTGGCCTCGTCCCATCGTGCAAGTGGCTCTGCGTCCTGACCCGTGATTGTAGGGACAAGACCTGCGCCTTGACCATAGCCCGAGTAAGCTTCCTTATTCGGCACAGGCATGCCGAATCCCCTGTAACTCGGTTTCGCCTTCCCTGCACACAAGAAGAACAAAGAACGATCCGACATATAACTTGCGTGATCCGACATAACCATATGTCGGTTTAGTCATGACCCGGCCAGCTCCGAGTCAGTCGGTACAGTTATGTCGGTTTCAGTGATCCGGTCAACCCCGAGTCAATACTTATATCGGCGTCTTGCCCCTATTCGGGGGTTGCCCCCCGACATTAGTCCCCGAAGCTGGCGCGGTCCTGCAGCCTCGGATGGAGGGCCACGGCAGGTTTACCCGAAAAACCAATATCCTTAATTGATACCCGACATAACACGTGCCGGCGGAATTCATATGTCGGGAAGCACTATGTATCTCAACTTGATTTCTCATCTTATGCCGGGTCATTCCGACTTACAGGGAAAACCCCTTAGCTCCTCCGAGTCATCGGTCCGCTACGTGGCAGAGCATCCCTGCCCAACGCCTCGATTATCGTGCACGGATGGACGTGCCACAGGCACGCACGCCACTTGCGTCATGCTAGTCGCCTCGGAGACTGTGCTCACGCCCACAATCAAGTGTGGTTGGACCACACCGCCCGCGTCTCCTCGGGTCCTGCCCGATCACGTGTGCCATTCTTAGACCGTTGGCATTCTGTGGCCTCTCGTGTGGCCGATCCTGCGGCGGTTAAGTCGCAACGGGAATCGTGCCACGGATCGTGGGGTGGTAACCTCTCGTCCGTTACGAGATCGTGCGCAGTAACTCCCGAACGCACGATCTCCTCCGCCGCCCATAAATAGTAGGGAGAGGATACGGCTCTCTCCCTCGCGCTCATTCACCTTCTTCCTTGCCTCCTTGCTCTCCTCCTTCTCCAGCGCACGCAGAGCACAGAGCCCGTCGCCGCCGCACGGATTCACACACGCCGACGAGCCGCCGCCGGACGACGCGCAGGACGCGCAGGACGCTGCGGTTGCATCCTTCGCCGCCGCCGCACCGGCACATCCCAGCGGTACGTTTTTTCTCTTTCTCTCTGTCCTTCTTCTTCCTCTGTTTCTTCGCCCTGTTCTTGTTCTTGTTCTTCACCGCGGCGACGCATCGCACGCCGCCGGTGACCTCACGGCCGTGGTTGCGGTGCGCCGCCGGCGGGTTAGCCGCCACGGCACTTCTTTCCTTCCTCTCTTCCTCTCCTTTAGATCTAGCATTTGTTTGCATCTTCCCGCATTTTCTCCCCTTTTTCTTTCTGTTTTCATTATGGCACATCTCGCTCACCGCCGGTGAACCCTTTGTTTGCAGATCTCGGTAATCTCCAATCAAGATGTCGGACGACGCCGCCCTCGAGGTGATTGACTCGGTTGAGGAAACCACCGTGGAGGGATCCACTCGGGCCTCCTGGGAAGGCTCTGATGTCGGACGAGCCGAGATTGACTGGTTGGTCCGGACGCGACGGATCCCGCCCGGAGTTGAGTGCCGAATGCCCGGCACCGAGACCACGCCGAGTCTCAAGGAGGGCGAACGAGTCGTCTTCGTCGCGCACTTCGAGCGGGGATTCGGATTACCCGCCAGTGTGTTCTTCCGAAACTTCCTTGATAGTTTCGGTCTCCAGCCTCACCACCTACCGGCCAACGCCATCACCACCTTATCCTCCTTCGCCTCCTTCACCGAGGGTTATCTCGGTCTCAAGGCCAGCGTCCGAGCATGGTCCAAGTACTTCGGATTCCGGAAGCAAGTCATTCCGAATCCTGCTGACCCGGCAGCTCCCAAGGTGATGACCCAGTGCGGGGCCGCCACCGTCACGCCTCGGCGCGGCTCCATCTTCCCCCGGATCAACGGCCTGGAGTCATGCCGGAAATGGCAGCGCTCCTTCTTCTACGTGAAGAACTCGACCGACATCGACAAGATCAACTTGCCGGATTTCGTCATCGGCCCCCCCACGGCGCAGCTCAACTGGGGGTACAATCCAGCCGACAAAGAGGCCGAGGTCAACCAGATCCACGAAGTCGTGGGACAGCTCCGAGCAGAAGGGTTAACTGCCGACGATCTGTTGGCGACATTCATCAGCCGCCGGGTCTCACCTCTTCAGCGCCGAGTCCACAAGATTTGCCACATGAGTGGCCCTCTTGACCCGACTCGGACAAGCACGGTCGAGCTGACCAAGGCCCAGATCCGGCAGCGGGTCAAGGCCATAGCTCGGACGAGGATGACGGAGGAGTGGGAGTGGGGAATAGAACCTTACAGCCGGAACAACCTTCCGCCCCAGGTAAACGACTTGCACCGACGTAACTTTCCTACCGACATAAATTTTTAAGTCGATTCCCTTTTTATACTCGGCCTTAATCTTTCTCCGTTTCCATTGTTCAGAGATTCGAGCGGCAAAAGAGGGAGGACGGCCGGGATCCGGCTGCCAAATGGGGTCCAGACCGGGTCGAAGCTGACTCGGTGGACCCGGATAATGACGACAACATGCCGATCCCTGATGTCGGCACAATTCCTGTCGGCACAGTTCCTGTCACCGGTAAGGCTCGCGCCCGAGATTGGTCAGATGATGATGATGACGACTGTCGGATTCTAGAGGTAGAAGATCCTCTCCCAGTTTCGTTTGCTTACCCGGTGCCCTCGCCCCCAGCTGACGCGGACGACCAGGTGCTCGAGGTGGAGCCCCTCGCCACGGGACCCAAGGGCGCAGTTCGGAAACGCCCAGCAGCAGCGACCGCCGGTGCCGGAACATCCGGCGCTCCCGCGAAGAAGCAGCGGCGGGTAAAGACTGCGGCGAAGCGCCGCGAGCGCCCAGTCACTAAGGGGTAAGACTCCCCTTTCACCGACATAACCTATATGCTTAGCCGTATTTACTTTTCTCCCTCTGACGATATACCCTGCTGTTTTGCCTTGCAGCTCCGCCCCTCTGGAGATTCCAACCGAGCCCACTGACTCGGATCCTGTCAGGACTCCGACTCCGCCTCGGCCGGACGACACGAGGCTGCCGAGTCCGCCACGGACCAGCCCGATAGTGCCTCCAACTGCCCCGGGATCCGGGACCGGAGAGGCCGAGTCGGTGGCGACCGACACATCCAAGAATCTCGGGGCCAGTACGTCGGCCCCCGAAACAGAGAAGACTGCGGCTCCAGAAGATTCGGCCCATCCGAGTCAGCCGCAGCAAGAACCGCCACAACCGCAACAGCAACAGCAACCGCAACAACAACAGCAACAGCAGCAGCAACAGCAACAGCAACAGCAACATCAGCAGCAGCAGCAGCAGCAGAGACAGCGCAGCTGCGACCGCAGCCGCAACCCGCTCCGACACAACCGCCACGGCCATCGACATCTAAGTCGAAATCCACATCGACATCCACGGCCAAGCCAACACCTCCACCGACACAACCGACGGCCAAGCCAACGCCGGCACCGGCACAACCGCAGCCACGGCCACAAACATCCAAGGCTCCAGTTCCTGCAACTGGGGAAACAACCGGAAAGGCACTGGTGACGACGGTGTCGGCTAATCCGGAGCGACAGCTGGTGGTGCCGGCGAGCCGCGGGACACCCCCAGTGTTATTAACCAGTACACATACCACTGACTGGGTGCATGCCCCGGTGCGAACCGACAGCGGAAAAAGCCTTGGTTCCCTCGAGCACTACAACACGGAGTGGAACGCTGCCGACATGGGCGAAGTGAGCTCGAGGCCACCCGCGAGCCAAATCCTCTCAGAACATCCGGCGAGTCCGAGTCTGGTTGGCCAAAAGATGGCCGCAGTAAAATCTGCCCTTTTCGCAGCCGACCAAGCAGCCGCGGTAAGCTATGCCGAGTAAATATAACTCGGTTTGTCTTTCTTTAATTTATATATCATCCATCCCCAGTCCCCGAGATTCGGGTCGAGTGACTGAAACTCGGCTGAGTAAAGATAACTCGGGCTGAATCTTTATCAATAATACTAATATCTCTTCTTTTCAGATCTGCATGACCAAACGCACGCAAGTGCACCGCAAACTTCTGCTGGCCCACAAAAGCCTCTCCGATAAACACAAGTTGCTGCGAGCCAAGCTGGACCAAATAGCTGACTCGGCGCTCAAGGTTGAAGGCCTGGAGAAACGGATCTCGGAAACCGAGTGTAAGCCACACTTTGCCCTTTCAATTTGCACTTGCATCAATCTGCTCCTTCTAACACTTGCTACCTCGGCACAGCCGCACATAAGGAGCGCGAGCTTGCTCACCAGGCCGAGCTAAAGAAAAATCAGGAGGAGATATCCCGGCTGAATGCCGAGCTGGAGTTAACTCGGAGTCGAGCCGCCGAGTCGGAAAGGAGCGCTACCGAGGAAAAGCGGCTCCGAGTCGAGGAAACCCGGAAACTCCAGGAGTCGCTTGCCGAATCCCAGTCTGAGGCTACCTCGGCCAAGAGCGAGCTTCAAACTTTGCAGGCCAAGATCGCACAGTGGCTGGTGGACATCTCCAAGATAAACTCCGAGATGGACAGTAAGCTCTCTTCCCTTCTGCCTTTATTCCTTCTTTCATCTTTCTTCATCTGTAACTTATTTCGGCGCCAGCCATTCCCTACTCAGAACGCTTCCCACACACCAAGGCCACCGCGGACAAGAGCGCGAACGAGCACCGGTTCGAGAAGATCCTAGGTGGCCCTATCTCGGCCGAGTGGGATATGGACACCCACCTGGTGGCGCTGAAGGCTCGCTTGGGGCCGATGAGATTAATCGGGATGAACCTCCTTACTGCTGCCATCCGAGCATACAACGTCCTCTGGCCCGGGAGTGAAGCCCCTCTGGTTGTTGACGAGCTGGCCACGTGCCTGCTGGCCTCCGAGGCAAGGCTTGATGACTGGCGTTCGTCCGCCGCCCGAGTCGGAGCGGATGAAGCGATGATGTACGTGCTGTCCTGGTACGAAGGGCTCGATCTCGACAAGCTCCAGACTCTGCGCGACGGGTCAAAGTGGCTCACTGATCCGGATCACATCCGGCGTCGTCAAGACTTTGCCCATGCTCTCATCCAGTACGCCCCGGTGCACTCCTTTGTCGCTGGCGACCGGGTTCCCCAATCCGAGGAGATCCCGGTTGAAGGAGACGAAGGAGAAGACGAAGACGAGGCCGTCGACGAAGAGATCGCAGCAGACGCTCCGCCCGAGTCAGCCACCGGCACTGCTACCGGGTCCACCGCCGAGGAAACCGCAGCCGAGACTCCAGCCTCTCCTTCTGCACAAAAAACCTCGGATGCTGCTGCCTGAACTTTTCAGAAAAAACTCGACTCGTTAAATCCCCGGAATGCCGGGTGCAGATGTAATATATACCTTGCACTTTTTATGGTTGCTACTTGACTTTTTTACTTTGCAAGTTTTAACAAGTTTAGCCGTATGCCGGATCACACTGAACCGAGTCCCCGAGTTCAATTTCTTGTTTACTATACTTCTGCCATCTCTGCTCTTGCCTACCATTCTTGGTGTCAGGCAGTCGAGTCACAAAACGACCGTTGTACAGCATACAGTACTTAGAAACTTGGGCAAATAGCCAAGGCCATCCGACATAAGGTTATTAAAAGGAAACCGAATCGCTCCTGGACCGAGTCCCCGAGTCGGTTTTCTTGTGTACTGCACCGAGTAACCTTTGCTCTTGCCTACCTTTCTCGGTGTCAAGCAGTCGAGTCACAAGATCACCAGTACAGCATACAATACTCACCATCATGGCGACATAGTTTTTAGAGCCATTCAACACAAACACATTATCTAAAAAAGGAAACCGAATCGCTCCTGGACCGAGTCCCCGAGTCGGTTTTCTTGTGTACTGCGCCTGGTAACCTTTGCTCTTGCCTACCTTTCTCGGTGTCAGGCAGTCGAGTCACAAGATCACAAGAACACAGCACACAATACTTACAGACATGGTGATACGGTTTTTAGAGCCATCCGACATAAGGAAATAAATACAAGGATAAAACACAGATTTGTTCAACAAGGCAGTCCCCGAGTCTCTTCTCGGGGTGCCGACATTTCATTTCTTAGTTTCGAGATACATACAGTAGGTCCTTAAGAGTAGAAGGGGCGGAGAAGAGCTACATTCCAAGGGCGTTTGGTCTCCTCTCCGGATCGGTCCATCCTGTTCTTCACCTGTTTCTGAGCATCTATAAGATAGTAGGCATCATTGTTCAAAGCTTTGCTCACGATAAACGGTCCCTCCCACGGAGGTGATAGCTTGTGCATCCCGGCCGTGCGCTGCACAAGCCTAAGCACGAGGTCTCCTTCTCGGAACTTGCGAGGATTCACCTTCCGACTGTGGTAACGTCGGAGATTTTGCTGATATATCGATGATTTGGACAACGCCAACTCTCGCGCTTCTTCGAGCAAGTCGACATCGTTCTCTCGGGCTTCTCTTGCCTCTGACTCGGTATATAAAGCAACTCTCGGCGAGTCGTGCTCTATGTCGGTTGGCAGAACTGCCTCTGCTCCGTAGACCAGGAAGAATGGCGTATAGCCGGTCGAGCGATTCGGTGTAGTCCGTAGACTCCACAGTACTGCCGGGATCTCATCCAGCCAACACCCCGGAGCACGTAACAGTGGCTCGATTAGCCGGGGTTTTATACCGGACAAGACCAGAGCGTTTGATCTTTCCACTTGCCCATTCGATTGCGGATGGGCGACCGACGCCAGGTCGAGTCGGATTCTCTTTTCTTGGCAAAACCGAGCAAAGTCTCCCTCGGCGAAATTTGTGCCGTTATCAGTGATGATGCTGTGTGGATGCCCATACCTCAGGATGATATCCTTTAAGAACGACACAGCTGTACGGCCATCACACTTTCTTATTGGTTTCACCTCGATCCACTTGGTGAACTTGTCCACCATCACCAATATGTGGGTCATGTTACCTCGGGCCGGTTAAACGGTCCTACCATATCCAAACACCACACCGCAAAGGGCCAAGTGATGGGGATAGTCTTGAGTGCAGACGCCGGCATATGAATCTTGTTTGCAAATCTTTGACATCCTTCACACTTCCGGACTATGTCCTCTGCCTGCTGCAGAGCACTCGGCCAGTAAAACCCATATCGGAATGCTTTGGCCACAATGGCTCGGGAAGAAGCGTGATGACCGCATTCTCCCTGATGGATATCTCGGAGGATCTTTTCTCCTTCTTCTGGTTCGACACACCGCTGGAGAACGGTGGTCACGCTTCTCTTGTATAACTCTCGGTTGATGATGGTGAAAGACTTGGATCGTCTCTGTATCTGCCTGGCCGAGATCTCATCACTCGGTAGGGTGCCATCCAACATAAATGTCATGATGGGTTGGGCCCATGTCGGTACCGGACGAGTTCCGAGTTCAGGCTCATCGACCTCCATGGCTTCAACCGACATGACGATACCCAACATAGGCTGACGAGTCCCCGAGTCCTCCCAAAGGATTCCCGAGTTTCGCCAAGCGGCTTTCCAATTTTCCAACTCTATTCTTGAGTCCGACATAACACACGAGACATCCATGGGAGTCCCCGGGTCCTGCAGAGCAGTCCCCGAGTCCTGCGGCGCAGTCCCCGGGTTCAGCGGCTTGCTCCCGACGTCAACGTCCATCGGGACGACATCGGATTCCGGAATACCCGGGATGAATATTGAGTCTGACTCGGGTGAAGGCTTAATTGATGGCTTGTGAAGATGCTCCAGAGACACTCCGGGTGGAATGGCCTGTCGGTATGATCCAATCTTGGACAGCATGTCTGCACTTTCATTCTCGGTCCGCCGGATGTGATTGAACTCGCAACCATCAAAGATCCCCGAGATCTTTTGGACATGGAATCGGTATGCCGCCATGTTGGCATCCAGGGCGTCCCAGTTGCCCGAGGTTTGCTGAATCACCAAATCCGAGTCACCATAACAGATTATTCGGCGAATCCCAATTTCCTTGGCCACCTTGAGTCCGTGGATCAATGCCTCATACTCGGCTACATTGTTGGATGCCGCGAAATGAACTTGCAGCACATATTTCAACTGGTCTCGCTTTGGCGAGGTGAGAACCACACCGGCACCCAGGCCTTCTTTTACCTTGGACCCGTCAAAGTGCATCCTCCAGTAGTTGGAGTCCGGCAGAGATGGTTCATACTCCATCTCGGCCCAGTCCACAAGAAACTCGGCCACTGCTTGAGACTTGATGGTATCTCTTCTCGCGTATTGCGGCGCATATGCCGCCAGCTCGATAGCCCACTTGGCTACTCGGCCACTTGCGTCTCGATTGCCGATGATTTCCGAGATAGGAGCTGCACTCACCACGGTTATCGGGTGCTCCTGGAAGTAATGCTTCAATTTCTTGGCCGCCAGGTACACACCATAGGTCATTTTCTGGTAGTGTGGATAATTTTGTTTCGAGGCGGAGAGTACCTCACTCAGGTAATACACCGGCCTCTGCACGGTGGTTCCCCCTTCTTCTCGTTCTACCACCACAACGACGCTGACGACTCGGTTAGTAGCTGCAATGTAAAGCAACATGGGCTCTCTTGGTAATGGCGAAGCCAATATTGGGGCAGTAGCCAACACCTTTTTCAACTCATGGAATGCCGAGTCCGCTTGCGGGGTCCAGCTAAATCTATCAGATTTTTTCATTAGCTGGTACAAAGGTAGAGCCCTTTCTCCCAACCGACCTAGAAACCGACTCAGGGAAGCCAGGCAACCCGTGAATTTTTGGACATCTCGGAGGCATCTCGGTAGCCTCATATTCTCTATTGCCCGGATCTTAGTCGGATTTGCCTCGATACCTCGGCTTGACACGAGGAAACCGAGTAATTTGCCGGCCGGCACACCGAATGTACATTTATCCGGATTAAGTTTTAGTCAGAATTTCCGCAGGTTTGCGAATGTTTCTCTGAGATCATCTAGCAGAGTATGTTTTTCTTTTGTTTTTATGACTATGTCGTCGACATATACTTGCACGTTTTTTCCTATCTGATCATGCAAACATTTCTGCATACAGCGCTGATACGTAGCGCCGGCATTTCTCAAACCAAAACACATGACACGATAGCAATAAGCCCCGTACGGGGTGATAAAAGCAGTTTTTATTTGATCATCCGGGTTTAACGGGATCTGGTGAAAACCAGAGTAGGCATCCACAAAGGACAACAGTTGACATCCGGCCGTGGAGTCGATCACCTGATCGATCCGGGGCAACGGGAACGGATCTTTCGGACAAGCCTTGTTCAGGTGGGTGTAGTCGATACACATGCGCCAGACAGTAGGTGCATCCGGTTCTTCCTTCTTTTTCTCCACCAGGACCGGGTTAGCTAACCAGTCCGGGTATTTCACTTCCACAACGGCATTCGACGCGAGTAACTTGGCTAACTCGTCACCCACCGCCTTCCTTCTTTCTTCGGCGAGACGCCGAGTCGGTTTGCTTCACAGGCCTAGCATCTGGCCTGACATGCAGAGAGTGCTCAGCCAACTCCCTCGGAACACCCAGCAAGTCCTGACTGGACCATGCAAAGATATCCCGATTCTCACGGAGGAAGTTGATGAGCTCGCTTTCCTATTTCTTGTCCAACCCGGCACCGATGATGACGGAGCGTTCCGGGTTAGCCTCGTCGATGCCGACCTTCTTCGATTCCTTCGCCGCCTGGAAGGTTGCAGTTTGCTGCGGTTAGCCGCACTCGGCATACCGAGTTGAGATGCCTGGGCCAAAGCCACCACCTCATGGATTCTCCTTTTCTCGGCGGCGATCACCAGTGATTCGGCCAGGGATGACCCGGCGAGGCGCACTCCATGGAACGCTTGTAGTCTCCCGAGATGGTATGACACCATTTGGACCCGGAAGCTTCATCTTCAGGTATGCCACATGAGTAGACGCCATGAACTTGGCGAGTGCCGGTCTGCCGAGTAAGCATGATACGGGCTCTCGAGATCCACGACCTCGAACAGCAGACTCTCAGTCCGGCAGTTGCTTTTGTCACCAAAGGCGACATCAACCCAAATCGTGCCCATGGGTGCATGTGATACACCGGCACAATGCCGTGAAAGGTGGTTCGGCTGGGCTGCATCATATTCTCGGTTATGCCGAGTTTCATCATGGTATCCCGGTACATGATGTTGATGCTGCTCCCGTTATCAACGAGGACCCGGGAAAACCTGACATTGATGCTAGGCCCGACGAATGTCGGATCCAACACTAGAGCATAACCTCCTGGGTTGGGCATGACCTTGGATGGTCATGATGCTCCAGCTGATCTCATCCTCGGACCAATACATGAATTTCGGCACGCCGGCATAACGGCATTTACTCCATCGCTCGCCTGTGCTGACTCTGCTTGTCATGGGCTCGGTCACAAAGNGAACGACACAGCTGTACGGCCATCACACTTTCTTATTGGTTTCACCTCGATCCACTTGGTGAACTTGTCCACCATCACCAATATGTGGGTCATGTTACCTCGGGCTTTAAACGGTCCTACCATCCAAACACCACACTGCAAAGGGCCAAGTGATGGGATAGTCTTGAGTGCAGACCCGGCATGTGAATCTTGTTTGCAAATCTGACATCCTTCACACTTCCGGACTATGTCCTCTGCCTGCTGCAGAGCACTCGGCCAGTAAAACCCATATCGGAATGCTTTGGCCACAATGGCTCGGGAAGAAGCGTGATGACCGCATTCTCCCTGATGGATATCTCGGAGGATCTTTTCTCCTTCTTCTGGTTCGACACACCGTTGGAGAACGGTGGTCACGCTTCTCTTGTATAACTCTCGGTTGATGATGGTGAAAGACTTGGATCGTCTCTGTATCTGCCTGGCCGAGATCTCATCACTCGGTAGGGTGCCATCCAACATAAATGTCATGATGGGTTGGGCCCATGTCGGTACCGGACGAGTTCCGAGTTCAGGCTCATCGACCTCCATGGCTTCAACGACATGACGATACCCAAACATAGGCTGACGAGTCCCCGAGTCCTCCCAAAGGATTCCCGAGTTTCGCCAAGCGGCTTTCAATTTTCCAACTCTATTCTTGAGTCCGACATAACACACGAGACATCCATGGGAGTCCCCGGGTCCTGCAGAGCAGTCCCCGAGTCCTGCGGCGCAGTTCCCGGGTTCAGCGGCTTGCTCCCGACGTCAACGTCCATCGGACGACATCGGATTCCGAATACCCGGGATGAATATTGAGTCTGACTCGGGTGAAGGCTTAATTGATGGCTTGTGAAGATGCTCCAGAGACACTCCGGGTGGAATGGCCTGTCGGTATGATCCAATCTTGGACAGCATGTCTGCACTTTCATTCTCGGTCCGCCGGATGTGATTGAACTCGCAACCATCAAAGATCCCCGAGATCTTTTGGACATGGAATCGGTATGCCGCCATGTTGGCATCCAGGGCGTCCCAGTTGCCCGAGGTTTGCTGAATCACCAAATCCGAGTCACCATAACAGATTATTCGGCGAATCCCAATTTCCTTGGCCACCTTGAGTCCGTGGATCAATGCCTCATACTCGGCTACATTGTTGGATGCCGCGAAATGAACTTGCAGCACATATTTCAACTGGTCTCGCTTTGGCGAGGTGAGAACCACACCGGCACCCAGGCCTTCTTTTACCTTGGACCCGTCAAAGTGCATCCTCCAGTAGTTGGAGTCCGGCAGAGATGGTTCATACTCCATCTCGGCCCAGTCCACAAGAAACTCGGCCACTGCTTGAGACTTGATGGTATCTCTTCTCGCGTATTGCGGCGCATATGCCGCCAGCTCGATAGCCCACTTGGCTACTCGGCCACTTGCGTCTCGATTGCCGATGATTTCCGAGATAGGAGCTGCACTCACCACGGTTATCGGGTGCTCCTGGAAGTAATGCTTCAATTTCTTGGCCGCCAGGTACACACCATAGGTCATTTTCTGGTAGTGTGGGTAATTTTGTTTCGAGGCGGAGAGTACCTCACTCAGGTAATACACCGGCCTCTGCACGGTGGTTCCCCCTTCTTCTCGTTCTACCACCACAACGACGCTGACGACTCGGTTAGTAGCTGCAATGTAAAGCAACATGGGCTCTCGTGGTAATGGCGAAGCCAATATTGGGGCAGTAGCCAACACCTTTTTCAACTCATGGAATGCCGAGTCCGCTTGCGGGGTCCAGCTAAATCTATCAGATTTTTTCATTAGCTGGTACAAAGGTAGAGCCCTTTCTCCCAACCGACCTAGAAACCGACTCAGGGAAGCCAGGCAACCCGTGAATTTTTGGACATCTCGGAGGCATCTCGGTAGCCTCATATTCTCTATTGCCCGGATCTTAGTTGGATTTGCCTCGATACCTCGGCTTGACACGAGGAAACCGAGTAATTTGCCGGCCGGCACACCGAATGTACATTTATCCGGATTAAGTTTTAGTCAGGAATTTCCGCAGGTTTGCGAATGTTTCTCTGAGATCATCTAGCAGAGTATGTTTTTCTTTTGTTTTTATGACTATGTCGTCGACATATACTTGCACGTTTTTTCCTATCTGATCATGCAAACATTTCTGCATACAGCGCTGATACGTAGCGCCGGCATTTCTCAAACCAAAACACATGACACGATAGCAATAAGCCCCGTACGGGGTGATAAAAGCAGTTTTTATTTGATCATCCGGGTTTAACGGGATCTGGTGAAAACCAGAGTAGGCATCCACAAAGGACAACAGTTGACATCCGGCCGTGGAGTCGATCACCTGATCGATCCGGGGCAACGGGAACGGATCTTTCGGACAAGCCTTGTTCAGGTGGGTGTAGTCGATACACATGCGCCAGACAGTAGGTGCATCCGGTTCTTCCTTCTTTTTCTCCACCAGGACCGGGTTAGCTAACCAGTCCGGGTATTTCACTTCCACAACGGCATTCGACGCGAGTAACTTGGCTAACTCGTCACCCACCGCCTTCCTTCTTTCTTCGGCGAGACGCCGAGTCGGTTGCTTCACAGGCCTAGCATCTGGCCTGACATGTAGAGAGTGCTCAGCCAACTCCCTCGGAACACCCAGCAAGTCCTGACTGGACCATGCAAAGATATCCCGATTCTCACGGAGGAAGTTGATGAGCTCGCTTTCCTATTTCTTGTCCAACCCGGCACCGATGATGACGGAGCGCTCCGGGTTAGCCTCGTCGATGCCGACCTTCTTCGATTCCTTCGCCGCCTGGAAGGTTGCAGATTGCTGCGGGTTAGCCGCACTCGGCATACCGAGTTGAGATGCCTGGGCCAAAGCCACCACCTCATGGATTCTCCTTTTCTCGGCTGCGATCACCAGTGATTCGGCCAGGGATGACCCGGCTGAGGCGCACTCCATGGAACGCTTGTAGTCTCCCGAGATGGTGATGACACCATTTGGACCCGGAAGCTTCATCTTCAGGTATGCCACATGAGTAGACGCCATGAACTTGGCGAGTGCCGGTCTGCCGAGTAAGGCATGATACGGGCTTTCGAGATCCACGACCTCGAACAGCAGACTCTCAGTCCGGCAATTGCTCTTGTCACCAAAGGCGACATCAACCCAAATCGTGCCCATGGGTGCATGTGATACACCGGGCACAATGCCGTGAAAGGTGGTTCGGCTGGGCTGCATCATATTCTCGGTTATGCCGAGTTTCATCATGGTATCCCGGTACATGATATTGATGCTGCTCCCGTTATCAACGAGGACCCGGGAAAACCTGACATTGATGCTAGGCCCGACGAATGTCGGATCCAACACTAGAGCATAACCTCCTGGGTTGGGCATGACCCTTGGATGGTCCTTGATGCTCCAGCTGATCTCATCCTCGGACCAGTACATGAATTTCGGCACTGCCGGCATAACGGCGTTTACCTCCATCGCACGCCTGTGCTGACTCTGCTTGTCGTTGGGCTCGGTCACAAAGACCATGTAACTTTGGTGAGGTTCTCGGTATTGATTTTGCCGACTCGGACCAGCGTTGCTGCCGGGGTAGTTGGAGTTGTTGTTGGTGTTGGCCATGTTGGCCACTTGGTTGACATCTTCAGGCCTTGCTTGGGCATTTACTGGAATAGCATTCACACCCGTGAGCAGTCCTGGCCGAGTCGCCGGACCGGTGTTCTCCTGCGGGCGCCTGTTCCGGCTGCAGTTCCGGTTTGAGTGCTGAGCCGGTCTGCTGGGGTGTTTGGTGTGGTAGCTGCAGGGATCATTCGGCATCGTCCCATTGGGGCTAGCCCACTGCCTCTTGTCGCCGTTCCACGGCTTTCTTTCGCCATTCCATGGTCTTTTTTCGCCGTCCCACGGCCTCCTTCCTTCCGAGTTCTGGCCCCATATAGGACCGTCATTTTTCTGTCTCTGGCTGCTGCCGGCACCCATCTGATCTTGGTCGATGGCAGCAACCTGGTCTGACCCGTATCGGTAATCCGGCCTCTCTTCCCTTCTCTTTCCTCGGTAATCCGAGCGTTCACCTCGCCGACCCGATCTGTCTCTGTCGACCGGGGCCAGTAAGGGCTGTGTCGGATCACCGAGCGCATAACTGTCGGCAATTGACATTGTCTCGGCCAAGGTGGCCGGCATCTCCCTCTGGAGTCTCTGCCAAAGCATGGAGCCATGTCGGCATCCTTGCGCAAACCAGGCAATGGCTTGCGACTCAATCACTCCTTCACAGGAGTTCCGGATCGTGCTCCACCGGGTTAGATATTCCCGGTCTGTTTCGTCTTCTCGCTGCCGACACATGGACAGCTGCTGAGGTCGATTCGGCCTCTTGTAAGTGCTGGAGAAGTTGCTGACAAAAGCGTCAGAGAAGTCGAGCCAGCAGTCAATACTGTTCTCCTCCAGGTTATTCAGCCAGATTCGGGCTGGTCCTTCAAGCATTTGCGGTACATACCGCACCGCCCATCTGCGACTTCCGCCGGCAATGTGCACCGCGGTGACATAGTCTGTCAGCCAATCCTCCGGCTTGGTGCTGCCGTCATAGGTCTTGGCACCCCGAGGTAATTGGAAATTCGGCACTGGTGCCTGCTTCATGATCCGGGGTCCAAAACATGCGGGACCCGGTGGGCCTTGTTCCTCCAGCAGTTCAGACAGATAGATTCTGTCCAGCTTGTTGCGTACATCGTGTGCCGGTAACTGGCGAGTTCCCAGCCTTGCGCCGAGTGCACCCTCGGACGCCAATTCTCGGTATCTTGTGTACCCGGCACGCTCCATGGCCGAGTAACCATCATCATATCGGTCTGCGGCCGGCTCGGCATACCCGGCACCCGCTTGACGACGAGGTGGAATGGGTACCGGATACCGAGGTGGCTGACCTTGATTCGCCGGGATAACTTGGTTCTCTTCCTGCCTGCCCTGGGCGGGTCCTGATTTTCCCCGACCGGCATTGCCTTGCTCGGCTACTCTCTTTCCGGCGTAGGCCGGATCGTACGCTTGTATCTGCTTGTTCTTGCCAGAGTTCACACTCTGGCCCCTGCTCCTGCCGACATACGGCGAAGAGGCTTGTCCCTTGGACACTCCTCCGGCTCCACCATCCGAGTGAAGGAACCGAGATCCACCCGCATCCGGGTTGGCCTTGCGATAGGCCTCGTTTTGTCGGTTAGCGACAGCCACCAACTCATTGACTCGGTCCTGTTGCCTACTGCGAGCTTCACCGGTTAAACCGGCCAACTCGGCTATGGCTGCCTCTGCCGCCCTAAGGTTCTTTCCGGGCGTGCTGTATCTCGGCTTTTCGGCCGACACATGACTAGCAGTTCTAGCAGACCTAGCTCTACCATCTCTAGCTATCTCTGCATTAAGGTCTCTACCTCGGGCACGCACCTCGTCGATGCGACTAACTGGGTTTGCTGCCGGAGTAAAACCATGAGCCGAGTTATACTCACGCATTGATATGTCGAACTCCTGCCTGACTCGGGCCACCTCCTGGGCCTCTCGGAGTATCTCCTGGCGCTGCTGCTCCAACTCCGCCTGAGTTAGAGCAACGTCTGCACCCGGTGCGACTGGTGTTGCCAGCTTCTGAATCGCGTCCTGAAGAGGACTCGGCGTCGCCGGCACGCTGGATGTACTGGCCTGCGCCGCACGGTTCTCCGGTTTCTCCAAGGGCGGACGCCCTGTTCTTGCCGACCTGGTGCCGGGGTCAGCCTCGCCCGCCATGGTCTTGCCGACACCGACACCCGGGGCGGTCATCATGACTTCCACGCAACTAGCGGGGCGAGCGGTACGCCGGCCGCGAGCTGCGCAGACTGCGGGTGGATCCGCTCCCAGCTGCACCCTTTCGGGGAACCTGCAAGGGACCTCGGTGGCGACGTAGACCGTGAGCGCGCCGAAGTCGATGAGGCATCCGTTCCGGGGCAGTGGCCTGCTGCCGAAACAGCCTGCGTTGTCGGCGATGACGTTGAGGGAGCCGAATCTGTGGACAAGGCCACAGACTACACGCTCACCCGACGCGATGATAGAGCCCGTCCGGATGTAAACTCCAGCCAGCGCCGCTGATGTCCCCACGGTGGGCGCCAACTGTCGTGGTGGTGTCACGGCAGATGCCATAGATGGCTTGATCTGTGGGGCCGATGGACGCTGGAGGCACCCGGGGAGGGCTTGCGCACACGAACACGCACACGAAGAACACAACTCGAACACACACACAATTTTACCCAGGTTCGGGGCTCTCGTGAGGAGATAACACCCCTACTCCTGCCTATATGATCGATATATATGGACTATCTCTGATTTACAAGCTTGCTCCTTGAGCTGTGATGGAAGAACAGCACGGTCTAGGCCACAACCGAGTCTCGGGGCTGCTCGTTGGTTCTCTACTGGCTACCAAGTGAAGGCTCAAGTGTCTATGCGAGGCAAGTATCCGTGCATCCGTCGTCGTAAGAGGAGCCCCTGGTGCTCCTTATAAAGGGAAGCCCAGGGCACAAGTTAGGGCTGACATCAGTGCTGGCGTAGTCCGGACTGTAGCCACGCCCGGTGCTCTGACCGCTTCCGTCATCGCGTCGTGGCACGTTCCATCTGTCTCCTCCAACACACTGCTCCCTGGTACCGCTTCGGTCAGCGGCATGGAGGTCAGTCATTCTGGTCAAGTGGCCTCGTCCCATCGTGCAAGTGGCTCTGCGTCCTGACCCGTGATTGTAGGGACAAGACCTGCGCCTTGACCATAGCCCGAGTAAGCTTCCTTATTCGGCACAGGCATGCCGAATCCCCTGTAACTCGGTTTCGCCTTCCCTGCACACAAGAAGAACAAAGAACGATCCGACATATAACTTGCGTGATCCGACATAACCATATGTCGGTTTAGTCATGACCCGGCCAACTCCGAGTCAGTCGGTACAGTTATGTCGGTTTCAGTGATCCGGTCAACCCCGAGTCAATACTTATATCGGCGTCTTGCCCCTATTCGGGGGTTGCCCCCCGACAGTCGGAGATTTTGCTGATATATTGCCGACTTGGACAATGCCAATTCTCTTGCTTCCTCGAGCAGATCAACATCATTTTCTCGGGCTTCTTTTGCCTCTGACTCGGTATACAACGCGACTCTCGGCGAGTCATGCTCTATGTCGATCGGCAGAACTGCCTCTGCTCCATAAACCAGGAAGAATGGCGTATAGCCAGTGGAACGATTCAGCGTGGTCCGCAGACTCCACAGTACTGCCGGAATCTCATCCAGCCAACAACCCGGAGCACGCAACAGTGGCTCAATCAACCGGGGTTTGATGCCGGATAAGATTAAGGCATTTGATCTTTCTACTTGTCCATTGGACTGCGGATGCGCAACCGAGGCCAGGTCTAGCCGGATTCTTTTTTCCTGGCGAAACCGAGCAAAGGCTCCCTCAGCGAAATTTGTGCCATTATCCGTGATAATGCTATGCGGGTGCCCATACCTTAGGATAATATCCTTTAGGAATGACACGGCTGTGCGGCCATCGCACTTTCTGATTGGCTTCACCTCGATCCACTTGGTGAACTTGTCCACCATCACCAGGATGTGAGTCATGTTACCTCGGGCTGGTTTAAATGGTCCCACCATATCCAGACACCATACTGCAAATGGCCAAGTGATAGGAATAGTCTTAAGAGCTGATGCCGGCATATGAATCTTATGAGCAAACCTCTGACATCCTTCACATTTTCGGACAATATCTTCTGCTTGTTGCAAAGCGCTGGGCCAGTAGAACCCATATCGGAATGCTTTAGCCACTATAGCTCGGGAAGAGGCGTGGTGACCACACTCCCCCTGGTGAATATCTCGGAGGATTCTTTCTCCCTCTTCTGGCTCGACACAGCGCTGAAGCACAGTGGTCACACTTCTCTTGTACAGCTCATGATTGATGATGGTGAAGGATTTGGATCGTCTCTGAATCTGTCTAGCCGAGACCTCATCACTCGGTAGAGTGCCATCCAACATGAATGTCATGATGGGCTGTGCCCATGCCGGTACTGGGCGAGTGCCGGGTACAGGCTCGTCGATTTCCATTGCATCAACCGACATCACCACACCCGACATAGGCTGGTGAGTCCCCGAGTCCTCCCAAGGAGTCCCCGAGTTCCGCCAAGCAGCTTTCCAATTCTTCAGCGTAGCCACCGAGTCTTGCTGAATGTAATCAACCTCCATGGAAGTCCCCGGGTCCTGTGCAGCAGTCCCCGAGTCCTGCAACTTGCTTCCGACGTCTACATCCATCGGGATGATACCGAGTTCCGGATTACCCGGGATGAATATCGATTCTGATTCGGGTGAAGGCTTGATTGATGGCTTGTGAAGATGCTCCAGTGATACTCCGGGCGGAATGGCTTGCCGATATGACCCAATCTTGGACAACATGTCTGCACTTTCGTTATCTGTCCGCCGAATATGAGTGAACTCGCACCCATCAAAGAATCCTGAAATCTTCTGGACATGGAACCGGTATGCCGCCATGTTGGCATCTAGGGCATCCCAGTTGCCGGATGTTTGCTGAATCACCAGGTCCGAGTCGCCATAGCAGATGATCCGGCGGATTCCAATTTCTTTGGCCACTTTGAGCCCATGAATCAGTGCTTCATACTCGGCGACATTGTTGGATGCTGCGAAATGGACTTGCAACACATATTTCAGTTGATCTCGCTTTGGTGAGGTGAGAACTACACCAGCTCCCAGGCCATCCTTTACTTTGGACCCGTCAAAATGCATTCTCCAGTAGTTGGAATCCGGCAGGGACGGCTCATATTCCATCTCGGCCCAGTCCACAAGGAACTCGGCCACCGCTTGAGATTTAATGGTATCTCTCCTCGCGTACTGCGGCGCATAAGCCGCAAGCTCAATAGCCCATTTGGCAACTCGGCCACTGGCATCTTTGTTGCCTATGATTTCCGACACCGGAGCCGCACTTACAACAGTTATGGGATGCTCCTGGAAGTAATGTTTTAGCTTTTTGGCTGCCATGTAGACACCATAAGTCATTTTTTGATAGTGAGGGTAGTTTTGTTTTGATGTGGAGAGCACCTCACTCAAATAATATACCGGCCTCTGCACGGTAGCTCCTTCTTCTTCTCGCTCTACCACCACTATGACACTAACTACCCGGTTAGTGGCCGCAATGTAGAGCAGCATGGGCTCACTCGGTAAAGGTGAAGCCAATATCGGTGCAGTTGCCAACATTACTTTCAACTCATGAAACGCCGAATCCGCTTGCGGAGTCCAGCTGAACCTGTCTGATTTTTTCATCAATTGGTATAAGGGCAAGGCCTTTTCTCCCAACCGACCTAGGAAACGGCTCAGAGACGCCAGACATCCAGTGAATTTCTGGACATCTCGGAGACATCTCGGCAACTTCATATTTTCTATCGCCCGGATCTTAGTCGGGTTTGCCTCAATACCTCGGTTAGATACGAGGAAACCGAGTAACTTTCCTGCCGGTACACCGAATGTACATTTATCCGGATTAAGTTTAAGTCGGAATTTTCTCAGGTTTGCGAATGTTTCCCTAAGGTCATCCAGCAGTGTGTGTTTTTCTTTAGTTTTAATGACTATGTCGTCGACATACACCTGTACATTCTTGCCTATTTGGTCATGCAGACATTTTTGCATACAACGCTGATAAGTTGCGCCAGCATTTCTCAGGCCAAAACACATAACACGATAGCAATAAGCCCCGTACGGGGTGATAAAAGCAGTCTTTATTTGATCATCAGGATTTAGCGGTATCTGGTGAAAACCAGAATACGCATCTACAAAGGAGAGTAGTTCACACCCGGCCGTGGAGTCGATCACCTGATCGATCCGGGGCAGCGGGAATGGATCTTTAGGACATGCTTTGTTCAGGTGTGTGTAGTTGACACACATGCGCCAGAAAGTGGCAGCATTCGGTTCATCTTTCTTCTTCTCTACCAGGACCGGGTTAGCCAACCAGTCCGGGTACTTCACTTCTACCACAGCATTTGACGCAAGTAACTTGGCTAACTCGTCACCCACAGCTTTCCTTCTTCCTTCGGCAAGACGCCTTGTCGGTTGCTTCACAGGCCTAGCATCTGGCCTGACATGCAGAGAGTGCTCAGCCAACTCCCTCGGGACACCCGGCAGATCCTGACTGGACCATGCGAAGATATCCCGATTCTCACGGAGGAAGTGGATGAGCTCGCTTTCCTATTTGCTGTCCAGCCCGGCACCGATGATGACGGTGTGGTCCGGGTTAGACTCGTCGATGCCAACTTTCTTGGACTCCTTCGCCGCCTGGAAGGTTGCAGTCTGCTGTGGGTTGGCCGGACTCGGTATACCGAGTTGAGCAGATTGGGCCAGAGCCACCACCTCATGGATTCTCTTCTTCTCGGCAGCGATCACAAGTGACTCGGCCAGCATAGATCCGGCAGAGGCACACTCCATGGAACGCTTGTAGTCACCCGAGATAGTGATGACACCATTCGGACCCGGCATGTTCATCTTCAAGTAAGCCACATGAGTGGACGCCATGAACTTGGCGAGTGCTGGCCTACCGAGCAAGGCATGATACGGGCTTTCGAGGTCCACAACCTCGAACAACAGACTCTCGGTCCTGCTATTGCTTTTGTCGCCGAAGGCAACATCGACCCACACGGTGCCCATAGGTGCATGCGAGACACCCGGCACAATACCATGAAAGGTAGTTCTGCTTGGCTGCATCATGTTCTCGGTTATACCGAGCTTGACCATGGTATCTCGGTACATAATATTGATGCTGCTCCCGTTGTCCACAAGGACCCGGGTGAACCTGACATTAATGCTTGGTCCGACGAATGTTGGATCCACAACCAGAGCATAACCTCCGGGATTCGGCATGACCTTGGGATGGTCCTTGACACTCCAACTGATCTGATCCTCGGACCAGTACATGAATTTCGGCATCACCGGCATAACAGCATTTACCTCCATCGCACGCCTGTGCTGACTCTGTTTGTCATTGGGTTCGGTCACAAAGACCATGTAACTCTGGTGAGGCTCTCGGTACTGATTCTGCCTACTCGGGCCAGCATTGCCGTTGTAATTGTTGTTGTTGTTGTTGTTTGCTACCTGGTTGACGTCCTCCTGCCTCGGCTGAGCATTCAGAGGCTGAGTGTTGGCACCTGTCAAAGGTGCGGGTCTCGGTGTCGGACCAGCAGCCGCTGGCTGATTCTTGTGCCGGTCACAGTCACGAGTCGAGTGTTGAGCTGGTTTGCTGGGATGTCGGGTGTGAAAGCAGCAAGGGCCATCCAGCATCTTCTCGTAGATGTACCTCTCCTGATCATCCAACTGTTTCTTGTTGCCACTCCATGGCTTCCTTTCTCCGTTCCATGGCTTTCTCTCGCCGTTCCACGGCTTCCTCTCGCCGTTCCATGGCTTTCTTCCTTCCGAGTTCTGGCCCCAAGAGGGACCCTCATTCTTCTGGCGCTGGCTGCTGCCGGCACCCGCTTGATCTTGGTCGACAGCTGCGACCTGGTCCGATCCGTATCGGTAATCCGGTCGGTCGTCTCTTCTCTTGTTCCGGTTGTCCGGGCGATCGCTACGCCGGCTCGATCTGTCTCGGTCTTGAGCAGGATACCTTCTGCCCACGTCAACCTGGGTCAGCAAGGGCTGTGTCGGGTCACCGAGTGCATAGCTGTCAGCAATTGACATTGTCTCGGCCAAGGTGGCCGGCATTTCCCTCTGGAGTCTCTGCCAAAGCATGGAGCCATGTCGGCATCCTTGCGCAAACCAGGCAATGGCTTGTGACTCAATCACTCCTTCACAGGAGTTCCGGATCGTGCTCCACCGGGTTAGATATTCCCGGTCTGTTTCGTCTTCTCGCTGCCGACACATGGACAGCTGCTGAGGTCGATTCGGCCTCTTGTAAGTACTGGAGAAGTTGCTGACGAAGGCGTCGGAGAAGTCGAGCCAGCAGTCAATGCTGTTCTCCTCCAGGTTGTTCAGCCAGATTCGGGCTGGTCCCTCTAGCATCTGCGGCACATACCGTACGGCCCATCTGCGACTGCCACCAGCGATATGCACCGCTGTGACGTAATCTGTCAGCCAGTCCTCCGGCTTGGTGCTGCCGTCATAGGTCTTTGCACCCCGGGGGAGCTGGAAATTCGGCACCGGTGGCTGTTTCATGATCCGGGGTCCAAAGCACGCAGGACCCGGTGGGCCTTGCTCCTCCAGCAGTTCAGACAGATAGATTCTGTCAAGCTTGTTGCGGACGTCATGAGCCGGTAGCTGGCGAGCTCCCAGCCTAGCACCGAGTGCACCCTCGGTTGCCAGATCTCTGTATCTTGTATACCCGGCACGTTCCATGGCCGAGTAACCATCATCATATCGGTCGGCGGCTGGCTCGGCATACCCGGCACCCGCTTGCTGACGAGGTGGATTGGGTGCCGGATACCGAGGTGGCTGACCCGGATTTGCCGGATTAACTCGGTTGGCTTCATGTCTGCCCTGAACAGGTCCTAGAGCTCCCTGTCCGGGTTGACCTTGGGCAGCCTTCTGCTTTCCGGCATATACCGGATCATACGCCTGCAGCTGTTTGTTCTTGCCAGAGTTCACACTCTGGCCACGGCTTGCGCCGACATACGGCGAAGAGGCCTGTCCCTTGGACGCTCCTCCAGCATTTCCACCCGAGTAAAGGTACCCGGATCCTCCTACACCCGGATTCGCATTCCGGAATGCCTCATTCTGTCTGTTGGCTACAGCTACCAACTCATTAACTCGGTCCTGCTGCCTATCACGAGCTTCACCGGCTAAATTAGGTAACTCAGCTATAGCAGCCTCAGCAGCTCTAAGATTCTTGCCCGGGGTACTGTATTTCGGCCGGCCTGCCGACACATAACTAGCAGTTCTACTAGATTTGGCTCTACCATCTCTAGCTATCTCTGCATTTAGGTCTCTACCTCTAGCACGTACCTCATTTATGCGACTAACCGGGTTAGCTACCGGTGTAAAACCATGAGCGATATTGTACTCACGGAGGGAGATGTCGAAGTCCTGCTTGACTCGGGCCACTTCCTGAGCCTCCCGGAGTATCTCCTGGCGCTGCTGTTCCAACTCCGCCTGAGTCAGAGCAACATCTGCGCTCGGAGCCACTGGAGTCGTCAGCTTCTCGATCGCGCCCTGAAGAGGACTCGGCGTCACCGGCACAGCAGATGTACCGGCCTGCTCCGGACGATTCTCCGGCCTCTCCAGCGGCGGGCGCGCCGTCCTGGTGGTTCTGGTGCTGACCTCGGCATCAACAACCGGGGCGGTCATCATGACCTCTGCACAGCTAGCGGCGGGACGGGCGATACGTCGGCCGCAAGCTGCGCACACAGCGGGGGGATCCGCTGCAACCTGCACCCTTTCGGGAAACCGGCAGGGAACCTCGGTGGCGACGTAGACGGTGAGGGAGCCGAACTCGATGAGACAACCGTTCCGGGGCAGTGGCCTGCTGCCGAAACAGCCGGCGTTGTCGCTGACGACGTTGAGCGAGCCGAACCTGTGGACAAGGCCACAGAGAACGCGCTCACCCGACTCGATGAAGGAACCCGTCCGGATGAACACACCAGCCAGCGCCGCTGCTGGCCCCACGGTGGGCGCCAACTGTCGTGGTGGTGTCACGGCAGATGCCATATAGGCTTGATGTGGGGCCGATTGGACGCTGGAGGTACCGGGGAGGGCTTGCACGCACGGCGTACAGACAAGAAACACACACTCACTCACACACACGCACACGATTTACCCAGGTTCGGGGCTCTCGTGAGGAGATAACACCCCTACTCCTGCCTGCTACTTGATTTATATGTGGATTACAACTGGTTACAAACTTGCTCCTCGAGCGGTATGCGAAGAACCGCAAGATCTAAGCCTCTGCCGAGTCTCAGAACAACTCTCTGGCTCTCCTCTAGCTCTCAAGGAAAGATGTATCTGCTCAGCGTCTAGGCTCTAATGAAGTGTTGCCCGTCCCTCTAAGAGGTACCCCTGGCACTCCTTATATAGGGAAACCCAGGGTTACAGTGTAAGACATGGCTACTGTCGCCATACTCCTTGGTCTCCGGCCGACACGGGCGCTGCTGCACCATACCCAGACCGTGGCAGCGCTGGTCGCCACGGTCTCCTCTGTGTCAGACAGCATGCCCACGCCTAGGCCTAGCGCCACTGTGCCGCGCCGCACGCGACAGAGGCGTGGCCGAGGCACAGCACGCCCGTCCACTTGCAGCACACCGCCGCCCTTGTCTCGCTCCGTGTCTCAAGGAGCTTGGTCCACCGTCCGGGATAACCTTCACCCGGCATAGGCACACCCATGCCCGTAACTCGGTTTGCCCTCTCCTGCACATAAGAACAATAAAGGAGATTCCGACATCTAATAATCATGATCCGACATAGAGATATGTCGGCTAACCTTTACCCGGTTGACCCCGGATAAAACCTGTATGGTATGTCGGTTTCCATTGACTCGGTCAACTCCGAGTCAACCTTATTTTACCATATTGACCCCACTCGGGGGCTTCCCCCCGACAGTCACACTAGAACACGGAGTCCTACTCTACGTCTTGGTCTTCCAAGTTAAGGCTCCGGGTTGTACTTGGACTCCTTCCGGACGGGTCCTTTCTTCATCATGGGCCTCGGTCGGCTTGTCTCCAGCCCAGCCCATGTGACTTGATACGTGACTCGGCTTTGGCCTTCTTGGTCTTAGCGGGTCTACTTTCCGGGTCCATGGGCCTACCTATAAAGTATCCCCCCATCAGTATGGAAGTGTTGAACGTGGCTCCCCTGGCGTATCGGCCACCTCCTCCCCAGGCTAAGAAACCTCGGGTGTCGACACGCTGGAACGTCCTCAAGGCTCCTGCTGGTGGCTTGACTCCTCCCGTATCTTCCTCGGATCCGGAGAAAACATCTGACTCAGAGCCACACAAAACGACTGCTTCAACTCCTCCTGTATCTTCTGCTACACCACCAAGGACTCGACCCGCCAGTGCTTCATCAGACTTGCTCCAAAGACGCGAAGGACATGTTAGTTAATTTGCTACTCGAATTAATTTTGCAGAATCTGCGGGTTTCACCCTCAGTAGCCCCCGAGGCTGGGTGCAATTGTGTGCAATTGGGCGCGGGCTTTTAATTTTCCTCATCTAATCTCTTTTGTGTTTCGTCATGTAGCCTTACGTGCATAAGATGTTGGATCTGGCTACCGAGTTTGTGCACGTAGAGACCGAGAAGAACACCCTTCGAGACAAGATGGAAGAGTCACAGGGTGAGCTTTTCTTATTTCCTTGTACTAGCTAATATGCAGACTGTTGGCTGAGTTCCATCTGAATTTTGCAATTCTGTGTAGGGGCCCTGAATCGCGCAAATACTGAAAACCAGAACCTTACTCGTCATGCCAACGATCTGGAAGCTCGAATTGCTTTACTCGAAAAAAAGCTGGAAGTGCTAAAGAAGCAGCATGAAGAAGAGTCCCAAGAAGCTTTGAAGCGAGATGAGGAACTGGCTTCACAGGCTGACTCCTTGGCCAACTCTCTTTCGGGTAAATATTTCACTGTCGCTCGTTCTGACAATACTTTGTCAGTGCAACTTTCTCACTTGACTTCTGTGTAGATGCTTTGGGCTTGAAGCTTGACACTGTTGGTCGCGAGCGTGTGGATTGCCTTTGTGATGTTGTACGTTTGGCCAAAGATTATGGCACCTGCGCTTGTGGCCTCATGGAAAAAGCTAAGGGTGCATTTTCTTTGATTCGGAGAAGCATGTATCCGGATGAAGAAAATGCACCCAAGACTTTCGACCAGCTGGTGGAAGCATTCAGCGCGGAAGACGACCCTCTTGGCGAGTACAGCCGCGAGCAGACTCTCTGCGGCGCAGAGACCGTTCTGACCCTGGCCATGGGACATGGGGTGCAGGGTGATTTTGATAAAGTTACTTCAAAATCCCAAAGGGACCCGATGGCGTGGAGGTAGACCTTCAACCCCTTCACCCTCATGCGAGAGCCCTTGCGGACCAACTGTCGTAGATGCTGGAGCGGCACGCTTGCACGCTAGATACGCGTGCTGCTCCTTCAACTTAGTTTCTGTTAGGAAAAGACTTAAATGCTTGACGTTGTAATATGTTTATGCTATCAGACTGCTATGTAATCGTAAGGAGGTGGGCTGCATTTGAAAATTGAACTTGTTTCCTTCGGAATGTATGCTTAAATTATTTCTTGGCGGGTTGTGGCATGCGAGTGTATTGATGTGTCCTTCCGGAGCAGCAAACCACTCGGGCTTTTCCTGGCCAAATGTGAGATTGATACTTTTCTTTGTTTTTATCTAACTGTCCACCAGGCTGGCGGTGCAAGGTGCCTGACTACCCTACCGGGTTCCAGTGGACAACCGTACGGTCCTGCAAACCATGTATTAACGGAAGATGAGTCTTTCCGTTTTAACCGCTTGCGGGTGCGAGCTGAGGAAGCCGAACATTGACTTCTAGTGGTGGAAGCCGATGCCGCGATTCTGAAATCAAAACAAGCCGCCATGGTTGAACGGGAGAACTTTTTGCTATCTGAAATGCGACGACTGAGCGACCATCTCCTTTGTAAGCTTTACTCCTTCATATTTCCTGTATTGACTTGTTCCTGCCCGTCGTAACCATGATTCTTCTGTAGGTACCCAACTGGATTTTGGTGCAGAGGCCAGGCGGGTTAACCTTAAGCTAAATTCGATTGCAGACCTCGCCTCTCGCGGAGCCCCGGATTTTGGTGCGGAGGCTAGGCGGGTTAACCTTAAGCTAAATTCGATTGCAGACCTCGCCTCTCGCGGAGCCCCGGATTTTGGTCCGATCGGGATAGGGGTCATGTGCTTGTCACTTTGCAGGATCAGGTCAATCAAGTTGGATCCTTTGCCGAGTCCTGCCGGTCAACCCTGGAGCTGGTTTTTACCACCTTATTTCCATTGAATCCAGTTTCTCAAGGCTTGAAGAGATTTCGTCAAGGTGAAGCGATTGGAGGCTTTGTGCGGGAACAACTTGAGGCGGGTGCCCGTTTTGCTCTTGCTCTTGTGCATATTCATCATCCGCACATCAATTTGAAGGATATTTCCAGAGGACCTCCTTCCGGGTTTGATGTGGAGGGCACGCTTCTGGGTCCATTTTACAGGGCAGCAGACAGACCCGCCAAGAGTATAGTTGCACTCCTAGAGCGTGAGATGGCTGCGACTCTTCGTCGACAACGTGCTAAACTGTAGAACTCAAGAGGATAGATTACTCTTTGTATACCTTTGTCTTTGTGTGATGTCGTGACTGAGTAGCTTGCAGGAATCAGCCTCCGAGTGTCAGGTGCGACCCAAACTAAACCGGCTCTGCATAGAGCTAGGTTGATTTCGAGTAGTTTGTGGGGCGCAGCCCCGAGTGTTGGGTGCGGCCCAAGCTAAACCGGCTCTGAGTAGAGCTAGGTTGATTTCGAGTAGCCTGTGGGGCACAGCCCCCGAGTGTCGGGTGCGGCCCAAGCTAAACCGGCTCTGAGTAGAGCTAGGTTGATTTCGACTAGCCTGTGGGGCGCAGCCCCCGAGTGTTGGGTGCGGCCCAAGCTAAACCGGCTCTGAGTAGAGCTAGGTTGATTTCGAGTTGCCTGTGGGACGCAGCCCCTGAGTGTCGGGTGCGGACCAAGCTAAACCGGCTCTGAGTAGAGCTAGGTTGATTTCGAGTAGCCTGTGGGGCACAGCCCCCGAGTGTTGGGTGCGGCCCAAGCTAAACCGGCTCTGAGTAGAGCTAGGTTGATTTCGAGTCTGTATATATGAGCATGCTCCCTTTATTGATGTTTCATAGCAAAAAATTGCAATGTGGCTACATAACCTTAAAAAAGGTACGGTAAACAAAGAGTGACTTCTAAGGGTACAAGCGGCGTAAGTGTGCCACGTTCCACGGGTTGGAGTAGACTACGCCTGTTGCCAAGTCCTTCAGCCTGTATGCTCCTTTGCCAATGACCTCGGTGATGACGTAGGGTCCTTCCCAGGGAGGTGATAACTTGTGGCTCTTCTTCTGCTTCAACCGCAACACGAGGTCTCCTACCGTGAATGACCTGTCGCGCACTCGACAACTGTGGTAGTTACGCAAGCTCTGCTGATAAATCGCAGATCTTGAGAGTGCAACGTCTCGTGCCTTGTCTAGTGCATCAATGTCGTCTTCTAGTGCCCTGTTCGACCCATCTTCTGTGTAAGCAGCGACTCAGGGTGAGCTGCAGCGGATATCAACAGGTAATACTGCTTCGGCTCCGTGTACAAGAAAGAAGGGGGTGAACCCTGCTGAGCAGTTTGGTGTTATGCAAAGTCCCCATAGTACTGACGGTAGTTCCTCAGCCCATGCGCCGGCGGCTCGTTCCAGAGGTGCAAGGAGCCGCTTCTTGAGGCCGCTGCTGATGAGTCTGTTTGCGCGTTCGACTTGGCCGTTGGTTTGCGGGTGTGCGACAGAGGAAAAGCTGAGCTTGATTCCCTGTTGCTCGCAGTATGTTTGGACTTCATCGGCAATGAAATTGGACCCATTATCCATGATGATGCTGTGGGGTACACCGAAACGGAAGACGATGTACTTGACGAAGTTTAAGGCTACCATTCCACCCGCGTTTGTGACAGGCTTGGCTTCAATCCACTTGGCGAACTTGTCGACTGCCACCAGAAGGAATGTGTGACCCCCAGGAGAGGATTTTCTCAATGGGCCTACCATATCGAGTCCCTATTGCGCGAAGGGCCAGGCGATGGGTATCATGTTTAGTTCCGTTGCGGGGGCGTGAGGTTTGGTTGCAAACCGTTGACACCCTGCGCATCTTCGGACTATTTCTTTGGCGTCTTGCATGATGGATAGCCAATAGAACCCAGCCCGTCGCGTTTTGGCTGCGAGTGCTCGGCTACTTGCATGGTGTCCACAGATGCCTTCATGGATGTCGAGTAGGATCTGCTTCCCTTCTTCGGGTTCGAAGCATCGGAGTAGTATCCCTGATGCGCTTCTTTTGTACAGTTCTCCTTTGACTGTGATGGAGGATTTACTGCGGCGAGTAACTCGACGGGCTTCGACTGGGTCTTTTGGCAACTCTTGGCATAGCAGATATGCTATGTACGGTTGAGGCCATGAAGGCTCCACGAGGAAGACCTCGTAAGAGGTGGTTTCTGCTTCTTCAGCTTTCTCTTTGTTGCCTGTGACTGCTTGTTCGGAGCCGACGGACGGGGCTGCTACTGCCAGTGCGTCGGGGTCCTTGTACTGTATTGAGCATTTGCTTATTTGCTCAAGGAAAACCCTAGTGGGTATCGGTGCATAAGTAGAGTCGATATTGGCCAATGTGTCAGCTTCCTCATTGCTTCCTCGTTCGATGTGATAGAGCTCACACACATCAAAACTTCCCTCCAAAACATTGTATAGGTCGCGGTATGCTGCCATGTTGTCAGACACCATGTCGCAGGCCTTCATTCTTTGCTGTACTACGAGGTTCAAGTCTCCATAGATCATGAGTCTCGCATGCTTTTGCCATGCGCATGCCGTGCAGTAGGCCCTCGTACTCGGCTTCATTGTTTAATGCTTTTTTGAAGTTCATCTGTAGCACGTACTTCAACTTGTCTCCTTTGGGGGATATCAAGATGACCCCGGCTCCGGCTCCTTCTTGCCTCTTTGACCCGTCGAAGTACATGATCCAAGAATTGGATAGGTCTGGAGGACTCGGAGTCTGTGTCTCTGTCCATTCTGCGAGGAAGTCTACCAAGGCTTGGGATTTGAGTGCGTCCCTCGGTCGATAGGTGATATCTAGGGGTGATAGCTCGATTCCCCACTTAGCTACTCGTCATGTTGCTTCTGGATTGTTGTGTATCTCTGATAAGGGTGCGCCCGTCAGCACCGTGACAGGGTGCTCGGTGAAGTAGTGCTTTAACTTTCATGCTGTCATGAATATTCCGTATGCCAGCTTCTGATAATGTGGGTATCGCTGCTTGGAAGCCGACAGTACTTCGCTGACATAGTAAATCGTGTGCTGAATACCATGTACTTTTCCTTCCTCTACGCGCTCGATGACTAGCACCGAGCTGACTACATGTGTAGTTGCGGCTAGGTACAGGTACAGGTGCTCCTGCTCCTGAGGTGCCACTAGGACCGGTTTTGTTGACAGGGTCCGCTTGAGCTCGGCGAATGCTTGGCGAGCTTCTTTTGTCCACTAGAAGTTGTCATTTTTCTTCAGCAACTGATAAAATGGAAGCGCCTTTTCTCCCAATCTGCTGATGAACCTGCTGAGTGCCGCGACGCGAGCAGCTAGTCGCTGGACTACTTTGAGGTTAGTTGGCTCCTCCATTGACAGGATTGCTTGTATCTTCTCTGGATTTGCCTCAATGCCTCTGGCGGATACGAGGAACCCTAGCAACTGCCCGGCAGGTACCCCAAATAAGCACTTCGTCGGGTTGAGCTTGATGTGGTACTTGTTGAGTGCTGCGAAGGTCTCGGCTAGGTCGTCAAGGAGCGTGGCCCCGACCTTTGATTTAATGACAATGTCATCGACGTATACTTGTACATTTTTGCCGATTTGGTCCTTGAGGCAGGCTAGCATGCACCTTTGATAAGTTTCACCCGCGTTTTTGAGGGCGAAGGGCATCATGGTGTAGCAAAATACACCGTAAGGTGTTATGAAGGCCGTTTTTTCTTCATCCTCTTGCTTGATGTGTATCTGGTTGTAGCCTGAGTAGGCATCCAGAAAACACAGTCTTTCGCATCCCGCGGTCGAGTCAATGATTTGATCGATCCGCGGGAGGGGCAAGTGATCCTTTGGGCAGTGCTTATTAAGGGCGGAGAAGTCTACGCACATGCGTAACACCTTCGAGTTCTTCTTCGGGACAAGCATGGGGTTTGCTACCCAGGTGGCTTGTTTAATTTTGCGGATGAACTTAGCTGCAAGGAGTCGGTTGATTTCTTCGCCGATGGCCTTGCGCTTCGGCTCCGCAAAACGCCGGAGGGACTGCTTTATTGGTCTAGCCTCAGGGCGTATTTCAAGCGCGTGCTCGGCGAATTCTCTGGGTATACCTGGCATGTCAGCTGGACACCATGCAAATATTTCCCAGTGCTCACGGAGGAATTCGACGAGCGCGCTTTCCTACGCGGACGGTAGGTTGGTGGATACGATGGCCGTTTTGGTGGGATCCGTCGGGTGCACCTGGTGAGTTCTCGTGTCATTGCTTTTGTTAAACTCCTTGTCGGGTGCCGTTGATTGAGTCATTGGGAGGAGGTTATAGTCGGTTGATGACTCCAACTTCGAGAGCTCCTCCTGCATCCCGAACGACTCGGAGATCTTGTTGAAGTCACTGTCGCAGTTGTCCGATTTTCGGTAGTCTCCTCGGACGGTGATCGTGCCGTTTGGTCCTGGCATCTTGAGCAAGAGATAGGAATAATGTGGCACGCCCATGAACCGTGCAAACGCTGGTCGACCTAGTATAGCATGATATTGGGAGGGCCATTTGACCACATCGAACTCGACTTTCTCCTGGCGAAAGTTTGAAGGGTCTCCGAAGACCACATCCAGATGGATTTTTCCCAAGGGATAAATGGGCTTCCCGGGTACTATTCCATGGAATGAGGTGTCAGAGGATACCAGGCTTGCTGCGAGTGAGATCTTCATGCAGCGCAATGTGTTGGCGAAGATGATGTTGATGCCGCTTCCACCGTCCATGAAGACTTTGCTCATGATGTACCCGCCGATCTGGGCTCCGAGTACTAGGGCGGCGTGGCCGGGTCGGGGCACCTGGGGTGGGTGGTTCGCTCTTGAGAACGTGATGGTGTACTCGGACCAGTTGAGGTACTCTGGGGTAGCCGGGGGTGAGACCATAGCCAAGTGCACCTGTCGGATAATCAGTTTTTGATTTCTGTTCGAGGGGCGCCCTTTTTGTATCATGCCTACGTGACCAACCGGGGTGGGGAAACTTTTTGCCTCAGCCGGGGGTGGTAGTGTTAGTTGGGGTGTCTGCTGCACACGCTGGATGACGGGTGCCAACTGCGGTGGAAGGAGCGGTAGTGCTTCGGGTGCACCGTGCGCTGATGCTCCTGGATTTGTCGGGTAGCCCGAGTTCTTCGCAGCCTGTTGGATCCGTCTGTACGCCTCCAGTAGCTTCTCAAATTTGCGGCAATATTTTAGCCGGTGCCCTGAATTAATATTACCGTGCTCGTCCCTGTATGGGTGAAAGGGGCAAGGACCCATGAGCATCTCTTCTCCACCATGTTCAGGTTGTCGATGTCGCCATTCTCGCCTGCCGTGATTCCCTTCTCGGTCGTTGTGGAACCCTGCTGCTACCATTTCGATTAGCTCGTTCGTGTCATAGTTGGGGTACTTTCTCTTCTTTCGGTTATCGTAGCCGCGGTTACGCTCCGAGTCCTATAGGTACTCGCAGTCGTCTGGTCCTCTGGACCGATCAGTGCGCATGTAATCTTCGCCGTTTGCCCATTCATTGGCAATGTCCATCAGCTGGGCCACTGTTTTTGGCCTCCGTCGCCCTAGCTCTTCCTTAAGCTCGCATCTCCGCATGCCACGTGTGAAGGCGTCTACCGCGTTTTCTTCGAATATTTCTTCCACCGTGTTCTTCATGACTGTCCAGCACTGGATGTAAGCGCGTAATGACTCGCTCGAGCTTTGGACACAAGTCCGAAGCTCTTCCGCCCTGGCTGGCCGCTTATATGTTCCTTGGAAGTTTCGAGTGAATGTGGTGATAAAATCATTCCAAGACCTGATGGTGTTGGAGGGGAAGCTTTTAAACCATGCTCGTGCTGATCCTGTGAGCTGTCGGTACTGCATTGCTGTGTTCCTCGTGCCCCCTTGACACTGCACCGTGGTGAGGTAGTCTTCGATCCACGTTTTGGTTCTTGCAGACCATCATACTTCGGGGTTTCTGATGTCAACTTGAATCCTGTTGGCATGCGGGACTCACGGATACGGAGGACGAAGCACTTGGCCCCGCACGGTTCATCCTCTTCTTCCTCTTCCGGGTGCGCGGCTGTACGGTCTCCTGCGTGACGTCTGTCGACTCCCATGCGCGTGGTCGTGGCACGCTCTTCTGCCCGTCGAGCGCGACTGCGGTCGACTGCTTCCTATGCTCGTCTGTCGCATGCTGTCATTGCCGGGTGCTCATGACGCGGCTCGATCTGTGGCCGTGGTGAGGCCTCTCGGCGGTGCTCACGTCTGGGTGGTGGGTGCGCAGGTTCCGCTACTGTGGCCGGTAGATTGGCTGACTGTAATGCTGTCCCCACCATGCCAGCTCCACGTATCATCTGCCGCTGCAGTTTAGCCCGCGGATCGCCTTCTTGCGGTTGTGTGGTGAGCAAGTAGGTTGCCAACGCGATGGCAGCGTCTTGCGGTGTTTTGGGCAACACGTAGCCAGCTGCATCGATCGTGTTGAAGGACGACTCGAGGCTGCGGGTTGCTTCTCGCCTGGAGTCCTCGGGGATGCGGTCGAGTCGGGAGCGATGACGGCCATGTTCTCGTGACCTAGGGGAGTGCACTGATGCGGAGGAGCAAAGAGGTGATAGCTGGGCTTGCCGCTCGCTTGATTCCTCGGCGCGACGTTGCCGCGCGTCAAGCTCTTCGGTTCTCCTCTGAAGTCGCTCGGCTTGCTCGTGAAGAAGCTTCTGGTAAGCCATCAACTCTTCTCTTGTTGCATCAGGCCCAAGCGGGGTTCCTTCAGTCACAGCCGCTTGCACCCTAGCCATTGCGGACTCGGTGAGCATGATAGTCTCGCATCTCCTATGAGGACTTCGCGAGTCACCAGTCCTCTCACCCGAGTTAGCCATCTAGACTTGAATGGGGCGGGTTGGGGTGGTAACAGATGAGTTGATATGGCGGTTCTTGTCTTGGACGCAGTCGCCAGCGTCGTGTTCGACGGGACAGATTGCTTCCTTGGGGTAGAGATCGTCGTCCAAATAGACCGACGAGGACTCCGACTTCGTTGCTTCCAAGAAGTCACTGACAAGATCAGGTGAACAGGACTCCGCGACCGAGCTTGATGATGAAGTCAAGGTCGTTTTGTTGGACGGATTGCGTCGGGTAAGCGGAGGATGCCGAAGCGATCGGCGCGGAGTCGTATGATTCCGAACGTCAGATCGATGCCTCCCTGGAGAGTCTCGAAGATGGGGAGTGCCGTCGGCGCGTGCGGGGTGAAGCAGAGGGAGCCGAAATAGATCGGATCCTCCGAGTGCGGCGAATCGCATGCTGCCGAATTTGGGACCACAAGTGCCGTGATTCCTATGCCGAACGTTCCAACAGACGACGCCAATTGTCGAGGGATTATCTCGGCAGTGCCCCTCCGTGAGGGACTTGGGTTTTCGGAGAACATCATGGCATAGGTGACACCGGCGGTTAACAAGAGGAACAAGATCTGACCGGAGTTCGGGTCCCCGGTGAGGTGGAAAATCTGTATTATCTGTTGATCTCGCGAGTTACAGAGTTTTCCGTTGGGGCTATGGTGGCGATGTGATCTGAGAGCATACCCTCTACCCGGCAGCTCCTCCCAGCCTCTATAGCAGGCTGGGTCTCGGGTGTCCTTGACCGGGTAGGTTACAGATTCTAGGAGGTAACCTTAAACCTAACTTGCTTAGTAAGAAAACTTATCGCCGCCTCTTACATGGGCCTGGGCCATCCCACAAACGGGCTACCCGACAGGCCTTTCGAGTAACAGCTACCAGGTACCTAGGTGGGACCCAATATCCATATCCATGTCACGTCCCATGATTAAAAACGTCACAGATGGTGATGACATCATGTGTGATGTCATGTGATATTTAAATAAATAGAAAATAAAAATTCGTATTCATTTTTATTTAAAAAATTGGATTTATTTGCCGAATTATTATTTTTGGAAAAAATTGTTTTTCTGTATTTTGTAAAATATCACAGGAAAAATGATTGTTTTTATTTTTACTTTTAATTTACGGGTAATATATATTTTGGTTTTTAGCTAATATTTTCGGATTATTTTGGTAATAAATTCTGAATCAAATTTAATCAAATTGTGAATTTATATTTAATCCCAATACATATCACACTGTGTACCAAATTGCCATCGAAATCAAGATATATCACAACCAAATAGCATCATACACTGAAAGAAATGACAAATGACAGTACGTAGGTTCCAATCTAAAATTAACACAAATAAAGACTAAGAAACTAGGTCACATAGGGTGTGTTTGGTAGCCTGTGTGGGCTTAGAATGTGTTTCCTACCTAAGACAGGCTGGGTTTATACATGCTGAGCTGAGATTTGGTGGAGTGTTTGGTAGCACGTATGTGTTGGGACATGCCCAGGTGAGAAGTTGTTTGGTGGCCCGTATGTATAGGGACAGGCTGAGCAAAAGTATAGAAATACGAAATTACAAATAAGGCCAAATATTTACAGAAAGAACCTTGACCAAAATAAAATAAAAGCAATCAGATCCTCATCTACGGATTGGCGTGCACAAGCAGGCTGGCGGTTGTGCTCGACGTGCAGGAGCAGGCTGGCTGCTAGCGGCGGCGTGCGTGCGGCCGGCGGCGGCGGCGCAGGGAGCCAGGCGGCCTGCAGGAGCTTCGCGGCGGCGGCGCAGGGAGCTAGGCGGCCTGCTGGAGCTCCGCGGCCGCATCGGTGTGCAAGAGCCAGGCGAGCCAGGCGGCGATGGGGGCGGCGTGCAGGAGCTCCGCGGCGACGGGGGCAGCGTGCAGGAGCTCCGCGGTCGCGGCGGCGTGCAGGAGCTCCACGGCCGGCGGCGAGCGTGTGTGCGTGCGGCCGGTGGCGGCGTGCGTGCGTCCGGCGGCGGCGCAGCGAGCCAGGCGGCGACGGGGAGACAGGCGGCGGCGCGTCGCTTGTTCGTGCTTTTCGCGAGGAGAGAACCAGATGGGGGAAAATGAGGAGGAGTTTCGAGACGGGGCTGGGCCGCGGCGTTCGAGTGGGGCCCACACGTGGGATTTTTTTCTGTATGAGCTCAGCCAGGCTGAGGGGAGAAGCTCGATTTGAGCTTCACAGGTGGGCATGGTTGAGGACCCTTTTCTGTATAAGGTGGACATGGCCCAGATTGCTAAACCGGGCTACCAAACACCCAAAACTGGGTTGAGCTGAGAATCTCTGGATTGAGCCGGGCTACCAAACACACCCATAATGATGGCCTTCATGCGCTAGTAGCTTGTTTCCGTAAGATGAAACTAAGAATGTTGTCCATTTCCTCTTGCTTCTTGTCGTATGATTTCATTTTTTTCTTCGTGGGTCTTCTTCACAGCTTCCAATTCTTCTTGTTGCTTCTTTTGCATCTCTTCAAATGCAGACTCTTGCGCTTTAACTCTCTCGGTTAACTGCTGCTGGTACATCTCATGTGCCTCTATTGCTTTCTTTATTCTGTTGTTCAACTTTTTCTTCTAGCTCAAGGATGCGTTCTGTAGAAGCAGAAGTTCTAGACCTCCCAGATCTTGATTGGTACCCCATGGTGGAAAGGAAGGTGCTTGAGGAGCTATGCTCCTTGAGAACTTCGGCTACAATCTGCATATCAGACACAGGTTGATCACCTTCTGATAGTGCTTTACTCCTTTCATTTTCCATGGCAGTCTGCATCATTGCTGAAGTTAGAGAGTTGATAGGTTGAATTACACTTACAAAAGCATATAAAAAGCATAAATTAGAGCCGTAAACACCTATAAAATATAAAATTGGCATTCATCAAGCAAATAAACCAATAAGAAGAACAATACTCCAATTAATTAGCCAACAATCAGTAATAATACATCAATAAAGGCAGCAGCCAGCAGCACAGCAAGCAAAACAACACAGTAAAAACCAAACAGCTAGTAGCATAACAATTAGGAGCAGGCCAGCAGCACAGCCAGCAGCCCATCAGTAACAGCAGCACAGCAAAAAGCAGGCAGCCCAGGCAGTAGCTATCAGCAGCCAACGACTCTAAAACCATTTTCACATAGCCAGCAACAAAAGTAACTTAAGTCGGAGAGAATAAAGAAAGAAATCTCACGTAGGCGTTAAGTGCTGACTCGCTCATGCAACCAGTCTTTCTTTTGGTATGTGTCTCTTCGAAAAAATCAATTGGACTAGGATCCTCGTTGTTGTACTTGTCTTTTTTCTACAAGAGGTATGAATTCATATAATTAATATTCCATATAAAAAGACATGATGTATTAGACATAGGACTACAATGAGTTAGGTAATTCTTACAACTTGGTGGAAATGGGCAACATAAGACCTAGAGCCTGTAGTTTGGTGATGCTAGACAGCTTCTCGGCTCTCCTTGTTCTTTGCACAAGTTTTCTATATGAAGCAAATGAATACTAATATTATCAGTAGCAGCGGATATTCATAAAAACAACAAACATGTTCATTAGGTACTATGAATTATGCTACCATTAGTATTTTTTATATCTTTAGTCAAGACAGACATGCAATAAGACACTTGCAAATACAACATCAGACTTGCATTAAGTTTGAGGTAGTAGCACTTTAATTAAATATATATGTTGCTATCAAATGTGAAAGCAACTAGGCAAGGCAGAATGTGCAATTTTCCCTAAAACAAAGTAGTATGCATAACTTAAAATTCATTATAGACGTTGTTGGCCGGCTGGTGGCATATTTAGCTACAAAACCTTGTTTCTTGGATCAAACCACTTGTTGACAAGAGCTTCCCAATTTTCTTGACTCACTTTGGGTGGCTTATTAGCTAAAGCTGCTTCAAAAGTACGATCTGCGACATAATCCCTATTCAGCCTATATCGTTGTTGTCGAAGACCCTTCTGGAGTATATTTGTGCATACACTTCTGGACAACTCATCTTTTGAATCCATATCAAACTTTTTCTAAAAGCAGTGAATGATAGGAAACATCACCAGATAGACAATGCAGCTTGTGAAAATGGGAATGAAAAGAATGAAGGAAAATGTCTCAACGCAACATGACCAATAGCTTTTGGAATAAGATGGTCTAGGCCTTTTCCTTTTGGTACTCTTTCCAATGTGTAGCAACAATCATGTTGCTACGGACGTGAATACCACACTCAGAAGTAAGCTTGGCTGCTTGCACGGGGTCAACGGGTCTTGCTCTGCCCACAGAGAAATCAATCTTCATCTTGTTCCCTCCGTTTCTTCTTGAATATTCCTGCAGTCCATGCCCCATGGTTGGTCTACGTTTACCTGGACCAGTGGAGCATACTAGTGCACCTACATCACAAGGTAGAAAAAAGTGGACCTTTATTATTTCAAGTGAACTGGAAAGGAGATAACGTTAAGAGATGATGTTGCATATACCTTGGCCACGTAGTGTAACCGTGTTATCAATTTGGCGAGAGGTGTTTGTCATGTCTTGAGAATGTTGCATCTCTGTATCAGCCTGAGGTGAGTTGCTGTCCTTGGAAGTTTGATGAGGTGAAGTGCCATTGTCATTCGATGGGGTCTGTTCTGTCTGGTTAGATTTAGATTTGGATGCTCTCGTCGTTCTTGTGGTAGTAGGTACAGCAGGCTTGGACCAAGCACGCTTTCTCCCTTGTGGCTTTGTAGAAACTTGCTTTTCCTGGTTCAAACAAGTTGGGAAAATATTGACTTTTACATTGCTAGAACAATTCGTTAGGGCATATCAATTAATTGTGTTACTTAGTCAACATTACGATTTACACATGATATGAACAACTTTGAAATTTAGGTGGTGTATCAACACTGATGAACACATGTTTATGAACAGGTTAGAAAGAAAGGTATTATCTACTATGTATCACACTAATATATAGTACCCTTGTCTTTGACGCAAGTAGAGTTGGCTCATGCTCCTCTTCTTCCCCAGAAACCTCATCGGCCTCATCATCATTTGGCTCATATTTGGAGCCACTGCCACCATCCTCACCTTTGTGCCTTTGTTTGTCATGACCACTCCCACCATATACCAGTTGACCAGCTATTTTTCTAATTTTCTCAAGAGGCGCTGCCCCTTCTGCCCTGTTTCTCGCAATTCTTGCCAACCTGTTCCTCTCATATTCCGGAGTTGCCGGCATGATCGTACTACATTGGAAGCAGTTTATCATGAAACGTTAGGAACCAAGATGTCAAACACATGATGCATAGATAAATAGAAAAGCAACGCAAACACTACTCTGCGGGAATGTTCAGTTTCCTATTTCAAAATCTGCTAGACAAGCCATAAAAAAATGCAAAAGAAAAATAATGACTTAAGTAAATCTGCTAATCAAGTGCTGCTGCTGGACAGGACAAAATCCTTAGAATAAGGTGCATAGTCAAAGCAGGATAGAACTTGTTCCATAAAGTTACCATCTATGTGGACGGGTCAATAGCTCCGATGCGACGTCTGTCGAGGTTAGGGCTCGGCAAATCCCTGGTCGAGTTACCCCGGGTTGATTGAGGGGAGAGAGATGGCGCGCTGGTAGTATCGGACGGCTGACAAGCAAGATTTACCCAGGTTCGGCCCCTCATTGTGAGGTAAAGACCTACATCCTGCTTGTCTGATCTGTATTGATGTATCATGGTGGTGTTACAATGGTGCCGCCGGCGGCGGGTGGTTGTGTATCTGTTGTCCCGTGAGGAGGATCCCCTATGAGGTGCCCCTGCCTGGCTTTATAAAGGGAGCCAGGTAGGGTTTACATGTTTTCTTGTATTGTACTCCAAGTCGTGCTTCATGGGCTTCTTTGGGCCTGCCAGGTGGGCCGTAGATTGGATCGCACCAGGTATACCAATGATAGGGGACCCGAAGGGTATATCCCCGTCAGTAGCCCCCGAGTATCTGGTCGATTCAAAGAATCGGGCAGAGACTAAGAGCAGCATGTCGAGCAGGCATAGTCGAAGAAGGTGCGATCGTCTTAGTCGACGGAGACGCAGTTAATGGAGACACAGTCGATGGAGACGCAGTCGATGTAGTCGAAGCAGATGCGGGTATGTCGGGTATCACTGTTCCGACGGGTGCGCCGTCTTGTTCCTGAAAGAGACAAGTAAAAATGATTCGACTCCGGCCGTTGAGGGCTTACAGAGGATGGTTTAGTCAGTAACGCTTTCGACTGAATATTGATCTCATGCTATCGGGGGCGCGACAGCGCTCCCGATGGAGTAGCCCCCGAGATTAAGCTGAATTGCTTGCAATTGAGGTTAAACTCAGTTTTTCTTCAGTCGAAAAGCCAGCTCCCGATGGGAGTAAAGAAGAGACTCGAGCTAACGGAGTCGCAACTGACTTTGCATGACTTACTTTGTACTCAGCCGGTTTGGCTTACTGCTTTGAGTTTTACTCAGCTCATGGAGCTTACTGAATTTCTTTTCCACTCGAATGAATTATCCGGGTGCTCCATCAGCCTGTTGGCTTACCGTGTATTTTTATTCAGCCTGGTGGCTTACTGTGTATTTTTATTCAGCCTGGTGGCTTACTGTGTATTTGCACTTTTCGAGTGCTTGCTCAGCCTGACGGCTTACTCGTGTGACTCGAATGGGTTCGAGTGTTCATTCAGCCTGGCGGCCTACTTGGTAACTCGAATGGGTTCAAGTGTATGCTCAGCCCGACGGCTTACTCCTGTGACTCGAATGGGTTCGAGTGTATGCTCAGCCCGACGGCTTACTCGTGTGACTCGAATGGGTTCGAGTGTATGCTCAGCCCGATGGCTTACTCGTGTGACTCGAATGGGTTCGAGTGTTCATTCAGCCTGGCGGCCTACTTGGTGGACTCGACAAACATATCGAGTATTTGCTCAGCCGAACGGCCTACTGTGTTGTTGGACCTGTATGGCGCAGCCCCCGAGTGGATTCGAGTGGCGGCCTAGGATTTTCGAGTTATGCCTATGCGGCACAGCCCCCGAGTGATTCGAGTGGCGGCCAAGGCTGGACTTAGACCTGTATGGCGCGAGCCCCCGAGTGGTTCGAGTGGCGGCCTAGGATTTTCGGGTTAGGCCTGCGCGGCGCAGCCCCCGAGTGATTCGAGTGGCGGCCAAGGCTGTACTTTTGACCTGTATGGCGCGAGCCCCCGAGTGATTCGAGTGGCGGCCTAGGATTTTCGGGTTAGGCCTGTGCGGCGCAGCCCCCGAGTGATTCGAGTGGCGGCCAAGGCTGGACTTTGACCTGTATGGCGCGAGCCCCCGAGTGGTTCGAAGTGGCGGCCTAGGATTTTCGGGTTATGCCTGTGTGGCGCAGCCCCCGAGTGATTCGAGTGGCGGCCAAGGCTGGACTTTGACCTGTATGGCGCGAGCCCCGAGTGGTTCGAGTGGCGGCCTAGGCGAATTTGTTTGTGGCCTGTGCGGCACAACACCCGGGATAGCATCGGATGCGGCCAAGGCGAGTATGCTGCGGCCTGTGTGGCGCAGCACCCGGGAGAGCATCGGGTGCGGCCAAGGCGATTTTGTTGTCGCGGCGGACCGGAGTCAACGCGTGGAGGTAGTCGACGCAGCGGACCGGAGTCGACGCGGCGGAGGTAGTCAACGCGACTGACCGGAGTCGACGCGGCGGAAGTAGTCGACGCAGCGGACCGGAGTCGACGCGGCGGAGGTAGTCAACGCGGCGGACCGGAGTCGACGCGGCGGAAGTAGTCGACGCAGCAGACCGGAGTCGACGCGGCGGAAGTAGTCGACGCAGCGGACTGGAGTCGACGCGGCGGAAGTAGTCGACGCAGCGGACCGGAGTCGACGCGGCGGAAGTAGTCGACGCAGCGGACCGGAGTCAACGCGGCGGAAGTAGTCGACGCAGCGGACCGGAGTCGACACGGCGGAAGTAGTCGACGCAGCGGACCGGAGTCGACGCGGCGGAAGTAGTCGACGCAGCGGATCGGAGTCGACACGGCGGAAGTAGTCGACGCAGCGGACCGGAGTCGACGCGGCGGAAGTAGTCGACGCGGCGGACCGGAGTCGACGCGGCGGAAGTAGTCAACGCGGGGACCGGAGACGGGCCGATGAAGGCGAGGCCGCGCAGCCCCCGAGTGTCGGAGACGGAGCCGATGGAGGCGAAGTCGACGAAGGCGAGGCCGCCAGCCCCCGAGTGTCGGAGACGGAGCCGATGGAGGCGCAGTTGACGAAGGCGAGGCCGCCAGCCCCCGAGTGTCGGAGGCGGAGCCGATGGAGGCGAAGTCGACGAAGGCGAGGCCGCCAGCCCCCGAGTGTCGGAGACGGAGCCGATGGAGGCGCAGTTGACGAAGGCGAGGCCGCCAGCCCCCGAGTGTCGGAGGCGGAGCCGATGGAGGCGAAGTCGACGAAGGCGAGGCCGCCAGCCTCCGTTGATCGCTTGCTATCCATATTGTAGTTGGGGCCGAACTCTTTGTTTTGGCAGGAAGTCGAATTGCTCGGAAGTCGAATTCGCGACCTGCACTCGCGGATTTGTCTAGATCCGAAATCCGTTGCAGTCCTCGGGGCGCCGACGGAGATCTAACCGTTGGAATAGTCTCCAATTTTTTGCAGTGGTGCAGGATTGTATTCCGCATGTTTTCACCGGAGGGATCTTCAAAGTGATATCCGAGTCAACCTAGATAATTATTTTCCCGAAGCCGCACGAAGTTTCGTCAGGGTTCTGACACAGGTTCAGTGTGAGGGTCGGCCAGGAAGATCCAGCCGTTGGAAACGCGCTGAAATTTTAACAGCTTGTAGAAAACTCAATTTCGAATCTTTCCACCGAAGGGATCGTCGATATGATTTCCGAGTCGCCGTCGGTGATGTCCGCAACACAGGTGTTGCTGCTGCCCTGTAGTCTGTGCGCGAGGGGTGTTGTTGTTGATGAAGATTAGAGCCGCCGAAACGTTGAATCCAGCGCGCGTTCTTCCCACAGACGGCGCCAATTGTCGAGGTTAGGGCTCGGCAAATCCCTGGGTCGAGTACCCCGGGTTGATTGAGGGGGAGAGATGGCGCGCTGGTAGTATCGGACGGCTGACAAGCAAGATTTACCCAGGTTCGGCCCCTCATTGTGAGGTAAAGACCTACATCCTGCTTGTCTGATCTGTATTGATGTATCATGGTGGTGTTACAATGGTGCCGCCGGCGGCGGGTGTTGTGTATCTGTTTTTCCCGTGAGGAGGATCCCCTATGAGGTGCCCCTGCCTGGCTTTATAAAGGGAGCCAGGTAGGGTTTACATGTTTTCTTGTATTGTACTCCAAGTCGTGCTTCATGGGCTTCTTTGGGCCTGCCAGGTGGGCCGTAGATTGGATCGCACCAGGTATACCAATGATAGGGGACCCGAAGGGTATATCCCCGTCACGTCTTTCCATGGTATTGGAAGGAAAGCGACATCGTTGGCAAGAATAGCTCTCTCGCGACGTTTCAGACGGCCCAAATAGCCAAGGCCCGACCTGGCCCTCTTTCGCCCTTAAACGCAACTGATAGGATCGTTAGAGGTTTGGATCATGTTAGCCGGGCTAGCGTTGGACCCACCACTTATCCACCTCAGCGCGGGACCCACCACTTATCCACCTCAACGTGGGACCCACCACTTATCCAACTCAGCGTGGGACCCACAGCTGTATCCATGTCAGCGTCATCAATTTACAAGACGGGATCCCGATCCAGCGCTGCGTCCGTGCCGTTGCCATTCCTTCCCCTTTCACCCTGCTTTCCCCAATCTTGCTCTTCTCCGGCGATGGAGTGCTCCACCGTCGGCTGTCGAGAGATGTCTAGCTCCGCTTCTGCCTCGCACCCAACATGGCCGCGGTATGGTGCAGTGCCGATGACAACATGCCCTGACTGTGCACGCCCGGAGCCTCTGAAGCGGTGGGTTAGTAAGAGTAAGACTGATCAGCATGGCAATCTCGGGCGCGAATTTGTGAAATGCTTGAGAAAGCCACATGCTGGAGAAGGGGGCAAGGTTAGATCTGAGTTCTTTTGCAGAATTTTGCTCTAATTTCTCCCATTTCCGTCGAATTTGAGATTTAGGGTTCATGTTGCCGTTTTCAGATGCTGTCAAAATGCGGGCATTTCGAGTGGATGGATGAATATATTGCGAGGCTTGAATTCGAGGGATCCATTGATGTGAGTGTAGGCAAAACCCAGGAGCCCAATTTGCCGCTTCCTGTGGAGAATTTGGGCTCGGACAGAGCCGTGCCGACGACGGGGAGTGCGCCCAATGCTGAACTGCCCGCCGAACTGAAGGTGCAATTGAAGAAGATAAACAAACATCTACGGCAGATGATCGATTTGAAGAAGCAAGCAAACATGATGGCTGGAGGGTTTTATAGTTGCATCATTTGTATATGTTTGTTTTACTTGTTGTCCATCCTTCGTTAGCAGTTGTTTCCGTTTGTGTTAACTGAATAAAATAAGTAATTTTCCAAATATTTCTCTGTCGCATACACTTTTCAGTTCTTCAGTTAACAGAGTGTGCAGAACTATTCAGTTCTTCAGTGAAACGAACCATACATTGATACATAGCTTAGTTTTTCAGTTAACAGAGTACATAGTTCTTCAGTTAACAGACTACATAGTTCTTCAGTTAACAGATTACATAGTCTTAAAACAAAATGAATCATATACATAGCTTAATCGGGCTTGCTGTCGCCGCTCTACCCCTAAACTAATACCCAAAATTGGGCTCACCGGAGCCCCCGGGGTGCGGCGGCGACGAGACCACGGCGCCGCTCACTCCGAGTCGGAGCTGAAGTCGTACTCGGAGCTCTGATCCTGCATCTCCTCTTCCCATTTCTTCTTCTCCTCCTCCAACTTCTTCCGCTTCTCCTCCTCTTGGCGTGATGCGGCGAGACCCTGCTCGTAGCGGAGGTTCTCGAGCTCCTCTTCCAGGCATCGCCACGCGGCGCGGTCCTCCTCCTCGAGCTTGCTACGCTTCATCACCTCGGCGGTGATCTAGGGAAGGGAGTCTTCATCGGCGAAATCCCCGGGCAGGAGGCCGGCGCCCGGTGGGTGGTCCTGCTCCTCCTCCTCCTCCCTCTTCGGCGGCGGTAGCGATGTGGTCCGTGCAACGGAGGAGCTCCCCGCGCCGGAGGAGCTTCCCGCCTCGAAGCGCCGGTCGTACTCTTCAACATCGTGGCGGAGGAACTTGTGCGGCAACGTGAGGCCGCGGTTGGTCCACTTGTGCGCGCCGCACTTCTGACCGGCATCGGAGAGCACCAGCCGCTGTCGCTCCGCGTCGGAGCGGTTTCCACCGGGCGGCGCATTTCCACGACCGCGCGATTGGCCAGCCTCGCCTCTCCCGCGTCCGATTGAACCCCCACGCCGCGGCATTTGAGATCTTTAGGCGGAGCGGGTGGTTTTGGTCGCCGGCGGCGAGGGTGGGAGCGGGGGCGGCGTTTTCGGTCAGATCTAGCCACAGAGCGACGTCTTTCCGTGGATAAGAAGGGAAGCCGCTGGTGCGACGGTGCAGTAGAAAAAAAGTGTGTGGTTGGCTTGGGTCGTGGTATTAGGATGAAAGTTAGATAAGGCCCACAAAAATAACAACATATATATTATATACTGCAATAACGAAATCGGACGAAATCACTAGATTTTCATAGTGCAATTACTAGATATATTCATACTGCAATAGACATTACAAAGAACATATTACAAAAGACATGCTAATTTATACTACTCTAATCCTAGTAATTTACTAGGACCGGTACTACTACTGCCCTACTAGTACTACTACTACTACTGGCCCGAACTACTACTGGGGGCGCGTCTTCGCCGACGCCTAATCAAACCGGCGCCTCTGCGCCGGCGGTGTGTCGTCTTCGTCATCATCATCATCGTTGTCGTCGTCGTAGCCGCCGTCGTCGTCGGAGTAGTCCTCCGACGGCGTCTCCGTCTCCTCCTCCTCCTCCTCCTCCTCCTCGTCGTCGTCATCGGAGGAGGAGGAGGAGCCGTCCCCCTCCTCGTCCTCCTGCTCCTCCTCCTCCTCCTCAGAGTCCTCCGCCACTCGGCCTCTGTCCCACTAGGGAGGCGCTATCATCGTCGCTAGGCACTTCCACGTTTTTGAACGACTGTTCGTCCGCCATTGATCTTGGAGAGGAGTTGGGGAGAGGGGAGAGGGTTTTCTCGGGGGCTTTCTCGGTGGTGTGGAGAGAAGGAAGATTGGCAAGTGCGAACCGCAAAGGGAACTGCTGGTTTTATCCTTATATCAGTGAGATAATTGAGGGGGCACAGCGAGTTTCTCAAGGACATTAACTGCCTGCGGAGGCGAACCGACGGGAGAATCGCTTCGTTTTTTGCCAAAATCTGAATTTGACATGACAGGATGTGGCTGCTACTATTCGAAATGATGACATAATGTGAGTACAAGCTCTGCACATATGACACGACGCGTACACGACGCGTCAAGATGCTTGCGATGCGTGTTATACAAGTGTCGAACAGTATACATGCATAGATGCATTGGTCAAATTAACTGCCTTTGGAGACGATTTGATATATCTGGACGTGTCACAAACATGTTTTAGAAGAACTGACGTGATAGGTTACGTGCATAACTTAATGGATGTCGGCCGTTTGTGCTCGCTTCTGAAAAATTGCTTTGATGTGACGTAGGCGAGGCGGCGCGAGCAGAGCTGCGACTGGGCATGCGTGAAAAATTGTTTTGATGCTACGTAGGCGAGCACACAACAAGGACATGATTTTCTATTTTTTATAGTTGAAAAGGAGGATTAATCAGAGCTCGAAAAAGAAGGCCGTGAGATATCAAGGTTGAAAAAATGACATGATTTTCTATTTTTTATAAGTTGAAAAAGAGGATTAATCAGAGATCGAAAAACAAGGCCGTGAGATATCAAGGTTGAAAAAATGAAATGATTTTCAATTCTTTTATAAGTTAAAAAATAGGATTAACCAGATATTAGTGTCCTATATTTAGGATATAGGACACCAATACTGGCTGATACTATGGTAGGGGTGCCACATTCGGGGCTTATAAACTGGTCGTATACGCTATGAACTAGCAAGGTGGGACTAAACATGCTGCAAATTGCTTTGATGCGACGTAGGCGGCGGCGCGAGCAGAGCTGCGACTGGTCATGCATGCAACGGTCGGCTGCGTGGAGGCGAGCACACAAGAAGGACACGAAGTCAGACGCGTGTACGCTTGTTCCATGCACCGCTTCATTCTAGGTCGCCGGATCATATTGAACGGCTTAGATCGAACCAGCGGGCCGATCCAAACCCCATCTATCTAGCCAATCGGCGTATCACATGCCCACGAGCCAATCAAATTGCAGAACAAGCGCACACGCAGATCGGCGCGTCACCTGCGCACACGCGGATCGGGTTTAGGGTTAGGGATTTCGGGGATTTCGGGGTTTAGGGTTAGGGCTAGGGTTTCACTGAGCTAGGGTTGAGCATAACTAATTAAAAAAATCCAAAAAATATAAAACTTTCGCACATTGTCATATTATGTGACATAGTTATGATATAAAATAATAAACTTGGTCTATGTGTATTTTCATGATAAAACCTTCACACAAATGACTTACCACGATCGATGTTGCAGAGAGTTCAACTCAAGTGAGAGGGTTTAGAGTTATGAAAAATAAAAAATCAATAAAATCGCCAAAGCTTCATTTCAGAGTGAATAAGAAGGATCTGCACGTAGTTTTTCATTTTCACATTTTAAACTTGTTTTGGAGATGGTCAAAGTGGGTTTGACCAAACATTCAACTGAGCACAAATAATTCAAAAAAATCCAAAAAATGTAAAACCAGCGCACATTGTCGTATTATGTGACATAGTTATGATATAAAATAATAAACTTGGTCTATGTGTATTTTAATGAGAAAACCTTCACACAAATGACTTACCACGATCGATGTTGCAGAGAGTTCAACTCAAAGTGAGGAGAAGTGGTTTTGGATTTGGAACATGAAATTTTCTAAAACCTCACCAAAGCTTCATTTTGGAGTGACTAAGAAGGATCCAGGCTTAGTTTTTCATTTTCATGTTTCAAACTTGTTTAAATGTTGGTCAAACTTAGGTTTGACCAAAATTGAAATAAGCATAAAAATTCAAAAAAAAAAATCAAAAAAATGAAAAACCAACGCACATAGTCTTATAATGTCATATACTAACGACTCAAGTTGGCAAACAAGGTCTACATATATTCAGACGAAAATTAATGGATCTTGGCTCATATCGCCCAATCTCAAACTCCGTCGCATTCAAATGTGCATAAAAAAATCAAAAAAATCAAAAAAATGAAAAAATGAAAAACCAACTCACATAGTCTTATAATGTCATATACTAACGATTCAAGTTGATAAACAAGGTGCGCATACATTCAGACGAACATTAATGCATCTTGACATCTCAAACTCCGTCGCATTCAAATGAGCATAAAACAATTCAAAAAAAATTAGAAAAATGAAAAACCAACGCACATAGTCTTATAATGTCATATACTAACGATTCAAGTTGATAAACAAGGTATACATACATTCAGACGAAAATTAATGCATCTTGGCATCTCAAACTCCGTCGCATTCAAATGAGCATAAAAAATTAAAAAAATCAAAAAAATGATAAACCAACGCACATAGTCTATATATATGGAATAGATGTGTAGGTAAGTTATTTGGCTAATTTAGACAAGGTAAAAAAAACCTTGCTTAGAAATGAGGCCATTTACCCTACCTTTGGAGCTCTTTTGGAGCACATTTCTCATGACTTTGAGTTTTACTACGTAAAAGTCTAAAAGATGCCGGATTTATGACTTAAGGTTTATAATAGTTTAGAAAACGTTCAAACATCATACCACAGAGTTCAAACTTCAAATGTTGATTCAAATTCTAATTCTACCTCAAATTTGAATTCAAATAGCGTTATTACATCTTTCAAGTTTCAATGAATCAAAGTGCAAATAGCATTATTACACCACAACTGTTTTCACGAATGTGCCTCAAATGTTTTAATTCTTCCTACCACTTGATTTCTTTTTTGTCGGCATTTTTGATTCTATGCCGAGAAGTTCACTCATGCTCTTGATTCTCTTTGCTTCTTCCATAATGGGAATACCCACAACACTTCTTCTTCTTCTAGGTTGGACCTCAGCTTCGGGAACAGGTTCAGTTTGCACCTCAGCATCCAGAACAGGTTCAGGTTGCACCTCAGCATCCAGAACAGGTTCAGGTTGCACCTCAGCATCCAGAACAGGTTTAGGTTGCAGAAAAGGTTCAGGTACACTTCTTCTTTTTCTACATCCGCCAACTCTTGTCTTCTTCGTTGGCCAGCAATCTTCAACAACAAGAGGCTGAAAAGGTTTTCATTTTCTACTGAAAAATAAAGCATGTCATTTGGTTAGAAAATGAAAAACAATAACAAAAACAATTACAACACAAACATCGACTTACGTTGGCCTTTCAGGAGTGTAACGGCATTTGGTAGATTCAGCTCGGTGCCCAAGTTTCTCGCAAAGCTTGCATCTATTTTTGTTACCTTTTGGAGCCTTTTTGGCTTGTCATCTTTTTTGCCTTCTTACTACTCCCACCTTTCTCAAACCATGCCTTGTACCTACTCTGTTTTGGCCTGCGACCTTTCTTCTTGTTAGAGGATCAGCACACAAGGAAAATTTAATTTCCACTTCAGTCCACTGAGACTGGTCTGTAAGTGGTGGAATTGGTGTTGCATATGCAGCCTTGAATTTTGCTACTGAGTAATATTCATGCAAATATGGGTGCATATTTAACTTTGGCTTGGAAGCCAAGAAAAGTATGGCATGCTCACATGGCTTCCCAGTGTGTTGCCACTCGAGACAAGTGCATTCATGCACTTCAGTGTCAACAACATGCCTCCTGCCAGTTTTGTTATCTCTAACTTCAGCACCCCACAATGAAGATTTCTAAACAGACAAATGTGTAAGATTTCTGCTCCTATTGACAACGTGTTGTACCACTGCCGGCAGCTTATCCCCTTGCAGAACATCACCAATCCTTCTTCTCTATTCCCACAAGCGCATGATCATGATCCTGATTTGGTCAACCATGTCATGCACAGGCAAGTCTTTTAACCCCTTCACCTTGTTGTTAAAAATCTATGCCAAGTTATTGTTGTGATGATCACACTTGATTGCAGTATTAAATCCTGACCTGTACCATAATAGAGAATGGTGGGTTTGCAGCCATGTACCAAAATCATTCTCACTATATGCTGCCATTATCTTACCCAGATGATATGAATGTGTTTGGGTAGTGTATGATCTAGCTGCCGGCCACATGCGCCCAAATTCTTCCCCTCTGAATTTTTTGATCAAATTCATCCACATATGGCCGAAGCACTCTCTCTGCTCAGCATGGGGAAACACAGTCTTGACTGCATTTTCTAGCCCTTTACATGCATCTATGTGGATTGCCAAAGGTGACACGCGCCCTAAGCATCTTTTCAAATGAGTCATAAACCATGTCCACGAAGCCTCGGTCTCTGATTGAAACATGCCTATAGCAACAGGGAACATCCAGTTATGTCCATCTAGAGCATTGCATGCTGCCAATTGACCATTCCACTTTCCAGTTAAAAAAGAGGAGTCTATGCTTAAATATGGACGACAACCTGCTTTGAAGCCATCTATGCAAGGTTTTAATGCCATAAAAAACTTAGAGAAGTAGACCTTGCCATCCTCTGTTACTTCAGTATCAATCTCCACAACACTGCCAGGTGACCTTTGTTTCATCTCTTCTTGGAAGTTGTAAAGCATCCTAAATGTATTTGCCCAATCACCATATAATGCTTTCATTGCCCTTTGTTTTGCCTTCCACGCTGTGGTATATTTCACCATAATTGGGTAGTCCTTTTCCAAATCTGTTTTAAGCTTCTTTGTTGTAGTGTTTGGTGTCTTGGCTAAAATAGGAGTGATCTTTTCTGCAACCCAAGCCTGTGATGTCATTGAGGTTACATTCTGTGAACTAGTAATGCAAGTATGTACATGTGGGATTTGATTAAATCTGATGCTAGCTCCATCAGGTTGGCGTATAGCAGAAATGTACCATTTGCAAGGCCTGGTGCCCCCATAAAAACCGTTGCACCTCGCATAAAACTTCTTTCTATCAGTCCACTTGGTTTTGGCGTCAAATTCCTTCTTGATTGCATAAGTCTTGAAACACATTCTGAACTCGTCCCTGCTTGGAAATAACTTTCCTACAGCAATTTGAGGGTTTTCTTTATCATACATAGTTACCAACTCATCATCGTGTTCATCATCTACATCAGCTGCAGCTGCTTCCATCAACTCTTTATCCACACCTTCAAAATAATTTGAGTTACCTTCACCAGTGTCACTTCTATCATCACTCTTCTTCTTCTTCTCTTTCTACTTATCTCTATCATCTACTGGAATTCCAAAACATTCAGCCATCTCAGTGTCTTCCATTGGTGCAATGACCAAATCAGTAGTGTCAGCTAGTTCGACTGAATTGCAGTCAACACATACACCACCTGCATCAGCATCAGCCCCCTCAGCTAAAACTGTCACGTCGGTACGTATGGGCACTACCTCTCTCCGTGAAGCCCAATCATCATCTAACATCTGCGAAGCCAACTTTGAGGGCACATATCCAACCTTTGAATCTGATTTCAGATCAACGAGCTCTGCTCGAAAAGTAACCTATTTGCTTGTCCAGCCATCTTGCCAATCAATTTCTTCAACCATATCTTCTCCATTCTCAATTCTCTCATACTCTCCCTTCCAATTATCAAACCGTAACAATGCTACTTCTTGCTCTGGTCCCCAAAGAACACTCTCTCCAAGTTTTTCCACCACATTCTTCACGGCCTTCTCTTAAAAAATCTCTAGCTCTTGGGGATCAATCTCTGAAAATTCGACCCCTAATCTCACTATTGTATCTCTCTCGATGTCCCGCACGCTACCATCACCTAGGTTCGCCTTAGATGCAAAGAATTCGATAGTGAATTCGAAATTCCTCCGCATAGCATCTCCTCTGTTTAGAATGGCGGCGGGACATGTGAGGTAGCGGAATAGGAACCCCCAATTCACATACGAATCTAGGTAAAAAGATGCATGGAATTCAAATCCAGACAAAAAGGGATTCATTTACCTATTTGAAGTACTCTCGCCCGTCTCCTCGGGGTTCATCCTCGTTCAGCACACCGCCCAATCGAAACGAGCAGGCCACTGAGACTGACTAGGGTGAGACTGAGGCGGGGTCATGAATCGACCGAGGCGACTAGGCTCAGATCCCAATCGAAGCGAGCAGTCGGCCGCCGCCGCCAAGAACAAACTGGCTGACGCCGCCGCCGTCGGAGAAGAAGGGGATGGTGGGGAACGGTGGCGGCACGGACAGCTCCAAGATTCAGTCGGCGGCAAAAATAGTTCGGACCCACCTGTCGGAATAACTGAATATCCCTTGGTAAATCTAAATCTATGAGCACAACTAAGTGAGCACGCGCGTCAATCCAACGTTACGACCGTTTAATCAACCATTTCGTGTGCTGGCTATTTTGGCCGTCCAAAACGTCGCACGGTAGCTATTTCTTCGAACGATGTCGCATTTTCCACCATTAATTCCGATGAAAGACGTCGCACAGGAGCTATTTGCCCCTATGTGGACATGTATGTTATGAATGTAAGGCGAGAGATATTTTGGTTCATGCCTGACAAGATTTCGAATTATCCATACAAGTATAAAAAAAGTAGCATCATAGTTCAATATAGAAAAGAGTTCAAAAGAGTTGCTATTCGGATGTGTTGAAATATTAGGGTTGGCTATAGGACCATCTAATAATTTCAGAAAATCCCTAAAGGCCCATGCTGGCTTGCGCGTGCGCGCCGCGGGTTGCGGGAATCTCGGCGAGCCGATGTGTTATTTTTGTCACGCGGGAATAAGCGGCAGCTGAAACGTTTTGCCTTAATGGCTTTAATGGAGAATGAATATGAGCTGAAACGTTTTGTCTTAAGTGCTCTTAAATATGGGAGTTTCCAGTCCTTTCATTATGTGTGTTAATGGAGAGATGAAACGGCTGTCTTAAGTGCTCTTAAGTACGTACATTTCTAGTGTCTTCATTGCATTAATGGAGAGATGAAACGGCTGTCTTAAGTGTTCTTAAGTACGTACATTTCTAGTGTCTTCATTGCGTACGTTTTTGCTGGCCTACTGGATTCCGCCTCCGTGTATATATGAGAGAGGTCGCTCCTCTCCAAAAATGACACAACAGATCACATCTGCTCAGACTCCACGCTCTTGTCGTTCCTCTCACTGTTGTTGCCACCGGCGATCCCATCCCGTCCACCACGTACACGGCTGACGGGAGAGCAGGCCTCCGAAACCCCGCCTCTCCAGATCCTGTACGGGAGAGGGCCGATTAGGTTTTCGGGGAGCGTCTCCTACACGACTGCTCGCCATTACTTCCACTACATCGTCTTCATCCACGTCGCCTACATCACCGCCATGAACACCGACGCCGACAGACTCGCTGCCAAGAAGGTTGCTGCTGACAAGAGGGCTGCCAACGAGGCAGCCGCCGCTGCTGCTGCCGCCGCCTCCACGGCCGCTACGGCCAACTGGCCTACTGGAGGGTATAACTCGCTTATCCCGCTCCTACTTATTCTTGTGTGTGCGGTACTAGTCATTTGCGTAGATGTTTCCACTATTTGCCTAGTACGCAATAATATGATCAAATATCAGTATGTGCTCAGCACTGTTTACGTCATGCTCATGATTTATTCTTAGATTAATTTAATCAAAATATTGCTTATATTCACAACAATCCAAAAACCTAAACTGTGTAGGCAATTTTCGATCCAATGCTTTGCTGCTACACTGAAACCGACCCCGTTTACGGGGATGTACTTTACGCATTGGTAGACCAATACCATCTTATGGCTCACGGTAATGAATATGTTCTGGGTCGCCGGTGTTACTCCTCCCACGGGAACGATTGCTCTAAACAGGAGAAGGCGTTCAGGGAGGCCACCGTCGTCTTTGTTGGAGCCGTTCTGAGCGTGATCGGAGATAACTTGGTTGATGCATATTTACATATGCGAGTTGCCAAGGACTTGTGGGACGCGCTCGAATCTAAATTCGGCGCAACCGATGCTGGAAGCGAGATGTATACCATCGAGCAGTTCCATGATTACAAGATGGTCGAAAATCGTTCTGTATTGGAACAGGCTCATGAGATACAGTGCATCGCCAAGGAGCTTGAGCTTCTTAAGTGTGATTTACCGGGCAAATTTGTCGCGGCATGCATAATCGCTAAGCTTCCTAATTCCTGGAGGAATTTTGCTACTTCTCTGAAGCATCAGAGGCGTGAATTCTCAGTTGAGGATGTCATCGGGCATCTGAGTGTCGAGTAGAACTCGAGAGCAAAGGACTCGCAGGGAAAGGGGACCAAAGGGACTTCTGCCGCCAACATGGTACAGAAGAACTTCAACCCTCACAAGCCCAAGGGGAAGACCGGTGTCCAACATAAACCGACTTCAAGAAGAAGGGTAAGAAGACCTTCAACAAGGAAAAGAAGGATAAGAAAAAAGATGGCTGCTTCACTTGTGGTTCAGAGGAACATTGGGCGTACAAATGCCCGAACAAGTTCAAGAAACTAGGCCAGTCTGTCAACATGATCGTCAGCAACAGCGAGAATGGGGCATCTGGGTACGGTAATTTGTTTACTGTATTTTCAGTTTGTCAGTCTACCAATTGGTGGATTGACACAGGTGCAAATATTCATGTATGTTCTGACATCTCACTGTTTTCTTCTTATCAGGTCACAGGAAACGGGTCTGTGTTGATGGGGAATGGCGCGAGTGCTTCTGTTCTTGGTGTTGGCACGGTCGATCTGAAGTTTACTTCGGGAAGGATCATGCAGCTGAAGAACGTGCAGCATGTCCCCGCCATCAAGAAGAATCTCGTTAGTGGCTCCCTTCTCTGTAAAGAAGGGTTTAAGTTGGTCTTCGAGTCTAATAAAGTAGTTGTTACGAAATATGGACTATTTGTTGTAAAAGGTTATGAAAGCGGAGGTCTGTTCCGCTTTTCCCTCGCTGATTTTTGTAATAAAGTCATGAACAATATTCATACGAGTGTCATTGAAATAGAAGTATGGCATTCACGTCTTTGTCACATTGGTTTCGGTTGTATGACGCGGTTAGCAAAGTTGAATTTAATTCCGATTTTCACTTTAGCCAAAGGTTCTAAGTGACATTCGTGTGTGCAAGCAAAGCAACCTCGCAAGCCCCATAAAGCTGCAGAGGAGAGACACTTGGCACCGTTAGAACTCATACATTCAGATCTCTGTGAGATGAATGGTGTGTTGACTAAAGGTGGAAACAGATACTTCAGACGTTGATAGATGATTCCACTAGATATTGCTATGTATATCTGTTAAGCACTAAAGATGAGGCTCTACACTACTTTAAAATCTATAAGGCAGAAGTTGAGAATCAACTTGAAAAGAAAATTAAACGAGTTCGGTCAGATCGTAGTGGAGAGTACTTTTCTAATGAGTTTAATTCTTTCTGTGCGGAACATGGTGTTATTCATGAGAGGACGCCTCCCTATTCACCCCAGTCAAATGGGGTTGCCGAATGAAAAAACCGTACTCTAACAGATTTGGTTAACGCCATGTTAAGTACATCGGGTTTATCCAAGGCATGGTGGGGGGAGGCTATATTGACTTCATGTCATGTCCTGAATAAAGTTCCGACAAAGGATAGTGAGATCACTCCCTATGAGCAATGGGAGAAGAGAAGAACAACGCTCACATACTTACGTACTTGAGGATGCTTGGCGAAAGTCAACGTGCCGATCCCCAAAAAGCGTAAGCTTGGAACAAAGACCCGTGGACTGTGTTAATTTGGGCTACGCTAAGAATAGCGTAGGCTATAGATTTCTGGTAGTGAAATCTTAGGTACCTGACGTGAAGGTTGGTACAATTATGGAGTCTAAAGAGGCTACATTCTTTGAGGATATTTTTCCTATGAGAGATATGCAAAGCACTTCTAGACAGGAATCTGAGGAAACTCCTGAGCCTTCCATTCCTATGGAATATTATGAACAAACATATGATGAAAATCCTGAGAAGGATGACGAGGAAACCCTTAATAGGGGCAAGAGACAGAGGACTGCAATGTCTTTTGGTGATGATTTCCTTGTGTACCTTGTGGATGATACTCCCACTTCTATTTTAGAAGCTTACGCATCTCCAGATGCTGACTACTAGAAAGAAGCGGTTCGTAGCGAGATGGATTCCATCAAGGCTAACGGTACATGGGAAATCACCAAACGTCCCTATGGCTGTAAACCATTGGGATGCAAGTGGGTGTTCAAAAGAAAGCTTAGGCCCGATGGTACGATTGAAAAGTACAAGGCTAGGCTTGTGGCCAAGGGTTATTCCCAGAAAGAAGAGGAAGATTTATTTGATACTTATTCACCTGTGGCCAGACTGACCACCATACGAGTATTACTCTCTTTGGCGGCCTCGCATGGTCTTCTCGTCCACCAGATGGATGTTAAGACGGCTTTCCTAAACGGAGAGCTAGACGAGGAAATCTATATGCAACAGCCAGATGGCTTTGTAATAGATGGCCAGGAAGTAAAGGTGTGTAAGTTACTGAAACAAGCACCTAAGCAATGGCATGAGAAGTTCAATACAACTTTAACATCTGTTGGCTTTGTTGTTAATGAAGCTGACAAATGCGTATACTATCGCCATGGTGGGGGCGAAGGAGTTATACTTGCTTGTATGTTGATGACATACTGATATTTGGGACCAACCTCAAAGTCATTGAGGAGGTTAAGTCGTTTCTATCTCAGAACTTTGAGATGAAGGACCTTGGTGTGGCTGATGTTATCTTGAACATCAAGCTATTGAGAGATAATGAAGGTGGGATTACACTTCTGCAATCCCATTATGTTGAGAAGGTTTTGAGTCGTTTTGGATATTCGGACTGTAAAACTTCTCCAACACCATATGATCCTACTGTGCAAATTCAAAAATTTGAAGGCACGGCTAAGGATCAGCTGAGATACTCTCAAGTAATTGGTTCACTCATTTACCTAGCAAGCGCTACAAGGCCTGACATCATGTTTGTTGTGTGCAAACTGAGCCGGTTTGTTTCCAATCCGGGTGATGTGCATTGGCGTGCTGTTGAAAGAATTATGCGCTATCTGAAAGGTCCTATAAACTATGGACTTCACTACTCTGGATACCCGTCAGTGCTTGAAGGGTATTGTGATGCGAATTTGATCTCTGATGCTGATGAGATGAAAGCCACAATGGAATATGTGTTTACCCTTGGAGGTGGTGCTGGTTCCTGGAAGTCTTGCAAGCAAATGATCTTAACGAGATCGACAATGGAAGCAGAATTAACAGCATTAGACACGTCTAGTGTCGAAGCAGGATGGCTTCGAGATCTTCTGATGGACTTGCCAATTGTTGAAAAGCCAGTGCCGGATATCCTTATGAACTGCGATAATTAGACAGTTATTATCAAGGTAAAGAGTTCAAAGGACAACATGCAGTCCAACAAACACATAAGAATGAGATTAAAAGCTGTCAGACATTTGAGAAACTTTGGAGTAATAGCGTTGAATTATATCCAGTCGGCTAAGAATCTGGCAGATCCCTTTACCAAAGGGCTATCACGAGTTGTGATAGAAAATGCATCGAGGGAGATGGGTATGAGACCCACATGAGTTGACATGGTAGCAACCCAACCTATGTGATCGGAGATCCCGTGAAGTAGGACCTGGTAAAACAAGCTAGTGGTTAACTGAGGAGAGTACTTTCACTGACCCACTCTGTTGAAGATGCAATACTCTCAGTAACTGTATGGCAGGTTGACTGTTGTCTTAATGTGTTCCAAGGCTTGTATAAGCAAGATGCTATCCTACAGAGCGATCTTTGGAGGAACACACCTATATGAGCCTGACTGCTGGTCACAGTCTATGAGATTGGGGTGATCTCTAGTAAGTTCATGAATAGGCCAGGAGTGTGACTAATATGCTCCACCCGAGGGGTCAGCCTTCGGCAGCCTAGTACTGGTAAGACATTTGGTGAAACTACTTTACGCCAAACTGACAATTCAAGGCATAGTCCATTGTTCAGTTGTGAAGGAGTGTACATATTTGTTCTAGGTGGATGTTCAACCTTAACGGGTCTCCGCTGAAAATACTGGTATATCAAAATAGTGTTTGGAACAGAGGATAACATCATGGGACTTTGGGATCTGGTTGGGGATTGTTGAAATATTAGGGTTGGCTATAGGCCCATCTAATAATTCCAGAAAATCCCTAAAGGCCCATGTTGGCTTGCGCGTGCGCGTCGCGGGTTGCAGGAATCTCGGCGAGCCGATGTGTTATTTTTGTCACGCAGAAATAAGCGGCAGCTGAAACGTTTTGCCTTAATGGCTTTAAAGGAGAATGAATGTGAGCTGAAACGTTTTTTCTTAAGTGCTCTTAAGTATGGGAGTTCCAGTCCTTTCATTATGTGTGTTAATGGAGAGATAAAACGGTTGTCTTAAGTGCTCTTAAGTACGTACGTTTCTAGTGTCTTCATTGCATTAATGGAGAGATGAAACGGCTGTCTTAAGTGTTCTTAAGTACGTACGTTTCTAGTGTCTTCATTGCGTGCGTTTTTGCTGGCCTACTGGATTCCGCCTCCGTGTATATATGAGAGAGGTCGCTCCTCTCCAAAAATGACACAACAGATCACATCTGCTCAGACTCCACGCTCTTGTCGTTCCTCTCGCTGTTGTTGCCACCGGCAATCCCATCCCGTCCACCGCGTACACGGCTGACGGGAGAGCAGGCCTCCGAAACCCCGCCTCTCCAGATCCTGTACGGGAGAGGGGCGATTAGGTTTTTGGGGAGCGTCTCCTACACGACTGCTCGCCTTTACTTCCACTACATCGTATTCGTCCACGTCGCCTACTTCACCGCCATGAACACTGACGCCGACAGACTCGCTGCCGAGAAGGTTGCTGCTGACAAGAGGGCTGTCGACGAGGCAGCCGCCGCCTCCGCGGCCGCTACGGCCAACTGGCCTACTGGAGGGTATAACTCGCTTATTCCGCTCCTACTTATTCTTGTGTGTGCGGTACTAGTCATTTGCGTAGATGTTTCCACTATTTGCCTAGTACGCAATAATATGATCAAATATCAGTATGTCCTCAGTACTGTTTACATCATGCTCATGATTTATTCTTGGCTTAATTTAATCAAAATATTGCTTATATTCATAACAGGATGTATTTCAGCAAACATGCGTAATCGGCAATCGCGGACTAGAAGCAATTCGAACCAATACACGAAGCACTTGCAGTTTCCAGTACTGCAAATTTTCGGTCGTTACCTTGCGGGCGGTGGCGGCGTTCTCTCTGGTGCAGGCTGCGGCGTTCTTGCGGGTGAGGCCGGCGGCTCCAATCCCGCCGGTGAGGAGGGAGACGTCGTTCCCGCGGACTGGGGCGCGGAGGAGCAGGATGCGAGTGACGCGGCGGCCGAAATCCCACGGATGAGGAGGGGGTGGCGTTCGATCTGCAGGGGCGGGTGGGATCGGAGGAACTCCGATCTGTTGGTGGCGAGAATGAGGGGAGTGGAGGAGGAGATGATATGGGCGAGCGGCGAATTGCTACGTGCGCGCAAAGATCGTGGGGGCTGGAAAAATTTCGGTGTCCGACCGGTGGGGCGGGACGCCAAAAATTTGGAAAAGTGGAGGGAATGTGTTTTTTGGTGGAGAGAAAAATATAATTTTGGCATGAACATATATAGAAAAAACTGGAGGGAATAGTTATTTGGTTGCACGAAAAAAAGTCCATTGAATACATTTGGTTTCAGAAATAGGAAATGACTTTTTAAAATTGAAAGATCATCTTTAACTATCATCGAGAGGAAATTTTTCCATCTCATCTTTAAAAACAAAGTAAATTTTGATGCATCTCGTACATGTTTATAGATATGATAGAAATTTTCATGAAATGATTTTTTTTAAGTTTGTTAAAAATCAAGTTTATCATTTTTCCTATCAGCTAGTACACATAAGAGGACTCATGCCAAAGGATTTATTTTTTTCGAGGTTTTATTCATTTTCTTTAAGTTTTTTGAAAAAATGGTCTAAATGACGAGCATGGCTATTCGTTGAAAGAGATCGAATTTTTCAAAAACTATCGATAGTTCTATGAAATAATCACTACTTGTATACCTTAAATTATTTTTGTTAAAATTTCAGAGCAAACTATCACACAGTTGTTGTTTAAATTGAAATTACTTTCAAAACATTGGCGTAAAGTCCTTTAAATGTGCGAAATTATGTAGAAAGCTAGAAAAATCCTAATATTTATGGATTATCCATCAAATACGGACTATTTTGTGTGAAAATTGGATGGGTGTCATTTTGCACGATATTTTTTGTACTTACTGCACAAAAAAGTCATTTTTGGCACTCAGAAAATGAAAAATGACATTTATAAAAATAATTTTAAAAAAACTCAGTTCTGCACAATTGTTTACCATACAAAGATACACCTATGTACCAAATATGGGTACGTTATCACAAACTATGCCACGGGAATGGTCATATCTTGGTCGTTTGGTTTGAAATCCATACATGTTTATAGATGATAAACTTTTCGTGAATGATGTTTTTGAAAAGTTTGTCAAAAAATCAAGTTTATCATTTTCCTATCAAATAGTACACATAAGAGGACTCCATGTCAAAGGATTTATTTTTTCGAGGTTTTCTTCATTTTATTTGAGTTTTTTTGAAAAAAATGGTCCAAATGGCGAGCATGGCTATTCAGTGAAAGATGTCGAATTTTTCAAAACTATCGACGGTAAATAAACTAATCACTACTTGTGTACCTTAAAATGATTTTTGGAAAAATTTCAGAACAAACTATCACACATGAATCGGCATAAAGTCATTTAAATGTGCGAAATTACGTAGAAAACTAGAAAAATCCTATTATTTATGGATTATCTATAAAATATGAACTAATTTCTGTTAAAATTGGATGGGTTCCATTTTGCAACATATTTATTGTACTTGCTTCACAAAAAAAGTCATTTTTGGCACTCAAAAAATGAAAAATGATATTTTAAAACTATTTTGAAAAAATTCAGTTATGCACAATTGTTTCCCATACCAAGATACACCTATGTGAAAAATATGGGGACGTTGTCACGGACTATGCCACCGAAATGGTTATATCTTGGTCATTTGGTTTGAAATCAATACATGTTTATAGATGATAGATCTTTTCGTGAATGAAGCTTTTGAAAAGTTTGACAAAAATAAATTTTATAATTTTTCATATCAACTAGTACACATAAGAGGACTCCATGCCAAAGGATTTACCTTTTTGAGGTTTTCTTCGTTTTTGTTGAGTTTTTTGAAAAAATGGTCCAAATGACGAGCATGGCTATTTGTTGAAAAAGGTCGTATTTTTCAAAACTATCCATGGTTCTATGAAATAATCACTATTTGTGTATCTTAAAATGTTTTTTGGAAAAAAAATTCAGAGAAAACTATCACACACTTGTAGTTCAAATTGGAATTATTTTCAGAAAATCGGCATAAAGTCATTTAAATGGGCGAAATTATGTAGAAAGCTAGAAAAATCCTAATATTTATGTATTATCCATCAAATATGGACTAATTTGTGTGAAAATTGGATGGGTGCCATTTAGCACCATGTTTTTTGTACTTGCTTCACAAATAAAGTCATTTTTTGGCACTCGGAATATGAAAAATGATATTTATAAAAATAATTTGAAAAAACTCACTTCTGCACCATTTTTTCCCTTACCAAGATACAACTATGTGCCAGCTATGGGCATGTTCTCACAAACTATGCCACGGGAATGGTCATATCTTTATTACAAATAGATAAAGTAAAATTGAAAAAAAATCGGTCTTTTCCGTGTGTTTGCGCACGACATTTCCGTTTATTCAGGCAAGGTCGTGGCTGCCTCGTTTGCGGAATATGTCGCGGCTTGTGGTGGGGAGGTTGTGGCTGCCGGCGGCTGTGCGTATCAACCCGGTCGCCGGCTACCGGCGGTGGATATGGCCGCGATCTGCTCACTACAATGTTACTGATGGTGGTGCGGGAATTTCGCACTTGGGACGGTGGTTTTGGACTCTTCGTCCTCAATGGCGGGGTTCGTACCCTAGCCCTACAATATGATGTAGTTCGCGTGGAAAAAATTAGGTGTGAATGTACGCCATATTTTGGGTAAAAAATTCAAATATATGCAAATTTTAATCTAGTATTTGGAATTAAGTCCAAAATAATAAATCTCATCTGGTGTCACTTATTATATATAGAATGGCCTCTCGCATCTAGTTAATTACTTAACATTGTCTCGGCTGTTGCACACCTTATCATAGAAGGAACCTTGGAAGGCATTTGTCAAAACCCTTTTGCGGCCGTTGAAAAAACTCCTAGTTCACCAAGAGAAACAATCCTCTTCCCATCCTTGTTTCTATCTTCTTTGTTAAATTGTGTCTCAGTATTTGTAAGATATCTGGAGCAATAGGACAAGCACTCATCCACAACATATGCATCCGCAATTGACCCTTCTGGCTTTGCCCTGTTACGAACAGTTCCCTTTAGGTATCCAAGCCTTCTTTCTATTGGATACATCCATCCATAATGTACGGGCCCCCTCAAAATTGCCTCTTCGAGAAGGTGAACAGCTAAATGAACCATGACATCAAAGAAGGCGGGTGGAAAAATCCTCTCAAGCTTGCTAAGAATTATAGGAATGTCATCCTTCATCTGGCGAAGCACATCAACTCTGAGAGTTTTTTAGCACAACTGCCTGAAAAAATTACCAAGTTCTGCAATGGCCTCATATATGTCCTTTCTCACAAGCCCTCTCAGTGCAGCCAGTATAACTTGCTGCAGTAGTATGTGACAGTCATGGGTCTTCAGCCCATGCACTTTACATGTTTCAAGGTCCACACACCTTGCTAGATTAGCAGCATACCCATATGGGAATTTCACATTAGCTATATACTCGCAGAACTTTCTCTTATTCTCCTTGGTGAGATTATATTCTGCTTTTTTCTTCACCATTCCACCCTTCCCATCAGGTTTTAGATGTAGGTATTTCCTGATTCCTAACTTCTGCAAATCTATCCTGGCATTTACTGTATCCTTATTCTTTCCATCAATCTCCAATAGTGTCCCAAGTATATTGTCACATATGTTTTTCTCAACGTGCATTACATCTATGTTGTATGCTAATTTTAGGTTTGACCAATATGGCAGATCATATAGGCTCACCTTCTGACTCTAATTTGGTTCATCTTTCTGAGTGCGTTTTCGCTTCTTATTTCCTGGATACTTCCCTGGTTTGAAATCCTTAACTTTCTCTAACTTATCCAACACTTTAGCATTTGAGAACTTACGAGGTTTCCCACGTTTCTCAACTGACCCATTGAAATCCTTGCTTTTCCTAAAATGATGATCAGTGGGAAGAAATCTGCGACGCCCAACATACCCAATCTTGTTTTTCAGAGCCTGGTAGCAAGGGTTCTCATCACAGTGCACACATGCATAATAGCCTCTAGTGCTACGCCCTGGTACAGTGGCTAGTCCAGGGTAATCATGAATAGACAACAAGAACGCAGCATGCAAAGGAAATGAATCATCAGTCAATGCATCATATATTTCCACACCGGTTCCCCAAAGTTTCATCATATCTGCTATCAGCGGCTGCATAAATACATGGAACTCCTTTCCAGGTGCTTTTTTTCCTGGAATAAGCAAAGACATCATGAAATTGGATTGGTCCATGCACATCCACGGAGGAAAGTTGTAGGGGATGACAAAAACTGGCCACATACTATATGAGCTACTCATTTTTCCAAAGGGGTTGATTCCATCCGTGGCAATACCAAGCCTAATGTTACGTGCATCTTTAGCAAACCAACCATACTCCCTGTCAAAGTGCTTCCATGCTTCACCATCAGCAGGGTGTCTCATAACATCTTTCTCGGCGACCCTCTTCTCCTTGTGCCACCTAGCATCTGTCGAGTGTTCCTTTGACACAAAAAATCTTTGAAGCCTAGGGATTAGAGGAAAGTACCTAAGAACCTTGTGGGGTACCTTTTTCCTTCCCTCCGCATCTTTCCATCTTGATGTCCCACACTCAGGACAATGGATGTTGTTGGCATAGTTCCCCCAAAACAATGCACAATCAAACTTGCATACATGAATAATCTCATAACCAAACCCAACTTTGCGTAGAACACTCTTAGCTGTTGTGTATGATTTTGGTATGTCAGCATGTGGAAACGCCGCGCTGATCAACTCAAGAAATGCATTGAATGCTCTGTTTGTAACCCGGTTGTATGAGTTGACATGGAGGAGCTTAATAACGAACAATAGTCGTGTGAAATCGCTACACCCTTCATAAAGTTCTTTCTTGGATTCCTCAATTAGCTTGGAATCTTCTAGACCTAGCCAGATCATCTACCAGATACGTGTATGCAACATCCTCCATATTACCCCCTTCATCATCACTCAGTGATTCACAATGAAAAATCCACCTTGTATATGTGTCAGACATACCAACGCACTGTATGTGCTCCTCAACAGCTGACTGGCTCTGGAGTTGCAGATTCAGGCAGTTCCGGCATGGGCATAGTACGTCTTGATTTTCTTCAAAATTTTGGCGAACAACGTCCATAAACTCCTCAACACCTTGAAAGAACAAGCTATGCCCCGGATGTCGCCTAGAGGGGGGTGAATAGGCGATTAACACTTTTTCTATTTAGGGGCTTGATAATTGCGGAATAAAACTAGGTGTTTAAATTAACAAGCCAACAACCTAAAAATCTAGGTTTACCTAAAGTACACCAACAACTTATGCTAAACAAGGCAAGCAACAAGGTGATAGCTAGATATAAACTTCAAGCACGAAGGCTATCACAATGTAAAGTGCATAAGTAAAAGCTCGGGTATAGAAATAACCGAGGCACGCGGAGACGAGGATTTATTCCCGAGTTCCTCCTTGTTAAGGGAGTACGTCTCGTTGGAGGGGTGTGAGCTCGCCACAAGAGGCCTACTCAAGATGCCACAAAGGCCTCACCCTATTCTCCGATGAACCGCACCCAAAGGTTTGGTTCACCTTCCACTATCGGAATCCTTCGAGGCGGAATCCGGAGCCTTTACACCACAAAGCTTGGGGCGCGCATCCACAACCAAATTGGAGGCTCCCAAAAATCACCACAACACCGTCTAGGGTACAATGACCCAAGAGTAACAAGCTCCCAACCGTCAATCCCACGAATCACCGTGGGGAGCACAACTCGATGCACCTAATGCAAAAGGGGAAGATCACACCAAGTGGTCAAATCCTTCTCCCCAAAATCCAACCAAAGCAACTAATGCTATGGAGGGATTTAGGAGGAAGAACGATGGAGAAACACCAAGAACTCCAAAATCTAGATCCAACGAGTTCCCCTAACTTAGAGGAGATTTTGTTTGGTGGAGTAGTGGATCTAGATCTCCTCTCTTGTTTCCCTAAATTTGGGCAAGAATCATCGAAGGGATTAGGAGGAATCGAGCTCTAAAGATTTGCAACAATGGTGGGGAGAGAGAAAAGAGCTCAGAAAAATATTGGGGAAGAAGCCCCCTTTATAGGGGCCACAAAATGTGGCCATTGGAGAAGAAAAGGCGGAAAAATGGGACAGTAGGACACCCGGCCTGGGGCCGGCCTGCACGCCGGTCAGGCCGGCTGGGAAACGCAGCAGCGATCGAGCCAGGGAAAAGAAGCAGCGAACAGAAGCTAAGACGTAGGTGGGCCGGCCTGCACCCCGGCCTTGGGCCGGCCTGCCAGCTCAGGAGGCCGGGAGGCCCACCGAAGCTGCCGGCCACCGACCCAGCCTCGGGCCGGCCTCGCGGGAGGGAGCAGGCCGGGCGACCACCCGAGCCGCCCGGCCTTGGGCCAGCCTCGGGCCCGGCTAGGCCGGCCAGGTAGGTTTTTTTTTCGTTTCTCTTTTTTAAAATATTCTGTTATGAAAAAACACCGAGAATAAAACCGCAATAACTTTCGCCCACGAACTCCGTTTTTGATAATCTTGGACTCGTTGGAATCGTCACAACGAGCACTACAAGAATATGCAGGGAAACATCATAGTCCAAAAGTATATTATATAAATAAATGGGGAAAGGTAAAAGCTCCCATTTGCAAATCGGAAATGCAATAACTTTCACCCACGAACTCCGTTTTCGATAATCTTGGACTCGTTGGAATCGTCACAACGAGCACAACAACATTATGCAGAGAAACATCATAGTCCAAGAAAATATTATAAAACCAAATGGGGAAAGGTTAAAAACTCTTTTTCGCAAACCAGAAATGCCGAATCTTTTGCAAATGAAGTCCGAATGAAATAAAACCAATTTTGTTGGAAAGACGACGACAAATGCTACATTTGAAAAAAGGCAAACAAGTAATGGAGATTTTGCAAAGAAATGGAAGAGATAAATCTTCCGCACGGATGAACCAGCAAAATCTCCAATACCGAAACCGCAAAAGAAGACGCATAAGAATACCGTTTTCGGTGACCTTAGCCTTGTCATGACAAGCACGACAAGCACCAAGACCACACCACGATAAGAGACAAATAAGAACCAATAAAGATGATTTCATTAATGCAAAGGTTTGTGCTCTCTACGGCGATACGATCACGATATTCGGTCGAGAGCCCCTCTTGATAGTATAGTTATCTATCCTATAATCCGGTCTCTCACTTAACAACATGAGACCGGTAAAATAGAAAACCCTATCAAGATCATACCTTTGCCTTGCGCATTAATCCACTTGAGGTCGATGAAGACGATCTTCAACTCCTCAAGACGCACCACCTTCCTCGATCGCGCTTCAGTGAAGATTCACATGTTCCTCCCCCATACACCAAGATGGGAGAAGCACCTCTTCGGCATATCTTCACTTGGGCTTGAGTGTTGATCAACACGCACTTAGCCTTGATCAACACAACTCTTTTCTTCCCTTAACCTTGACTCCAACAAATGGAGATCAAGAAACTCAAAAGGACACACCTATAAATATAGCTCAAAGCAAACATTAGTCCATAGAGATTGTCATTAATTACCAAAACCATGCATGGGAGCAACCATGCACTTTCAATCTCCCCCATTTTGGTAATTGATGACAATCCCTTTTTAAGAGGGTTTATATAACGAATAGAGCATCCTTGCAAGACAAACGAGCAAGGATGCAAGCACATGCATGGCAAATGCAACAAAAGCATAAAACCCAAATTCCCTTAAACCCTCTAAACTTCTCCCCCATTGGCATCGATTGCCGAAATGGGAAGAAAAATTTAGAGAGCCAATATAATATGAGTTCCTCCATAAAGGTGATGACAATCCCTTTTAACGAAAAAAATTAGAGGAAATCAAACTATATTGAGGATCAAAAGATTGCAAAGAAATGAGTTCATTTTAAACATCTCCACAAAGGAGAAAAGCAATCGAGAAGATCCAAAGCGAGAGTTCTAAATAAAAACGGAGAAGCTCCCCAATTTTCATGCACAATTGAGTTGTGCACAAAAATGGCATCCTCGCTCCCCCAAAATCATCTAGAACACGCAACAAGTGCAATAGTGCATAATGCAAAAGCAAATCATAGCACTTGCACCAAAGATGTGGTTGAGCCATAAGGAGATACCAAATTTCAAAAATTCATCATAAGATATACCCAACCGAGATGAAAAGATCTTTTAAAGAAATATGTTCACAAGCTTAGGGATACCAATTGGAAACTAAAACCAATTGAAAATGCCAAAAGCTAGTGAGAGCATTTAGTAAAAGAAAAATCAACATGCTCACCATGGTAGGCATGAGGTCAAAGATCTTCAAGAAATACATGAGTGTGCAAGGATACCAATAAACATAAGACAAGCACTCATGAGACAAATTTGGAGCCACCAAAGAATTATAGAAGAAAACAAGGTAGCTCAAAAAAAATTAAGATACCAACAAAAAAAATGACCACTCGCATATGTATAGGTTTCTTATTAGACAAACCATTGAAGATATACATCCGCAAAGAAACATATACATACGAAATGGTTCGGGAAAACGAGAACAAGGTATCCAAAAGGAAGTCATAAATATATAAACGAGATTGTTGCTTAAAAGCATAGCACATAGCTCAAATTTATCTCATTGTATATAAATGAACTTCAAATATATCAAATGCATCACACATATCACTAAGGGAACAAGAGATAGTTGAGATGCTATGAAATAGGCAACAAGTATCACAAAGAAATAATATCAATTGAAGAAAAGGTTTTTGTAAATTCATCACACATATCACAAAGATATATTAAGTGAAGGAAAAGGCCAAAACCACAACAACTGCATATAAGAGCTTTCATGCCAAGAGGTAACCTACACAAGGTTGGAAATAGAAAAGCATGCATGGGATAGATACTTGTTACCGGGATGCATTGATGATGAAGATGATGAGAGTTTGTTTGTCATCAAAGCTGGACTCCGATAATAACATGGTGAGAACACCTTCCTTATGAATGAGGCAAGCATCCAATGCATCACCATTGTACCTAAAACAAAATTAGAGTACAAACTGGTTCCCAAACTAATTGGGTTCCATAGTAGTTAGATAAACTACAATATATAGGAAAGACTCCACATAAATATGTGCATATAGATATGAAATTGAATTTCAAGCACATCTTAGCCGATTTAGGATTCGGTGGAGTATCCCCTATATATTGGATCAAGAAAGACTAGAATGCCATATAGAATATATATTACTAAATATGCATACATAGACTTACAAGAGCCAAACAAGATACAATTTGGACAAAAACACCAAGTCAACCAAGAAGAGAGCACATCAAAGTGTGACACAAAAAGGTTGTTCGAATTATATCAAAATCCAAACCAACACACGGTTGAGGAAAAATCAAATCAACAAATGATTGATTCCAAAACACATCAACACATGAAGTGTGATATCAAAAGGAATCAAATCAACACAACAAATGATCGATAAGACACCAATTGAAAATAAGATACCAATTAAAAACAAACAAAAATACCAACTAGGAGAAAAGATACCAAGAAGAGAATAATGCTTGACCGAAATCAAGTAAAGTACGATAAAGCAAAAAGGCATCAATACTCCCACAATAAATATCAATTGGAACAAATATCTATGGCGGAGATATTAAATTCCAATTAATACCAATTGAAGGTACCAAAACAAGAGATAAAAAACAAATGCCAATTGAAAGGATCAAATATTGATAGATAGAATAGTGTCCTAAATAAAAAGGAATGCTCCCCCAAGATTCATGCATTATCTTAGATATTTGCATTTGAATACAAAATGCATGCTCAAGGGATCATCACTCTCCCTATTTTATTTACAATACTAAACACTATCGATTGAAAAATATAGGATCCTTGCAAGAGGCAAAGAAGGCAATAAATAGGGCAATTTAAATGCAAGTGCCAATGTGAAGATGATCTACAAAATCCACCACAATTACTAGAATCACTTGTCATGAACAAGGAGTATATGGAGATATTTATCGGTGGTATATAGGAATGATTTACAAGACCAACTTCACAACAAATAAGCATATGGCAAAAGATAAGAATTAAAACACCACATTTTGAAAAAGATTTGTTGATAGTTTCAATTATTCGAACCAACCGGCGACGCCATGGTTAAAATAAGATGAAACAAATGGTTTCTCACATAATATATGGAAATGCATATTAGAGAAAAACCACACCAAGCAAACTCACACAAACAAGAACCAAGGGGTAACCACAAAGGAAAATTGGAACTTGTTTGAGCAAACATGCCACATAGGAATTAGATAATTTACAATATCAAATCTAAGTGGAAAACCTCAAATGTTCACATTTTTATGAGATTGTGATATGCACATAGCTTATTACTCCCCCATAATGTGATAATTCATTTTAATTTTAAACAAGAGGCAAATAAACCAACTAGAGAAATTAATGGACATTGTAGAATTTGAATTTCTCATGAATATGACATACCACATAGAAGCTAGTTAATATGAAATATCAATACTAGGTGGTGTGCCTCATGTACACACATTTTTAGGTTTGTGAGGTGCACAAAGCACATCACTCCCCCAAAATGGGATAGTCCATTAATATCTCAAACGAGCCAAATGAAATCCACACAAGATTCAATAAAGCTCAACACACAAATTACACATACATGATACACAACTATCATACATAACCTTGAGTAACAAGACAAGTAAGAAAGTAGCATATCACATACAAGCACATTCTAGGAACAAAACTAACACAAGCTAGGGAGCAAGCAACTTTGAATGAATATGTGAATTAAATACAAGTTACCGCAAGGAGGAAGCATTGGATATGAGATAGACATGTGATAATCCAATTGACTTGGCTTGATAAAATATAACCATGAAGATCCCTTAATTCTTCAAAAATAGCCAAGTCACCAATGTCCTCCACCAACACCTATTGATCAAGTTGAAGCTTGTTGGTCCCCAACCAAGTTGGGTCCTAAGAGGTTAGTCATAATAGGCTTGGGAACCCAAATGGTGCATTTCTTGACACCACTTTGAGCTCCCACATATTTGGCAAACACATTGCCACCTCTATCCTTCCTAAGAGAATATACATCATCAATTATGATAGGAGAGGATGAGGTACCGTTAGTGCATGAAGAAGCAAGATGACCTTTGCCACGGCAAAGGTAGCAACACCGACTCATCTTCTTCTTAATAGGCCCCTCAACTTGAGGAGCAATAGCTTGAGTCTTCTTAGGAGGTGGCCTTTGTTCAACTCGTGGTTGAGCACGAGGTTGACCAAGAGGCCGCTTCCCTAGTTGCTTCTCACTAAGAGGCTTCTTCTTCTTCATTGGGCAATCCCAAACGTGGTGCCCTTCTAGCTTGCACTTGAAGCAAGTGATCTTGGCCGGATTATTGACTTGAACTTGGCCCTTCTTCTTGTTGGACTTGGACATGTTGTTGGAGTTGAATCCAAGTCCACTCTTGTCATTTGGGGATTGTTGCACACTCAACATGTTGTCAAGTGCACTCTTCCCCTCATGAAGCTTTTCCAAGCCTTTCTTCAAAGAAGTGGCTTGGGCCTTGAGCTCGCCTCTCTTCTCTACATGGTTAGTGACAACACAAGTACTAGAGGGGGTAGATGCATCATTGTTAGAGCAACAAGGCAAAGCAAGTAATTCATCACATGATGTACCAACATTCTTAGTGGATGAACTACTAGGACTAGCACATGGCAATATAGCATTGTTAATTAAAGTTGTGCTAATATCCACATGAGGCTCACTTGATGTTACCTTTGTAGTGATGGCCTCATGAGCTAACTTAAGACAAGCATAGGATGCTAGAAGTTCATCATTAGAGCTAGATAGCTTTTCATGATTTTCTTCCAACTTCCCATAGGATGCTAGAAGATTATCATTAGAGCTAGATAGCTTTTCATGACTTGCTTCCAACTTCTCATACTTGGTAGTTAGCAACTCAAGTTGAGCCCATAGCTCAACATTCTCCTTCAAAGTAGATGCTTCACAAGAAGTGGAGTTAGTAGCACAAGCATCATTAACTTTAGGAATAGAAGAAGACAACTTTGCAAGCTCATCATTTAATCTAGCATTTTCATTTTTCGTGACTTTATATTTAGCATGAGCATGGTCACGTTCTTTAATGATTTTAGCAATTATATCATTATGAGACTCCTCGATAGATTCTAGTTTCTCCTCTAGAGAAGCACGAGTCTCTTGCTCTTCCTCAAGAGCATCTTCTAACGATGCTTTCTCCATAGCATCATCTCTTTCGATCTTACCCCTTTCATCAAGGCTTGCTTCCAAAGCCTCAATAGTTTCCCCGCGCTCAATAAGGATGCTCATAATTTCATGGAGGTTAGCACAAGCATTTTTATTCTTTGTAAGAGCCTTAAGAATCGTTAGAGCCTTACCATGAAGGAGGGCATTAACTTTTTCCACATCATCTTCTTCATCATTATTATCATTATCATCACTAGAAGAAGATTTAGCCATAAGGCAATGAGTGAAGGATGAAGAAGAATAATTAATTTTTGAACTACTCAAGTTCAAATCTTGTTCCACAATTAATTGGGTTTCCTCTACATTAATATTCATGCAAGAGTTAGAGGGAACACAAGCATTTTTATCATTGGAACAAGATAAAACAAACATATCATCATTAGATTTATCTAAGCAATTTTTGGATGATATGCAAGGACTATCAACACTAGCATGTATGACATTTATAGTGTTATATGTGTTTTGGTCCAAAGATGAGACATTACAACAAGATAGAGATAAAAGATCATCAAAGAAGAGCTCACTATCAATATTGCAAAACCTATCACTACTCACCATCACATTAGTTTGTGGCTTACCACATTTTGGTGACGTAGATGAAGACGAGAACTCGTCACGGCCGGAGGTGGAGGGAGAGCAATCATCCTCAATAGAGTTGGACACTCCATATTTATTTTCAAGCTTGGTCCAAAGCTCATGTGCATCCCGGAGAGGCATGATTGACTCGAAAACTACAACACTCACAAATTTGCAAAACTCATTAGAGGCTAGAGAATCTAGATATAAGTTTTTCTCATCCTCTAAAGTCGTACTTTTGTAATCCTTCGGAGGAGAAAAACCTATATCTAAGATTCGCTCAATATTGTGGTCCAAACCCCGTAAGTGACTAACCATATGAGTTTTCCAAACATTAAAATTTGTGCCATTGAATATAAACATGGAATCGGGCACTAATCCCCTAAACGACATCTTTACTCTCTAGGCGGTAAAGCCAAACAAGAGAGACGAGGCTCTGATACCAATTGAAAGAACAAGCTATGCCCCGGATGTCGCCTAGAGGGGGGGTGAATAGGCGATTAACACTTTTTCTATTTAGGGGCTTGATAATTGCGGAATAAAACTAGGTGTTTAAATTAACAAGCCAACAACCTAAAAATCTAGGTTTACCTAAAGTGCGCCAACAACTTATGCTAAACAAGGCAAGCAACAAGGTGATAGCTAGATATAAACTTCAAGCACGAAGGCTATCACAATGTAAAGTGCATAAGTAAAAGCTCGGGTATAGAAATAACCGAGGCACGCGGAGACGAGGATTTATTCCCGAGTTCCTCCTTGTTAAGGGAGTACATCTCGTTGGAGGGGTGTGAGCTCGCCACAAGAGGCCTACTCAAGATGCCACAAAGGCCTCACCCTATTCTCCGATGAACCGCACCCAAAGGTTTGGTTCACCTTCCACTATCGGAATCCTTCGAGGCGGAATCCGGAGCCTTTACACCACAAAGCTTGGGGCACACATCCACAACCGAATTGGAGGCTCCCAAAAATCACCACAACACCGTCTAGGGTCCAATGATCCAAGAGTAACAAGCTCCCAACCGTCAATCCCACGAATCACCGTGGGGAGCACAACCCGATGCACCTAATGCAAAAGGGGAAGATCACACCAAGTGGTCAAATCCTTCTCCCCAAAATCCAACCAAAGCAACTAATGCTATGGAGGGATTTAGGAGGAAGAACGATGGAGAAACACCAAGAACTCCAAAATCTAGATCCAACAAGTTCCCCTCACTTAGAGGAGATTTTATTTGGTGGAGTAGTGGATCTAGATCTCCTCTCTTGTTTCCCTAAATTTGGGCAAGAATCATTGGAGGGATTAGGAGGAATCGAGCTCTAAAGATTTGCAACAATGGTGGGGAGAGAGAAAAGAGCTCAGAAAAATATTGGGGAAGAAGCCCCCTTTTATAGGGGGCCACAAAATGTGGCCGTTGGAGAAGAAAAAGGGGAAAAATGGGACAGCAGGACACCCGGCCTGGGGCCGGCCTGCATGCCGGCCAGGCCGGCTGGGAAATGCAGCAGCGATCGAGCCAGGGAAAAGAAGCAGCGAACAGAAGCTAAGACGCAGGTGGGCCGTCCTGCACCCCGGCCTTGGGCCGGCCTGCCAGCTCAGGAGGCCGGGAGGCCCACCGAAGCTGCCGGCCACCGACCCAGCCTCGGGCCGGCCTCGCGGGAGGGAGCAGGCCGGGCGACCACCCGAGCCGCCCGGCCAGGCTGGCTAGATAGGTTTTTTTTCGTTTCTCTTTTTAAAAATATTCTGTTATGAAAAAACACCGAGAATAAAACCGCAATAACTTTCGTCCACGAACTCCGTTTTTGATAATCTTGGACTCGTTAGAATCGTCACAACGAGCACTACAAGAATATGCAGGGAAACATCATGGTCCAATAGTATATTATAGAAATAAATGGGGAAAAGTAAAAGCTCACATTTGCAAATCGGAAATGCAATAACTTTCACCCACGAACTCCGTTTTCGATAATCTTGGACTCGTTGGAATCGTCACAACGAGCACAACAAGATTATGCAGAGAAACATCATAGTCCAAGAAAATATTATAAAACCAAATGGGAAAAGGTTTAAAACTCTTTTTTGCAAACCGGAAATGCCGAATCTTTTGCAAATGAAGTCCGAATGAAATAAAACCAATTTTGTTGGAAAGAGGACGACAAATGCTACCTTTGAAAAAAGGCAAACAAGTAATGGAGATTTTGCAAAGAAATGGAAGAGATAAATCTTCCGCACGGATGAACCGGCAAAATCTCCAATACCGAAACCGCAAAAGAAGACGCATAAGAATACCGTTTTCGGTGACCTTAGCCTTGTCATGACAAGCACGACAAGCACCAAGACCACACCACGATAAGAGACAAATAAGAACCAATAAAGATGATTTCATTAATGCAAAGGTTTGTGCTCTCTACGGCGATACGATCACGATATTCGGTCGAGAGCCCCTCTTGATAGTACGGTTATCTATCCTATAATCCGGTCTCTCACTAAACAACATGAGACCGGTAAAATAGAAAACCCTATCAAGATCATACCTTTGCCTTGCGTATTAATCCACTTGAGGTCGATGAAGACGATTTTCAACTCGTCAAGACGCACCACCTTCCTTGATCGCGCTTCGGTGAAGATTCACATGTTGCTCCCCCATACACCAAGATGGGAGAAGCACCTCTTCGGCATATCTTCACTTGGGCTTGAGTGTTGATCAACACGCACTTAGCCTTGATCAACACAACTCTTTTCTTCCCTTAACCTTGACTCCAACGAATGGAGATCAAGCAACTCAAAAGGACACACCTATAAATATAGCTCAAAGCAAACATTAGTCCATATAGATTGTCATTAATTACCAAAACCATGCATGGGAGCAACCATGCACTTTCACACCTTTCATGTACGGTGTCGTGAAATGAGTCCCGTGTATCCAGCTTCGGTCCATTCTCCTACAACAAATTAATATACTTGTGAGAAAAATATGCTTACACCATAAACTAGCACACATATGACATCTGAAAAATATTTACTTTCATAAACAATATAGTATTCCTCGTCTTTCGTACATTCACAAAAATCTGAAAACTAAAGACTTTGATCAGAACACTTTCAACATGTTTGTTGTTCTGTCTAACACATGACAGATTGATTAATCATTTCACAGAAACTATTATTTACCATTAAGCCTAGCAAGCACAATATTTTTTTGGTACATGCAAAACATCTCCCACAACTTTAATCTTCAGACTATAATTTACTTCGAACGTTACCAGGGCCTACAAACTACAAAGATAAATAACCGTGTGCAGACTGTCCAACCAATCTTTGCAACTTAATAGTCTGTGCAATACCTGAAACATGTTGTTCAACTTTTATTCAAGAGCATCTCGAAAATATGGACAGACCAAACCAGGTTTTAAGTCAAATATTAATGTCTATAAGCCAACTAGAGCACTTCCTCAGTTCCTCTAACTGAAAAACAGTGAAGTTCTGTGCTGCAAATTGGTTACATCCGTCTGTGGCTATCAGCTGGAGTAAGATATTTTGGACTTTTGCTTTTGTAAAACATGTCTAGATACGGATGGAAAGTAAAAGTCCAAAACGTCTTATATTTTGATACGGAGTGAGTATTAGACAGTAAAAAAAATCATCCACGGCGTAAATTACTGGTAAAGCTGATTTATGATTTTTCTAACTTATTTACCCTTATTTAAATCTGACATGTTGGCCCCGCATCCTTGGATCCCACCTCTAGATAATAACGAAATACTAGCGTCACTGGTTGAGTTATTCTGTGACACAAGCATGTTTGTCACGCAAAATATCAAAACCATCACAAAATGTGGTAAGGTGTGACGGTGATTGTGGCCGTCACAGATTTGGAGGTTGCGGTCACGATTTGACCAAGGGAGTTTTTTACCCTTACACTCCACCTCAGTTCTACCGAGGAGAAAAAAAATTCTTACGTGACATATATTAGACGGTCAAAAAATTCATCCATGGCGTAAATTACTGGTAAAGCTGATTTATGATTTTCTAACGTATTTACCTTATGAATCTGACAGTTGCCTTGCATCCTTGATCCCAAGTAAAACGAACTACATCACCGTGAGTTTTCTGTGACCACGCATGTTCTCAAAATATCCAAACCTCACAAATGGGTTGCTCCTAATAACTGAGACCACATCAGAAATAAAAAACGCTTTGGATGAGCCTCTGACTCCGTGGTATAATCCTACTGATTAGCGAACTCTCTGCATTCCTCCGTCTTAAAATCGCAGCGTCACAAGCGGTTTTACTTAGTGCAGCTCCCTACTTTAACGATTCCCCTCGTTCGACAACAAGAGCAGTGATTCAGCTCAGCCTTCGAGGCTGGCTGTCAATCATGAATCCGAAATGTCCACTTGACCTTCTTCACATGCATCTGAAGTGGCTGTATGTAAGGTGTAACGGTGATTATGTGGCCGTCAAGATTTGTGAGGAATAGGGACGCTAGGTGTGTTGTGTAACGCTCACACATTACCATATTCCGTGACGTTACGAATCATTGTCATGAGGATATTTGTCACGGTATATCAGATCTCTTGTAGTGGGAGTTGTCGTGCCAGGCGGCGTTGAAGGAGGAGTATGGCCCCTCCCTCTTCGAAGCACAGTGGCAGACACACTAGGAGATGAACGCTACGAGGGATTACCGCCTCCGGGTGGAAGCAGCCTTCCGCCAGGCCGACGAAGTGCAGGGGCTGGAGGCTGTTCCCGGAGTCCGCGGGTCCCTCACGGGAGGAAGAGGAGTTCTTAGCGGTGGCGGTAAAGAGGGAGAGGCATGCGGAGCAGGAGAGGACGGCGGAGCAGCAGGCGGAATCCGTCCGCGCGGCGCAGAGATTGAGGCACGAGTAGAGGCGCAAGCGTGCGCATGTGCGCACCGAAGCGGCACTGCAACACCGGTAGATGGTGCAAGCCAGGGCGTATAGGCGTTGACAGGCGCATGTGGCCGGCCTTAACGAGCCTGTCTTCCCCTCTTTCGCCGAACAGGGTCGAACGACGTCGAGTATGGCCCTAGCATGTCAGCTTCGTCCGGCGTGTAGATTATTAGTTGTAGTTTAAGTTTTGACTAGTTGCAGTTTAAGTTTCAGTTGTAATTTTGTCAAAATGCGATGGAAATTGTAAATGTTGATCAGAAGAAAAACATTAGGGTCTAGCCGTTTGGAGGTGCCAGTGTGGGAGTTTTATGGTAGCTCATCCTATTGTTGTCGGATAGGTTTCAGTTAATCTGTCTAGTTTCATTCTAGTTTCCGGTTTAGCTGAATAACCGTGTCAACTCGCAGAGCTTATTCTCGAGGATGATCAGGTAGTCGCAGGTGAAAGTGCGATGGCACGGGATTCTGCACGTTGCATAGCAAAAAGCCGTACGTTGAGCACAACACAAATCCTTCGTGTCTCCTGAACGGATGATCTTGCGAGTTTTGCTGTCAGGTCTAACGGTATTCTTTTTTAGATAAAATGCTAATGCCCAGCTTTGACTTAACAAAGCTCAAAGTTTTACAGCGCCAATTACAGAACAAGTAGCTGGTAGAGCAGCTTACAACGCAACACACATCCACAAGACACAAAACGCACAGCTCGCGGATGTTGTTGCCCACTCCACTTGGGGCTCAGCACAGCCAAGTCAAAGAAGCCGAAGACTGTCGCGGAGAGGCTTGAGAACGTCACTGCACCGTCAGGCGAGAAGAAGCGACACCTTCCTTCTCTAATGCCGAAGAGGGCCCCTGCCCTCTCGTCCTGGCTCGAAGGACGCCGCACCGTCGACAAGAAGAGGCGCTCACCCGAGAGCTAGGAGAGGAACCAGCCTCGCGTCCACCCGAAGGGAGCCCAACAACCGACCTGCCCGCAGAAGCACGCCCGCTACACCACTGTCGCCGGCGAACGCCCAAAAGTAGAGGGAAAGATGCGGGGTAGTCGAACGAGACAAGCAACACCTAGGCCTTGCGCCATGGCAGCAGCCCCTCGAGCACAAAGACATAAAACACAATGAGGAACAGGGTGCCCGGACAGTGGCCAAGTCACTGCCACCAGGAAGGGGATCCCTATCCCCTTCCGCCCAGGATCGAGGGCGTCGACCCGCTGGGGCAGAGGGATAGCGCCGCGCCGGAGTGCACCACCACAGACATATGTCGGACCTGCAAGAGAGAACAAACGCCACCATCGCCGGAGACAGCACCGCCCACCACCACCACACCAAAGGCACAACTCACCCGAGACCAACAAAACCTCCCTAGACGGTGTCTCCAAGGAGAACACGACGCTGACAGCAACGACATTGCCCAATCCAGAGCGGATTTTGAGCTTTCGCTCGGGAGGGGGTCGGAGGTGGTAGGGAGAATCCACAGCTGCGCCTCCAGAATGCCCAATCCAGAGCGGATTTTGAGCTTTCGCTCGGGAGGGGGTCGGAGGTGGTAGGGAGAGTCCACAGCTGCGCCTCCAGGAAGGAAAGCGGCGCCCTTGGGCGTCGCCGCCGTCGGGGCCGGGCCAGCCGGCCAGGGGCTTCCCCCGGACCCTCACCAAAGCCACCGGTACCACGCCAACACGGGCGACGACGACGAAGGTCGCCGTGCCGTACGAGGGGCGGGTAAGATTGGGCCACAAAAGGAGCAGGGAGGGGAGGTGCCGTACCATCAGATTTGAGGCCGGAGTTGGAGAAGAGCAGGCGCTGCGACCTCCACCCGTCGGCGCCCCGTCACCCACGTGACCAAGGCCGCCGAACACCACCACCTGCGCCTGGCTCCAGCCGCCTAGACGCCGACGCCACACCAGACGGGACCGCCGCCCCGGGAACCGAAGCCCACCGCGCAGAGCACGGAACGGCGAGATCCTCGCCACCACCGTCACCGGCGGCCGCTCGGGCTTGCCCAGCGACCTCCTCGGGTGGCGACGAGGGAGGGGAGGGGAGGAAGGAGGGTGGCGGCACGGCGAACCCTAGGTCGCCGCCCGAGTCGCCCAGGAGGACGACGCGGGGGCCTTTTTTTCGTCTCGATCTCTAACGGTATTTGTGTCTCTATCGGGCAAACGGTACGACATTGTTATGCGTAACAACACGGGGTCAGTCACTCTGAAAACGTGCATACGATAGAGTAGAAATACGCGCGCGTCCAATACAAAAACTCGTACAGCACGGAGTCGCTCGACGATTTTCCTACTTCCGACGACGAAGATGCATGCTCCGCTCCTGGATCCCGTGCGTTCCTAATTTTGGACCGGGTGCAACTGCTCCCAGAATCGGGAGGCATGCAAGTGGAACAAAAGGTGAGACGTCTAATTTTTTGACCGTTGAAGCTAGCTTGAAGGTGTCTCCAGTTTCGGACTAGCTCGCATCCACGCTCCGGTCCGGTCGTGGTTAATTGACTACGACAGCAGCAAGTAGCAAGCCGATTACCGGATGAAATCTCGCCCCGTAGATGGCGGCTACTGGGAATGGTTTGCTTTCAGTTATAGTGGAGATCGACGAGGAAGTTTTTGAAAGAGGCGAAGGAGATGGGCAAGTAGGCGGACTCGGTCTGGTGGCACGTGAACCGGAGCGCGGAGGCGGAGTGCGACTGCAACAAGCTATCTGGTGGTGGATGATGGCGAAAAGCGTGGATGTATTTTCTTCACAGCGGTGACCCGTTCTGTTCTTTGGGTGCACACTGCACAGGGATGGCAACTTTTTTTTTTTTTTGAGTGGAAGGGATGGGAAAAGAAGGCGACCGGGACAGGGATGGCGCGAGGGCGGCCTGAGAGTGTGAGCCGTGATGTGCGTTCCTTGCTGGATGGGCTAGCCGGAGCGAAGGTCCAGCCGTTCCGCAAGCCCGGCATGGACCGCTGGACCCGAAGCCCACGTGAGCCTTGTCCTTGTTCGAAGTTGCATATGGGCCGGCTCTCGTGTGGCGTTCTAGTCTCCATATTTTATACCGGGCCAAGTAAAGTAAACCACACGTCGGCAGGGGTCGCCCTATTTCTCGCTTCGAGCGAGTTGGAGCGATCGACGGGGGCTCCTACCCCGCGTTTACCCCCCCCCCCCCCCCCCCCCCCCCCAGGAGGACGACGCGGGGGCCTTTTTTCCGTCTCGATCTCTAACGGTATTTGTGTCTCTATCGAGCAAACGGTACGACATTGTTATGCGTAACAACACGGGGTCAGTCACTCTGAAAACGTGCATACGATAGAGTAGAAATACGCGCGCGTCCAATACAAAAACTCGTACAGCACGGAGTCGCTCGACGATTTTCCTACTTCCGACGACGAAGATGCATGCTCCGCTCCTGGATCCCGTGCGTTCCTAATTTTGGACCGGGTGCAACTGCTCCCAGAATCGGGAGGCATGCAAGTGGAACAAAAGGTGAGACGTCTAATTTTTTGACCGTTGAAGCTAGCTTGAAGGTGTCTCCAGTTTCGGACTAGCTCGCATCCACGCTCCGGTCCGGTCGTGGTTAATTGACTACGACAGCAGCAAGTAGCAAGCCGATTACCGGATGAAATCTCGCCCCGTAGATGGCGGCTACTGGGAATGGTTTGCTTTCAGTTATAGTGGAGATCGACGAGGAAGTTTTTGAAAGAGGCGAAGGAGATGGGCAAGTAGGCGGACTCGGTCTGGTGGCACGTGAACCACAGCGCGGAGGCGGAGTGCGGCTGCAAACAAGCTATCTCGTGGTGGATGATGGCGAAAAGCGTGGATGTATTTTCTTCACAGCGGTGACCCGTTCTGTTCTTTGGGTGCACAGGGATGGCAACTTTGTTTTTTTTTTTTTTTTTGAGTGGAAGGGATGGGAAAAGAAGGCGACCGGGACAGGGATGGCGCGAGGGCGGCCTGAGAGTGTGAGCCGTGATGTGCGTTCCTTGCTGGATGGGCTAGCCGGAGCGAAGGCCCAGCCGTTCCGCAAGCCCGGCATGGACCGCTGGACCCGAAGCCCACGTGATGAGCCTTGTCCTCGTTCGAAGTTGCATATGGGCCGGCTCTCGTGTGACGTTCTAGTCTCCATATTTTATACCGCGCCAAGTAAAGTAAACCACACGTCGGCAGGGGTCGCCCTATTTCTTGCTTCGAGCGAGTTGGACCGATCGATGGGGGCTCCTATACCCCGCGTTTACCCCCCCCCCCCCCCCCCCGCGTTTGGCGATGCTCTCTGGGCTCGGCCCAATTAGTTCGCTCGTTGTTGTTTCATACTATTTTGTGTTTCCACGGTTTCGTACGTTCTCCGCCACACGCAAATAGTCGCGAAATTTTGAACTGTTTCTTGACTGCTTTTAAAGTGCAACATAAAACATGCTGGAGCAACATAAACCACACACACGTCGGCAGGGGTCGCCCTATTTCTCGCTTCGAGTGAGTTGGAGCGATCGACTCGCCTACAGCGCAGTGACTCGCTCGTTTGGCTAATGCTAAATGGGTCTGAAGCCTGGCCCAACACGGACGAGCACTAGTGATCACGGACGAGCTAAAAGTGCCCTGCGCATGCTCACGTGTTTCCTTTCTTTTATTTCCGTTTTTTTCCTTTTTCGCAACGGTTCTTTTTTAATTTTTAATATAAAACAAATTTTAAATATGAATATTTTTTGAATCTGAACCAAAATTAGTAGTGAACTAAAAATGTTTGTGCACCGAAAAGGAATTAAAATTCGGATGAACAAAAAATAATAGTAAAACCAAAACTTCGGGTGAACACAAAATAATAGTGAACCAAAAATTCGAATGAACTAAAAATAATAGTGAACCAAAAATTTGGGTGAACCAAAAATTCGTATGAATCAAAAATAATAATGAACCAAAAATAAACTAAAATTAAAATAATCCGAAAATAATAGTTAACCAAAAAATACAAGTGAACCACAAAACTTGATGAGCCGGAAATAAACTCAAAAACTTGGTGAACCGAGAAATAGCGCTCGCGATGGTGGCCATTGCTGTGCGCTATCCAGCCAAAAAGCATATCAGCCTGCCGACGCGCGAGCGCTATTATTTTCGGAGCCCCCGACAAGAATGGCCACCATTACCAATTCACACAAAACTTTCTCAGCAAATTGATCGATTCAGTCAAAACTCTATTTCAATTGAGTTACTGTAGCTACTCGCATCACAGCCCTGATGACTGATGGGATCCCAAAGCCCATCTTCACAAGATTGCGCTTGATTCTCTCTCCTCCTTTACTACCTTTCGACATTTTTTTTGTTTCGAAAGCTCTTCCTTTTGACAGTGATTTCTGCTGTATCCGTGTTATTTTACGGCGCATGCCCAGCCGCAGCCAGGTACAGACGGAATGCAATTGCGAATTTGTCGCCCGGCCGCCTATCTCGTGTGCAAAATTGCCGCACAAAGTACATGGGAAATCTTACTGTAAATTTTCGCTACACAATCGGTCGCATGAACATTAGCACCACAATTTATTTTCAACTGTCATTTTTCTGATATAAAGATGCATATGCATATGGTCAGCAACAGAATGCAACCAAAGCTGGGAAACACGGGAGAGCTGAACTCGGAATCAACAAAAACAGCAAATCATTCAACTCTTCTACCCCACCGTACCATTTATTCATGCTAATTAACTACTACTCCTCTTAGCCGTCTACTTCCCATCGCGTGGCGGTGGCGGTGACACCGCCGCCGCGTCCTGGCGCCTCTGGACGTCGCGGCCCACGGCGGGGTCGCCGTGCCCGACGGCCACCTTGGCGACCTCGGTGGCCGGCGTGCCGGGCCTCGCCTTCTCGTACAGCACCAGGTAGCCGATGACGCCGACGATGCCGAACCCCATCAGCGCCATCGTCCCGGGCCCGAACGGCAGGCGGCCGCCGCGCTGGTGCAGGACGCCCCCGGGGCCGCGGCCCGGCGGGCGCACCGACGCCTCCACCCCCGCGGCCTTCACCTCCTCCGGGCTCATCTTCGTCGTGTCGGCGCTGCGGCGCCACTCCTCCGTGCCGCTCTTCGCCATGCTCGATCCCAGACTCGATCTCCTCCTCCTCTGCTAGCTTAGCTTTGTCGCCGGCGTGCGTGCGAGATGTCTTGTGGCCTTGTGGGTGTGATGTCCGCGTGCGGTGGAGAGTCTGTCGAGTGTTGTGGACGATTTGTTGTAAGCGAGGGAGCTTTCTCAAGTGTGTGTGAAGGTGAACACGTAGAGGGGACAGGTGTTGGAAGCTCGTAGAAGAGACGAACGAGGCCGCCGCGTGGTCGTGCACATGTAAGTTTTACATTCGCTGGCGAGTTTTCAAAATCGTAAACCGAGGATGCCCGGGTACAGCGCAGAGGCAACCTAGCCCGGCCCTCGGATCACGGACACGTGCTCTGAAGCTTCGTCGGTTGCACCAGCCACCACCAACGCAGTCTACCGTGTTCCAAGATCTGTGTAAACCACTTCAGCGACATTTCGCATCTTAGTCATTCGAAATTCGAAAGAACTATGAAATTTTATGCTCTTAAGAGCATCTCTACGCTCCGAGGTTGTGCTGGCCCCCGCGTCGTTCTCACCAGGGCGACACGGGCAGCGAAAAAACCCTAGTCTTCCCGAGCTCCCTCCTCCCTCCCTCCGCTCCCCTCGCCGTCGCCTGAGGACACCACCGTAGCTGCGGCTGAAGGTGGCGGCGGGGAGCTCCCTCGCGTGTGTGGGTGCGGTGTTGTGTGCGGTTGGCCATGGTGAGCCATGGCCGCCCCTGCCTACCCTTGAGCGAGCACGGCGGCCTGCTTCGGCGGTGCCTCCCTGCTCTCCAGCTTCCGTGCCCAGCCAGCCCGTAGGTGCGCCGCGCCGCCGGCTGTGAAGCTCTCCCCCGCTCAGTGCACGGGATCTTCCAGATCTTGGGGGATCTGGCGGGCGGCCCGCCACTGAGGGCGTGTGTTGGCTCTAAGGCGGTCAGTGCTGCGTGGTCTTGCCGGAGTTCCCCCGGCTCCCATGGTGATTGCCGTGAGATGCCAGATCCGAGGCCGTTGGGCTGGATCTGAGTCGGGCCGGGCCGAACCGACCTTCTGCAGGTTTAGGTTCTAATCTGGTGTGCTGTTTTCCGGTGCTCTGAGTTGGGACTGGTGCACCGAGTCCCCGAGGTTCGTAGGCCAACGACGGCGTCCCGTGGTGTCTTCTTCGCGTCCTCGGGGCGGCGGCCTCGCAGTTGGGTTTTGGAGGGGTCTCGATGAAAGCCGCATAATGGTAGTGACCATTACTAGCGATGACAACACCTCCGAGTGTCATTCCCCTTGTTGAAGGCATCGCCATGAAGACCCCTCCTTTTGCCGGACTTTCGGACTCTATCTCTCCGTCCCACCTTGCTTTCCCCGGTGTGTTCATTTGGTGCAAGTTTCTCTTGTAGTGGCTTGTGATTCCTCCTACAATCTCTCTACCGTTGCCGCCCTTGAGCAATGTTGGCATGTCTACTTTTAAACGGTGTTTTCTCTGGTTTTGGCGGCCGTCCAGAGCCTTGGGGTCTTTCCCTGGTCGGCGTCAAGCCACAGGTGATGCCGGTGATTTCCTCCTTATGCCACCGACGAATGTTGGTTGTTTGGGCTGCTACAAGGTGTTGATCTAGGGTTGGTGTCTTGGGGTTTTGGCGAAAGCTATGCAGGACGTCTCTGCCGGGAACGACGACGTCTCTGAACGTCGTTCATCTTCTTGGAGGCGTTGATGCAAGCCCCCACCTTTGGAGTCCCAAACCCTGCTAGGCTCCTTGCCCGATGGCGTGTCTTGGTGGTGGCGTTTATGGTACGGTGGAGGTATGTTGGCTGTGACCTCTTCGACGTCGTCTCCGTACAACAGAAGTCAAGGCTCCTTCGGATCAAGCAATCTCCTTTAGTCCGTGCTTCATTATATTTTGCTTAGTTTTTACACCATCTGTGATACTCTGTTGCTGTGAGGTGTGTGTGTGTGGTGTCAGCTGGTTTAACCAACTTGCTCTTGTAAGTTGTAACTCCTAGTCGGTTGTTGGCTTACTTAATTCAAAACCGGGCTCATTTCGAGCCTTCTATCAAAAAAAAGAGCATCTCCTGTCCTCGCAGTAGTGCAAACACTATATTTCGGTCCATGGTGAGTTGTAACACGGACTTGCCTCCAGAGAGACAGTCGTATGAGCTGGCCCATGTTAGATTGTTCTTTTATTTCGTTTTTCTTCTTTTCCCTGTTTTCTATTTTTTTGTTTCTGTTTTTATTTCTTTTCATTTCTTTCTTTTTTATATAAAAAGTATATTTTTTTCAAATCTGAACCATTTTAAAAAAATTATAATTTTGAAAACCTGAACCTTTTATAAAAAATAAACTTTTTTAGATTATGAATTTTTTTAAACTTTGGACTTTTCAAAATGAACAATTTTTAAATATGAATCATTTTTCAATATGAACTATTTTCTAAAAAAATATTTTTGGTACACTATTATTTTTGGTTCATCCGTATTTTAGTTTTTTTGTTTATTGTTACTTTTCGGTTCATCAGTATTTTCGGTTCACTTATTTTCGGTTCATCGAATTTTAGTTCCTTTTCAGTTTACTATTATTTTCGGTCCACGGTCATTTTTTGTTTACAATTATTTTCGGTTCACCCAAATTTTCGTTCACTATTATTTTTGGTTCACCCAATTTCGATTCCTTTTCGATTCACTGTTATTTTCGGTTCACCCGAATTTCGGTTCCTTTTCGATTCACTATTAATTTTGGTTCATATATATTTTTGGTTCACTATTATTTTTTATTCATCGGCATTTTCGCTTCACCGGTATTTTCGTTCAATATTATTTTTGGTTTACCTGAATTTCAGTTTCTTTATGGTTCACTATTATTTTTTGGTTCACCAGTATTTTTGGTTCAATATTATTTTTGGTTTATCCGAAATTTAGTTTCTTTTCCGTTCACCACCATTTTCGGTCCACTATTATTTTTGGTTCATCGTTATTTTTGGTTCACTATTATTTTAGGTTCACCCGAATTTCAGTCCCTGTTTGGTGCTATTATTTTCGGTTCAAAGGTATTTACGGTTTAATATTTTTTGGTTCACCCGAATTTTAGATTTTAAAATGGTTATGATTTTGAAAATATTCATATGAAAATGGTTCATATTTTGGAAAATATTTATGTCAAAAGGGTCATGATTTTGAAAATGTTCATTTTTTAAAATGGTTCAAATTTTAAAATTAATTCGGATTTTGAAAATATTCACGTAGTGGAACAACAGAAAAATATAAAAACTAAACGAAGAAAATAAATAAAATTTATTCAGACATTACCTAAAAGACAGAAGAAAAAACTGAAAAAAAATCGAAAAAATAAAAAAGAAATATGGAAAGGAATCGTATGGGGAGAGAGCACACGAGCGCGGGCGAGATGAACGCCTCCGACTCGTTTAACGCGATGTATATGGGAACCCTCGCAATAGCCCTACCAACTGAACTATCGAAAAGTAAGAGAGCAATTTTTCACTAGCATGCCCTCGTGTCGCCTCCTTTTTGGCGGCTCGGGCGGAACCCTAGTTCCCCCGTCGCCGTCACTCTCCTACCTCCTCCACCCCCTTCCGCTGACCGGATGAAGCTTGCCAGGCACAACCCTAGGCGGCGGACGGCGGCGGCGGGGTTTCTGCTCCTCCGGCGTCGCCTTGTGGCGGCTCGACGGCTTTTGGTGGCCGCATGGCGGCGCGGCTCGTCGGGCGCGGCTGGGGCGCGATGAGGGGTGATGTAGCCCAACCCAACGACATCACCATGTCAAGCATCCCAACAAATGCGACATCAACATGGACGTCAAGGGTGAACTCAATCCTCTCTACGAACCCCAATACGTCGCCTTTGGATGGTATACTACCTAAGATTCTACCCTTGTACACTACTAGGTGTCACACGACGAGTACGGACGCCAAGGGAGACGCCGAGGGAGCCCAAGAGTCGAAGCCATCCAAGGCGTACGCATGGAAGCGGAGGAAGAAGAAGCGGAGACAAGACGAAGATGAAAAAGGAGGCGAAGCCAATCTGGCCGGCCTCCAGCCCTGCCTAGGCCGGCCACACGCCAGAGACAGCCGGCCTCCCAGCCGAGGCAACCGGCCTCCCCGCCGGCCTAGGCCGGCTCCCAGGCCGGCCACTCGTGTCCTGCACCCCCCTTTTGTACTAAGGCTATAAATATAATAGACATTGAGACTTGGGCTTGTGCTCATCCCTCCCTTTGTGGAGAAGATCACCTTGTGGATTCAAGGCTCCTACTTAGATGTATCTATTGGAGTGATTCAAGGTTCCCTTCTTGCGTAAAGTCTCTCGTGTGGAAGATTCTACTTCACCGTCTCTCTTCCCCACCATTCTGCAGCGCGCTTGCCGATCTTTCACATAGTGATTCTACCTCGCGGTCTCTTCCTTGTGTGATTCTATTGGACCGGTTGGACCGACCGGTGAGGGCAACGCGTCAATTGTATCGGGTTTGTGTTATTGTGTTCTTCGTGTTCTTGTGTGCGTTCGCCCACTCGTTCGTCAATCCGTGAAGATCGGGCCACCCTAGAGGTCTTGCCCTACACCATATGGTATCAGAGCTTTAGGTTGCCACGGATTTGACTTGTGTTTCCACCAATTCCCCCAAAATTTTCTTTGATTTTGCCAATTTCGAAGATTCCACAAAAAAATATCCTCAAATTGCTTTTGGTTCAATCTGAGATTTTTGTGAGTTTTGGTAGGTTTTGATCCGTGGATCCATTGCTATACCTGTTGATCTATCTCCCTTTGCGTTCCCATGGCCAAATTCTTTTGTTTTCCCCTCCGATTTGGTGTTTTTCGGGCCGTTTTTCCGCCCAAATCGCCCATTTTCGCGTCACAGGAAGGTCAGCGCCCGGCCTCCAGCCCGGCCTAGGCCGACCTCTGTGCAAATTCTGAAAATTTGTTTTGGCCATAACTTTTCACTCCGGACTCCGTTTTTGGTGATTTTCGTCTCTAATCGAAGCTACTGACAAGCTCTACATCACCATAGCGGTTGATCCATCATCTATTGCCACCATATTTCGTGAGCAAGGAAGAGGCATTCCACTCCACGGGTAAAGATCGTCGACGAAAGGTATAACATCCCCAATTCTTCTCCCACCTTGCATCACTTGTTAGCCAAGCCATTGGTGTCTATCTATCCTATTGAAACTTGCTCATCTATGATTGTTTGGGTTTTGCACACTTGATACCTCGTAGTGTTCCGAGCAAATTTGTATGCGCTAGTTGATATAGTTCTTGTTTGGCAAGCAAAGTGAGAGGCAAAGAGTGAGAGAAAAAAAGAGTAAGAGGCCAAAAGAGAATAGAAAAAGAATCAATAGAGAGAAATAAAAAAAAAGAGGCTCTATGCCATATCTCTTATAGTAGACGCGCAAGCTCGATGAAAATTTGTAGGTGTGGTATCTTTGTGCAAATCTTGTAGCCCACCAATAATTTGCAATCGAGTTGGTTTCTCTTGTACTTGTGCAACTTGAGCTTTAGTCTTCGCTAGGTCCATTACTAGCTCATTTTTGGTTGCACGAGTCCCATTTTTTTTTCAAAGCGTGCGTTTGTATGAGCTTCACTCATATCCTTTGAGATCGACTTGTTTTGCTTTGTGGTCATTGTGGTTCTCTACTTGCCATTACAATATCTTGGTTTCCGGTTGTTCCATTTGCTTTCCACATTCCATACCTATCCACTCAAAAAGCCGTGTGTGTTTTGGAGTTTGCATTTGGACATTTGAACACAAGCCTCTTTACTTTGTGCGTTGTTGCCCTTGGTCGTCCACGACGTCCAATACTATCGACAAGGTGAGATTGTGTTCTAGTTTCCTTCTAGTTCATATATACACTTGTCTTGTGAGTGATCATGTCTAGTGAGAGCAGACCATACTATGGAGGCCATGATGATGAAGAGACGATGAGCTACACCGACCACGACGCTACAAGCATAGAAGACATGGGGAACGGCTCCTACACCAACAATGAGCCCCATGACATGATGGAGCACTACACCGACCCCGGCTCCACGAGCTCCCACGACATGATGGAGCGCTACACCGACCCCGACTCCACGAGCTTCCACGACAACGACCTCCCGTGCATGAGTGACTACATCGACTACGTCGACAACATGCAAGAGGAGATGGACGATAGTGCTACCATCCACAAGGTCAACTACTCCAAGCTTGCAAGAGGTGCCACATACGACCCACCAAGCCCAAGACGGAGCAACATGAGGACCACCATGAGGTCATGCTATCAAGCTCCATCAACATCAAGACAGCGCCCCAAGGAGGACATCGCCAAGGTCATCAAGCATGGACACTATTCAAGGCGGCCCAAGAAGGATACCAAGATGGCTCCCATCGATGCCAAGCTTGAAGACGAGATCAACGCACTCGCCAAGCTTCGCCATACTTCTCCAAGCCCAAGACGGAGCCGCAAGTCAAGGTTGCCAAGGCACCCAAAGGATTTTCGACGACACCCCTCCCCACAAGAACGTCATCGACGACACATGGAGGAATCACGACCGTCGCATCATATGGTGTCCCCTCCTCGTGCCAACACCAACATGGCGCCCAAGCGAAGCTCAAGCTCCAAGAAGGACAAACAAGTTCCCACATCTATGGCGCCAAAGCTCAAGTCAAGCTCGACGAAGGATGACCCTCATCATATGGTGTCTCCTCCTCATGCCACCACCAAAAAGGCGTCCAAGAGAAGTTCACGCCACAAGAAGGACAAGGACATCCTCGCCAAGCTCATGACAAAAATCGACACCTTCCGCAAGGAGCTCCATGAAGACATCAACAAAAACAAGATCTTCGACGACACTTCTCCGAGCTTATGGTCCACTACACTTGAAGATGGAGGAAGACAAGGCCCTATCAATTATGATGAGGTCGATCCGACCGCTACTCTCGACAATGACGTGGGCCTACTTCCCCACCTACACCAAGATAAAGACCTTCTGTGCCCAATGTGCCATGGCCACGGTCACATCATGTGGGATTGCCCCGAGAGCCAAGACACGATGGATCAAGATGGCGAGAAGATGGTCGAACATGGGATTTTCCCTTCGACTAAGGAGGCGAGCATGGAGGATGCTACCACTATGGACGTCGAGTCAAATGGAGATACCGAGCATGGGATGTTCCCTTCAGCAAAGGAGTTGAGTGATGATGCCCATCCTATGGCATTCATCTTTGGAGGCGACAAGGTTGAGGAGGTTGAGCATGGGAGTTTCCCTTCAACTAAGGCGGCGAATGGAGTTGAGAATATCGAGCCTATCCCTACATGCTTGAATGATGAGATGGTACCAATCCCATGTGAGCATGAGAGCCACCTAGCCCACTTGAGTGAGAGTGCAAGTGAGTTGAGTGCCTCCACCATATGTGAGATTGAGTGCTTCCACTTTGAGGGAATGAGTGATACACCACTTGAGTTGCGAGAGATAGTTGATAGGTCAAGTGAGGCCATTTTGATTTCTAACAACTTACCCTCTACCTCTAGTGTGTTCTCTCATGTTTTGCTAGGTTCCATGGATGAAGACACGCCAAGCCTCGACATGACGGAGCCTCAAAGATGTACGTGGAGGATGAAGACGATGCCACCCCATGGCTATATGAAGATGAACAAGTCGGCAACATGGACGCCGCTACCTCTACCACAACACCTACATATCATGAGCGGTACTACAACGGTATGTATATGGGTGTTGATGATGCCATGATCCCACTAGTGGACATGATGACTTGTGATTGCTTGCATGATGTGGATGTTTCTTTCGATGTCACCTATGATTCTTTCATATTCCATGTGATACCTTGTTCCAAACCAATGTTGATCATGTGGAATTTCCTACGTGTGATGATCTTGCCACATGCATGCCTTGCTATGAATCTTTCCAATTTTCTCCCTTTGTTGTATGCAATATGTCGAACAATTTCTCTTTCATATATGTTGCTTGCAATGATGATGAAATTCTTGACAATGAGTTTGCCCCCATAGCATTCTCAACTTTTGGAGATGGTTCCTTTTGCTTTGTTGAGCTTTCACCTTCCTTCATTTTGCATGTTGACCACTCGCATACTTCAAACTTTCATATTGAATTCGGTGCGTTTGGTGATGTGCAAATGAAAAGATGCATCATGATGGATGATGTGTTCATGTACCATGCACATAATTTCTTCATGTGGAATTTCGTGTGTAATGGTCACCACATGATAATGTTAACCTCAATTGAACATGAGTTGACAAAACGAGCTCTTGAGAGCATAATACTTGTGAGTTGCGGTTTTCCGGTTAAGCTACTTTCCGCATGTTTTGCTTCCAACAAATTGAACAATTTCTCTTTACTTTGGTTGGTTTGCAAACATGTGAGTGATTTTGGTTACTTTTGTGACATGCATATTTCTTTGAGCTTTTATCTAGATGATTTATGTGTTGCCACAAACTTAATGAGCAATTTCTCTTCCCTTATGTTTGTTGGCCACCATAATGATATGTTGAGCATGCTTTGTCACAAGTGCTTCCGTTTTTGGCCCATTGATGATGATGTTTTCGACATCCCTCTTCTTGTATTTTTGCCAAATTCTCCTTTTATTGCAACAAAAATATTGACCAATTTCTCTTTCCGATGCTTTGCTTGCGATAATGCTCATATGTTTCAAAATGAGATAGCTATCATGGTTGTTTCAAATTTTCTTGGAGATTTTGTGTTTTCACATCTTGAGAATGTTTCGATGAGTTGCTTGCACTTTGACCTTGCATTTGTTATGCTTTCCATATATTTGTGTTGTGCTAATGGTGTAATGCTCAAGATTGGACATGTCATGGATGATGTGCTCCACTATCATGCACACACATTGTTTGCTTGGTCTTTGATGCATGTAGGTAACAATGGCGACATGGTGACATCCGCTCCATCGGCAAACCATCTACCTCCTTCACATGGTGATGACGTGCAAGCGTCGAGGACGACGCTTTTCGAAGGAGGGGGAGATGATGTACCCCAACCCAACGACATCACCATGTCAAGCATCCCAACAAATGCCACATCAACATGGACGTCAAGGGTGAACTAAATCCTCTCTACGAACCCCAATACGTCGCCTTTGGATGGTATACTACCTAAGAGTCTACCCTTGTACATTACTAGGTGTCACACGACGAGTACGAACGCCAAGGGAGACGCCGAGGGAGCCCAAGAGTCGAAGCCATACAAGGCGTACGCATGGAAGCAGAGGAAGAAGAAGCGGAGACAAGATGAAGATGAAGAACGAGGCGAAGCCAGTCTGGCCGGCCTCGAGCCCGGCCTAGGCCGGCTCCCAGGCCGGCCACACGCCAGAGATAGCCGGCCTCCCAGCCGAGGCAACCGGCCTCCCTGCCGGCCTAGGCCGGCCACTCGTGTCCTGCACCCCCCTTTTGTACTAAGGCTATAAATAGCACTTCCCCTCTTCCATTCTAGGGTCAGAAGACTAAGGATAGAATAGACATTGAGACTTGGGCTTGTGCTCATCCCTCCCTTTGTGGAGAATATCCCCTTGTGGATTCAAGGCTCCTCCTTAGATGTATCTATTGGAGTGATTCAAGGTTCCCTTCTTGTGCAAAGTCTCTTGTGTGGAAGATTCTACTTCACCGTCTCTCTTCCCCACGATTCTACCGCGCGCTTGCCGATCTTTCACATAGGGATTCTACCTCGCGGTCTCTCCCTTGTGTGATTCTATTGGGCCGGTTGGACCGACCAGTGAGGGCAACGCGTCAATTGTATCGGGTCTGTGTTCTTCTGTTCTTCGTGTTCTTCGTGTTCTTGTGTGCGTTCGCCCACTCGTTCGTCAATCCGTGAAGATCGGGCCACCCTAGAGGGCTTGCCCTACACCAAGGGGGTGCGGGGCACGGAGGAAGGAGGCGGCGCGGGCGTGGTGCGGCTGCAGGTGGCGGCTGGTGGCGCGGGCCGCTTCGGGCTCGATCTGGGCCGGGCGGGCCGCGACAGCTGCGCTCTGAGGAGGCAGGACGGGGCAGAGGAGGAGGAGGCGGTGGCTCCGACGCAGGTGGTAGGAGATGGCTCCTCTTGCCGCCGTGCTCCGGCACCCGGGCAGCAAGGAAGCCGGAGCGGCGACCCCGAACGGGAGGCAGCTCCAGCGGAGCGGCATGGTTGACGCGGCAAGGGGCGCTGCAGTGGTCATGGCCGATGGTCCGGCTTGGCGGTTGGCGGCTGTTGCTCGTCGCCACGCTGGTTGCTTCTCCCGCTTTGTGGTCGGATCGACCTCCTAGCTGAAAGCCCTGTACGGACTTCGTTCTGTGCTGACGACGGCGGCGCCATTGGCGTCGTTCCCTCTCTTGATTGCGTCGTTGTGGTGGTTCGATCTTGTCCGACGTGGGTGGTTTTCCGGTCTCCGGGTGAAAGCCTAAGCTCCTTCGGAGCGGGCGGCGGCGACGGACGCGTCGCGACCTTCTTGAAGGCGTCGTCTTGGAGACATAGGCCATCACGGTGCGGTTGGTTCGCGGCAGCTGGCGGGTGAGTAACTGTGTCCGGGGAGGTGGATCCCAGGGCGGCGGCTCTGGACGGTGGCGGTACACCGAGGCGGCGGCCTCGGGCTCCCAAGCGGCGTTGGTCCTATGGGGTGGGGTCGAGGCCAAGTGAGTATTGCGTGGCGTCCTGGATGAAGACTACGTGGGCAGAGGATGCGTTGATCTGACTGGATCACCTTCGGGTAATACGAAGGGCGATCTGGTGGCTACGCCGGGGCGGCGGCCTCGGAGTAGGTGGATTTGGTGGCGTCCTGGTGCTGTGCGGACAGCAGGCTCATCGACCATGACTGGTTTGGCTTCGGGCAATGCGGAGCTCGTCCTGGTTGCTACGTCGGGGTGGCGGCCCCGGATTAGGTGGTGTGTGTTTGTGATGTTTGGTCGACTTGTGTCGTGTGGACGGCGGGTCGGCTCGCCTGTGTGGTTTTTTGCCATGTTTTCCGCGTTGTATAGTTTGCATGGTTTTTGGACCCGGTTTCCCTTATAAACTGGGTCATCTCTTCTATCTGTTCGGGCGGTGGATACGACCACCTTTAAGCTAAAAAAAACTGAACTATCGACACATCGGTCACACAAAATCCATCAGGCCTAATAGCGATAAAGTTGTCGGATCGGCCCAATTAACTGTCCAGCACTCCCATGACAACCCATTCCCATCCAGTCCATGCTGTCACTGACGCTTTTTGTTCGCCGCCGCTATAGCTGGCCAAACGGGCCGGCCCGGCATGGCATGGCACGGCCGGCCCGATTAGTATACGTGCCGTGCCAGGCTGGCCCGCGTGCCGCGGCGCGGGAATGGGCACGGCCCGCTGACACGTATATGGCCCGACGGGCCGGATTTAGGCACGGCCCACAGACACGAATACGGCCCATCGACACGAATACAGCCCAAAATAGGTAAAAATAGGTAAAAAAAAAAAATAAAAAAAAAGCCTAATCGTGCCGTGCCTCAAATCGATCATCGGCCCGAGCACTAACAGGGTCGTGCCGTGCCAGGCCCGTTAAGATCGGTGACGTGTCGTGCTCAGGCCGGGCCAAAAGAACCGTGCTTCGGGCCGGCCCGTTTAGCACGGCCCATTTGGCCAGCTATGGCCGTCACCCCCTCTCGTGTGGACGCCCCCCCCCCCCCCCCCCCCCCACACACACACACACACACGCTACTCGCAAGGCCCACGGAAGGAAATGACCAAAGACGATCAGAAAGAGTTTTCCAATCCATGGTCATAACCATATGCACATGCATTGCTCCCCGTGAAGATATCTAAGGTAGAAAATGTCCTCCATATCCCGACGCGCTAGATATTCATGGAAAATAGGAGCAATATTAATAAAAATTTGTATAAAGTCTAAGGACAAGATTTCAGAAGTAACAACCTCAATCAACATAACATTTTTTGCCCCTTTGTCAAATAACACAATACTTCAATGTCCACGTGAAAGTAGGAAACTAGGAAAAAAAGGCACTGACATGTGAGTCCCGCTCATCGAGAACGGTTACCCATGGAGCAATCTCTGTCCATGCTCAACATGTGAGTTCACGATACCTACCCCTTGTCTAGCGGGCCTGATGATATCCGCAGATACCCAGATCTGTGGATGTTATTGGCATCTCTAGAGAAAATAACGTAATTCTAGCAAGAGGTTTGATTACATGAAAATTCTACTCAAAATTGAGTGCAATGAAATCCTTAGAATATACTGCTAAGGATTACCAATCCTACTAGTCAAACAACACCTTAAGTAAAAATTCCTAAAGATCGAAATCAACAAAATTCATATAAAATTCCTTTTTATCTTACAAGCCTTTAAGAATGTAGACGCGTTAACCCGTCAAGTTCACACAGGACCCCAGTAAATAAAATTTGCAACGAAGAGAAGACTAATCGATGCGATTCCTGCTGTAGCTCAGTAAAAAAAATTAAACTGCTACCGCCCCTCTACTGTTGTAAGAGTCTTCCTATCCACAGAGTCATGAACGTAGCCTCGTTTCTTTGCCACCTTGTTTCTTTGAGAAAAATACAGTGGCTTATCAGGCGTTGCAATTGGTGTGCTTCTACTCTCCAAGACTGACACAACGGTTGACATGGGTGGTCTAGCATCCGGATCATCCTGAACACACAAGAGCCCAACATGGATGCAACACAAAACCTCTTCGGTCGAGCAGCTCTCCAAAACAGATGGATCCACCATATCTTTTGACAGCCCTTCTCTCCATTGACTCCATGCCTGAACAATTCAAATAATTTTTTAAGTCATGTGGTCAAGTCATTCGGGGCATTAGCAACAATGAATCATAATCTTACATATATTATAAGGTTGGGGAACTCCTTGGTCTTCTGGGTTGAGCTAATCCTTAGACCACTTACAGTTTCCAAGAGCAATACTCCAAAGCTGTACACATCAGACTTGGCAGAAAAGAGGCCTTCCATTGCATATTCCGGAGACATATAACCGCTGCATAAATCATAGCATCAAGCCATCAACAAGACTTGTACATTTCGAATTGAGTTTAAACATGTATTACTTTGATGAAAATACATATTACTTAGTACTTACTATGTTCCGACAACTCGGTTAGTATTCACTTGTTGCTCATCTCCAGCAAAGATTCTTGCCATGCCAAAATCAGATATCTTGGGATTCATATCTCCATCTAGCAAAATGTTGCTTGTTTTGAGATCCCTATGAATTATCATCAGTCTTGAATCTTGATGGAGATAGAGTAGTCCTCTAGCAACTCCTTTTATTATATTAAATCGTGTCGTCCAATTAAGCATTAGCTGCTTTTCAGAATCTGCATGAATGGTATTGGATTTAGTTTAAGATGTGGCATCAAATGCTTTTTGCCTGATTCGTTTCTGATCAGAACATACTGAAAAGGAAGGCGTCCAGGCTTTTGTTTGGCAGATACTCATAAATAAGTAGCTTTTCATCACCCTGCACACAGTAACAAACAAGCCGTACAAGGTTTCTATGTTGCAGTTTAGCAATTACAAGTACTTCATTCCTGAACTCTATCGCCCCCTGCCCGGAACCTCTACTAAGCCTTTTAACAGCAACTTCCTTGTCTCCATGTAAGAGCCCCTGGGTTATTGCAAACAGTAGAATATTGGGTTATAACATCTTATGGTTCAGTTTCGAATCACAAAGCGTGATAAATTTCCTTATTTTCCTTGTGATTAAGGGTACACTTGGAGTTTATGTTTACCTTGTATACTTTGCCAAAGCCACCTTGACCAAGTAAGTTGGACATAGAAAAGTTGTTCGTTGCAGCGACTATTTCCTCGAAGCTAATAAATGGAACTTCAGAAGTTTCCTCCCCGAGTCCATCGGTAGTACTCAAATCCCCCATTATCAATAAGTTCGGACTTCCTTTCTTGTCAAGTTTGCCTAGGAAAAACATCGTCTTTGTTGTCTCAAAATGGCCACAATATGTGTCTCCAAATTGTTTTACAAAAAAAAAATCAATGCACTACCTTTAAACCTGCGGAACCATACAAGGCATGCCAATAAAAGTATCAACAATAGACTTGCTGAAATTGCTGGTACAACTTTTACTATGATGCTCTTTCGCCCTTTGCCTGAAAAAGAACAAATCCATCAGTTATGGGGTTTGATCAATTGCATATCGTTACTTTAAGAGTGATTTTTTAACTGAATATCATGAGTATTGTACAATTAAGTTAACTGCATAAGTAATGTTTTAAATTGCACTTGGGTTCACTACCAGTACCACCATTTTCGCATATATTCATATGCTTTTGCTAATCTTCAGTCAAATGAAATTTCTTGTAATCTCAGTAAATTTTCTAGATGTTTTAGATGTATGTTGGTGATGTACATAACTACATACTCATGTGCCAGTTGCTTGAATTACAAGGGCGAGACTGGCAAAATTATCTTTAACTATATTGCTCTCTAAGAACTTTAAAGAGCATCACTTGAAAGATAATTATATTGTTATTGGAAAGTTGCACTAGTTTATACTGGTTCTTTCATGTTGTCCAGTTATGGAATCGTGTAAATTCTGTAGATAGTGTGTGTAACTTTTATGAACTGATTTTCTGATCCCAATTGTTTTTCCTTATCTATGGTAACTCCACTCCAGGAAGTTTAACTATTCTAGTTAATGATTCTTGTTTAGAATTTATTTTAATTTTGTGATCGGGTTTCATGGTTCATCTACTCTAGCAAGAGAGAAATGAGAATAAAACTTACTTTCTGATGTTTGTTAAAAAATTATAAGAAGTATGTACCAAAAATCATAATCATGATGCTACGATCTCCATGGTGAAATAGTAGAGCAATGGCCCATTAAGCGAGTAGATCCATTACATACAAAAGCTCATATGGTTATACTCCCTCCGTTCCGTAAAAGAAGGCGTATAAATTTAGTCAAAAGTCAACATATACTAAATTTGACCAATCTTATAGATAAATATATGAACATTTAGAATATCAAATCAATCTTAATAGACTCGCCATGGAATATATTTTCACAATATGTTTATTAAATATTATAAATGTTGATATTTTTGTCTATAAAATTGGTCAAACTTACGTCACATTGACTTTTGACTGAAATTACACGCCTTGTTTTGTGGAATGGAGGTAGTACCCAATAAAAAAACTCAGTTATAAACAAACAAATAGCCAAGACAACAGCAACTGGATGCAAAATCAAACGCTACTGCAAAACTGGCTGAGTTCAGGCAACTGACCATTAGACACATACCGTCATAACCATATGACATGCATAATACGAACACCAAAAATTGACAACATAATTCAATAATCTGCATACTGAAAGCATAGTTTTTCGAACTAACTGTTAGGTATCCGAGCTAAAGTGCCAGCAACTCACAAGTTATTCGCAAGTTAGAATTCACGAATTTGTTAAGCTCTTTTGCTTATGTTACCATACAAATACCTAGACAAACATTCATGTAGAGAGAGGAATGTACTTGACAAGCCAGCAAGCCGAAGATACAGATTCTCGTTGCCGATGTCGCCACCCTTCTCCACATCGATCAGCTCCCCAGTCCATATAAGGCACCTTGTTGCATCCCCATCAATGTCACTGGTGCTTAGATTAGCATAAGCATAGGCTAGGCATGAGCAATTTCTGCTGCACTCCACTTCACAGTCAGCAAAGCTTGTGTTCCACAGGCGTAGAAATTTGTCTGGCACCTTCATTGCCGGCAAGGTCAAGAAACCGTCTCCTCCACCACACCCTAGTTCCTCCTTCCGCCGGCAACCTTGAGAAAAATTGCCTGTAACCCACTCTGTTTTGTTACTAGGGTCAAATCCATCAAGGCACTTGCATGCCGGAATTGCCTCTGTGTTGTCGCAGTAGCCGTATGCACCGCAGTATCCGTAGAAATTGCACCGGTGAGATGGCCAGGGTATTAATGGGATGGGGGTCCAATCTGTCAAGCTGGCATTCCATCTCAATAACATGGTATTTCCAGTGTAGTCAATCTTGTACAGTATCCTGGAGGAGCCATCTGATAGTCCAAATGTTGCATAGGACTCACCGTCTGTGCCCTTGTAAACAGTCAAATACATAAGCGAACTAACGGTCTGGAGGCCCATGTTGGAGGATATATAGCCGGTCCACACTGCATGACGCCAGTATGGCACTGACCCATCCCAGACGAAGAACTGTAGGGGAGTGTTAAGGTCGTTCCCACCAGAGAACCTACCTTTTGATGGATCTTCAGGCCCCTTCCAAGAGACGATCCGCCAGGGTGGGTGTGTCTTGTGGGTCGTCCGCATAGGCATGCCAGGAAGGATGGTATCACTTGGGTTTTCAAAGCTCTGCCATAACGTGACACCATCTGACGATAGGACCACAAGGTTGCCATTGTTGAGAAGCTTGACCGAGGAGTTGCTACCAGTCATCATGTTTGCCATCCAAAGTATGTTGTGACCATTTCTTTCAGACAACACAAGGCTGGAGTTGTCGGACATACCAAGCATCGCAGATGAAGCATCGGTGATCGGATTATCACGGTTAGCAACCCAGACGACAGTGTGCACCGGGATGTCGTTGAACCATATGCCAACATACGTATTTCGAGTTGAGTTTGATGGGGTAAAAAAGCCTAAGACGAACGAACCTTGGTCGGAGGTGAGAGTTTGGTCAGGAGTAAGTCTCATGCCAGGGACTAGCACACTGACAGATGCGCAGAGACGAAGCACAGGGCTGAAGGGACAAAAAATCAGGAGCAAGATGATGATGCAGTGGAGAGGAGAAAGATGCATGCTTATATCAAAGGCCATAAGATTGGGTGGAGAAGATGGAGAGAAATTTACTCTGAGCAACAACAACTAACCTTACAACTGAAATCGGTGCATTGCTGTTCCATTTTATTCTTGTCTATAGTTGATAACTTAGACAGGGAAGTGTGAACATAGTACAATTTTTCCATAATGCGTGCTTGGAGTGGTGGAATGGTTCCTAGTACTATCACTATCTATCACCAAACGGACGAAAATGTCAGGAAAGGGATAAGCTGACGATCAGACCCGTGGAAAGCCGCGTGTAGAGTCGACGTAGAAGACTCCCATACACGGGCAGAAGCCGCTTGTAGAGTCGACGAAGAGCGAGTCGACGTAGAGCGGCATGTGGAGGAAACCTCGGAAGTCGATGGAGAGCGGAGCGGCTACAACCATGTGTGGAAGCCGCTAGAGTCGACATAGGACGGCCATGAGGAGACGACGTAGAGCGGTCACAAGGACTCGACATAGAGTGCCCACCACTATGTGCAAAGGCCGCAAAGGAGGCGGCGTAGAACTGGCACAACCACGTGCCCGCGAAGGAAGTTGATGTAGAGCGGTCACAGACTCACAGCAACACTGGTTTTTTTTTTTTTTTTTTGAACAGAACAAGCCATTGACTGAAAGTCAATATTGGCTCTCACGGAGGGGAGCAGAACCGTGAGGGCAGGCACACGGGGCCGGCAGTCGGGGCCGAAGCAGGCTCGACGAGCGGCCGGAGCCGGACTGGAGCAGGGCCTGCGGACGGCCGGAGCAAAGAGCCGGCAGGTGGCGGCCGGGCAGAGGTCGGGGCCGTCGGCAGGACGGCGTGCCGACGGCCGTCGATCTGCGAGCCGTGGGAGTGCAGCGGCGGTCGGGATGCAGTGCAGCGTCGGCCGGTCTGGAAAGCAGCGGAGGACAAAAAACGGCGGCCGGCGGACGGAGAAGTCGGCTGGACGGTGGCCGGAGACGAGGAAAAGTCAGGGAATCAGGCACGCGGGAGACGACCCGCCAGGACAGATCGCATCTGGAAAGGACTTGTGCAGCTAGCTAGCATTAAAATCAAAAGGGAAGCACACACCGATCTGGACCTTGAAGAAAAGACGCATGCAGACGAACAGGCCAGCACACAAAAGAGAAAATCAGCTAGGAGGAGGATTGGGAGGACGAGTTGCAGCGTCCAAAAAAAAAACTAAGCTCTTGATAACATGTTAGGGGAAATATAGCAACTTAGTATTGCCTTTGGCTTCCGAGCTTTAGTGCTCCTCCTCGTTTAAAAAATAAATAAAAAAACAGAGAAGTTTCAAAAAGTATTGAAAAAAATCTCAGATGTAGGCAATGGTGTATTCCACAACCATGTAAAATATCAACTTCAAATACTTCGTATTCTAGCCTACACAAAAAAGACAAATCTGATAAAATTTAGAGATTTGAACATGTGTATACTCAGATCCATAATTTTGTCTCCACGGAGCTGAGCTCGAGGCCACTCGTCGTGGTGAGAAGCAGGCAGCACCAAGATTCGTCGTCGGGATGAAGCGTCGTGGAAACAAGAGGGCTGGAGAGGAGGAGGCGGGGAGGCCTTACCGTCGCCGCGACAGGCTAGCAAGGCGCCGGCGACGACGGAGAGGAGGGGGTGCGGGGGTGGAGGCGGCGGGTCGAACACTAGTTGTCTAGCCCGAACCGCCTCACGCGAGATGAGGCGGAGGATCTTTTTGGAAGCTCCAAAAAATATTGCATATGGCCCAAATTTGATCTCATTAAATTCATATGCAAAGGTACTTAGCTATGCTTACAATTTTTGTAATTTGTACGTATAAATTATTGCATAACCGTCGGGTCCTCGCACTAAAATGTGGGTTTTTGATTAATGAAACCAGGCTAATGTTGGGCGTCATGGCCGTCATTCGGTTGATGTGGGGGTCATCATAAAACGCGAAATAACGTCTATCCGACGCATACGGCATATCCCCGCTCACCCATGGAGAAAATTTATGTACCATTGCAACATCGCTACAATGTTTCATCTCATGGTGGGTTATAACTTTACTAAATACCATTGTAGCATTTTGAAACACCGATGCAGCAAAAATATATGAGTATGTAGCAACTCCCCACTAGTCGTATAGCAAATTTCATCTGCCATAGCAAATCTTCGAGATAAAAGTCAACACATGTACGTTGCATGGGAGGACATATCCAGCTGCTCAAGGAAATATTTGTAGCATTAAAATTTTGCAAGAGACGCTAATAATCGTTGCAGCATTTCGCTCGTGTGTTCACAGGAAAACACAATCATTTGTACTCCGTAGCATATATCCAACAAATGTGCGCAGCATTAATAACCCGCAAAATTACAAACCCTAGTTTGGACCATCGGCCTCACTGGATTGCGCACACCAACTATAGATCTGGCTCGCCAGAGCCATGTCGAGGCTAGATCCAGCGACCCAAATCCCAAATCCCGTTCTCAGTAGTTACCTCCAGAAGCTCAATGTCATGTGACATGTCTAGATAGGAATTCTAGCTAACCGAAGAAAGAAATTTAGGCAACACTCGAAATAGGCTCCGATTCAATTTATTTTAAAAAGGAAGAGTTGATTACAGAGGAGCATACAAGAACCTACCACGAACAGTGACAGCTGGGATAAACCCTAATACCAAAGATGATCTGCCCTCTACCAAACTCTGGGCTAAATAGGGAAAAGAAACAACAAGACAAATAAGTGAGTGGACGAGGTCTTCTTTACCGGGTTCTATGTGCACAACGGAGGAGGAGGCGCACAGCGGACGAAGTGGAGCGCTCGCTGCTCGTGACGCGCACACGTCACGGGAGCAAAAAATATGGAGATGCGAAGGCAGCTAGCGCTAGAGGGACTAACCAGCGGGGCCGCACAAAACAAGCCCTCGTGGGGCATATATTTCCCATGCATGCATAGTAACATCACGGATGACATCGTCTAGATTCTCTTTAATAAAATTGAAAAAGTTTTATCTTTCAAATGGTTAATCCGATTGAAAATCTGCTTTCACCGTTAGCTTAGTCACGACGAGATCGTCGAAACTAGATTCCATGCTGCCATGTTTTGACAAAAAAAATTTGGTCGTAGATACCAATTTTTATAACTAGCCACCAGATTATAATAACTTAGTTACCAAGTTTATATGCACCGTTCTACACTAATGTAAAACTACATGATTCAATTTTGTGTGTAATGATACCATCTCTTAGATTTTCAAAACTGTAGAAACTATTGCTCTCTATCTGTACGTATCATTGCAATGTCAAAAAAAACCGTCTAAAAAATTATCTATTAACCATATAAAATTATTATGATAATTGTTTGATGCTAAACCGACAATCATAGTATTTTAATCTAATAACTGGTATGACTGTAAAAGTTCATCAGCCTCGACATGTATATGTGTCGCAACCAACTGTCTAAATACGTGTAATTTTTTTACTTGTAACCATGTATAATTATCGTGGTAACTATTTGGTATTATTCTAGTAGCCATAGTACCGTAATTTGGTATCTGGTACTAGAAAAAAATCTCATCAAAACATATTAACAATGGATCTAGTTTTAAAGCTCTCGACAAGACGAACTTGGCGATGTCAACGAATCGCTAATCGAAATAATGATTTAAAAGATAAATCATTTTAAATTTTCGAATTAGACAATTAATTTAATGATGTCAGCCATGAGGTGGGAAACTATGCTAAGGATATGCAAATTTGCCGCCGCACAGGAAGGAAAAAAGATTTGCAAATTTTCCGCCGCACGGGTAGAATTTCCCAAAGGTGACAGTAGTGTAACGACCATTATGACGACTCGGACGATCAAATCGACGGATCATCCTGATGGATAGTATACTTTTCCATAAAAACAAGTCAGAATATAAAATAAATTCTAAACATCAACCATTTCGGCGATCGTGCACTTCCACAATCAACATGGCATGGATCACACGCACACGTATTGATCTATGCAGCCAAAAGAGCCTACCTACAATTATCCTATCTTTCTATGTACATACTACAAGAAAGAAGAAGGGGTGATGTTGCTTCCCGGTAAAAAAATTCCTACAGACAAGAGTTAATCAACCTACATGTCCCACTTTACATTTGCCTCCCTGAGATCAAAACTTATAAGAAATGAGGAAAGGATGAGATGCGCGGCAGATGGGTAAGGAGATCCCCAAATGGTTCTTGCCTTGGAGGCAATGAGCCACTGCCATCATCTCCTCCAACCGGAGCTGCATAAGGTTGGGGCTTTCTCTCATACATCTCATTATCACCGTCAACACCAGCGTTTACCTGGCTTGCGCCTGAATCTCTGTGGATCAACGAGCACAGAGAATTGACCCTCGACATGAGCATCCTCTCATCAGCAGCGGCTGCGATTTGGGTGTCGTTCAGAAGTTGCCGGGTCAGCTCATCAAATGCTAGTTCACCCGTTGAGTCACGGCCACTGCTGACGATCTGAGAGTCGCTCAACAGGTATCTGGTGATGTCATCGAAGACTAGTTTACCCGATGTGCCAGCACCACCATCAGCTGCAGGTAGATTCCCCGAATACATCTGTCTGTATATGTGGTTCCCAATGTGGTTTGCCATCTCACTCTTGGACATGGATCGCCGCATCCCTGGCAACTTAAAACCGTTCCAACTAAGGGTGCTTGTTTGGGGTTCGCTTATACCGGAAGCGCCGTCTTGTTTAAACACTTCACTGCCATTAACTGGAATGGAAAAAAAATGATGAGAAAAGTCATTCACAGTGGTAATTGGTCGGCATTGAGATCACATAAAGAACCTATTTGTTCCTGAACGGTGACCAAGTGAGTCAGGAATACATATGGAGGTTAAGACCAGTAGAAATAAAGAATAATTGAGCAGCAAACAATACGATGGTTTGCTAGCATAACTCGAACTAAAATAGGGTTGAATTTTTTTCTTTAGAAACCATTGCATTTTGCTGAAAAATGACATAGAAAGCTATTTTTATACTCCCTCCGTTCCTAAATACAAGATGTTTTCGATGTTTCAACATAGTCTACATACGAATCGAAATGAGTGAATCTACACGTTAAACACGTCTACATACATCCGTACCTTTCTCCATTTCTAAAAGTTAAAACATCTAATATTTAGAAACAGAGGGAGTAATTCTGAAATTCACCTGAGTTCGAGAAATGCCGAGGCAGGCCATTAGATAGTCCAGCTTCATGTCTTCCTTCAGCATCTACCCCACTTGACGCAGAATGGTGCGATAACAGTTCTCTGAAACTTTGGGGCCCTAACTGATCATCATCAAGTTCATTAGGCTCAAAATCTTGGCACTTTACATCATCTGGATCTTCAAATATAGAACACCTTGATTCAAAGTACGGATTCTCCAAAGTGGTGTCACTTTTCTGGCTTAGCGACAATAGACGTAGGTCACAGTGAATAAGCTTCTCCACGTGTCTATTCATCATTCCCGGCGCACACTGAAGAAAGTGCCTCCTGAAACAAAAAAATTCAGAAGCTAAGGCACCAGTGTCACTTTGCACATTATGACAACTACTTGATTGTGCTGTAGGTCTGAATCTGTTTTTCACTATGATTTCACAATAATTTGGGCTAGACTCCACTATGTTTTACAAAGAGTGGTACATTTAGATGTGAAGTTCATTGGGTGTAGATTAAAAAATCACTTGGCATAAGACATGCCTTCATGTACCTGTGCACGCTTGCCTGTCCAGCGGTAAAATCGGAGGTTGCCTGCCACAAAGTGTGCTTCCTTGGCTGAGGGTTGGTTTCTCTGAAGAAAAGTGGTTGCCTGGACAACTAGACAAAGCAAGAAAGACATGATTAGCAACAGAGAGAGTATGTAACAATGCCCCCCAAAAGGCCAAAGTAGACATGATTACTACTCTACTAGATTATTAACACTCCTATTAATGTAAGAGGTGTGGTTCATTGTGGGCATAAGAAATAATTAACTTTGCCGTAAAAATTACATTACTGATTTGGTGTATCTGCATGTACTTACTGCAATCTCCAAGGTCCCAGGTTCTGTTTCGGGACAAACCACCTTAAGTGCACAGATATCAGACCACTGTATCTCAATTTTGCTCTTGAGACCACCATCCAGTACTTCCCACACGAGTTTGTGCTTCGCAAAATAGCATTTAACAACCAAATCTCCTTCGTACCTCGATACCCACTGTTCAGACACAAAGTTTAAACATTTAGCATACATGAATCAGTTCAACTCAAATGAATCAGTAAGAAAGCAACTTATCAATAATGACGCGAACTAAATAGGTATATTTATGTACACATTTACTGTACTAATCTCAACTGTTCATGTGTAGTTTGCTTGCGACTCGATTTATTTGGCTAGTTTGGATGTTTATATTTGGTTTCTTTCAGTTTGATATTAGTTTCTAGGGGCAAATAAAATTACCCCTATGAATGGATCCTAAGCCGACATGAATTATGAACAGAGCTTAGATTCCAACCGGTGTACTAGTACTTAGTACAAGATGTTATGAAAACAGCAAACATCACTAGAGATTAAAAGCCTGGTGCTACATCATTGTCCCTTTGGGCTTTGCACTATAACAAAATCCAAGTTCCAACACCCCAAATTGCTGTTCTAGATTTCTGGCATTGCCACTACCGCAGGCTGGAAACCGATGTTATCACGCTCTTATCATAAAACACACTGCGATTACCATAGAACCTTAAATCTGACATTTAAATTAAACAGAACATTTAGCCAGAACTTCATAAGTTAGCGACAATGAATCAATGTGATGCCAACAGTCAAGCACCTAGGGACTGTCATTAAAGAACGCGTCTGCAATTATAACCAATCCATTGGTTTAACTTTAAATTTATACTACGAAGGGGTATTCAACATTGAATTGTTGTCATGAAGAGAGCATGTACGCAGTTATTCCCAACCAGTTTCATCATTTGATTTCTACTACAAACATGTATCACTTGGGGACCATGATTGCTAAAAAAGAGCAGTGTGGTAGCATGATTGAACACATAAAAAGAAAGGTACTAACCTCCCAAGATCCTATTCTTAGTACAGAACCAGGAAAATTTGAAGCTTTTAGTTTCTCCGAGGCACTAATAGCAGTGCCACAGTGCCTTGCATCTTTGGCCTTACCGGCCTGCACAAGCTTCATCTGGATCAAATCCACCAGAGAGGGGCTCTTCTTAAGCCGCAAGCCGAGTGGGCTAGGCTCCTCAAGGAAATCATGTTGCGATGACCGCTGATTGGACACACTAGCGCCGCCTGTGCTCCATTGCTGCATGACACACACCATGAAAACACAACAAACCTTGGATTAGATAAAGCACAGTAAAGCATCAATTTATCAATATTATCTCCGTTCACAAATACAGCACGTTTCTCACTTGTATACAAGCTTTATGATAATAATACTACCCATCGATATTAGAATCATCTCATGTGAGATATTATTTTATTTTTATTCCAAATCTGTGCTGAAAACAGGAAAATAGTGGCAGAACAGAGAGCACGTCCACTTTTTTTTCGGCAAGGACGAAGTAGAATCTTGTGGGATACATTAACACCAGGGGGTGGCGTGGTGGGGACAGTTTAGATTGCCCATGAATAAACACTAGAGCACACTTCCAGAATTCTGTCTTGTCCATTTCTAAAGCCAAAGAATGGAACGGATAAACTAGTAGTAATAATATATGTCGGGAGCAGGAAAGATTCTAGTGACTCGACTTGACGAGATCAGTTTTCTTTTGCATACGTGTGGCGTATCTATCCTCGACAAGTTGCATGCCTTTTGCACAGAGACACTTTCACGCTAGCATAGCAATTTAGAATGTTATCATATCAGCACGCACAGTGAGAAACCATACGAACAAGCAACGAAAAACTCTCCAATTGCCCAAAAACCTTAGGTATATATGGTGTGAGTTATTTATACGAATACATAAATTGAGCAAAATTGAACCCCCAAAAAAGCCAGAGCCGAATGAAAATGGATTTTAATAACTTCCTATACAATATTTACTTGAACACGCTTGCTCGGCTGCTTCCAAGCGAAAAAGGGGTCCGGCCGGCGCATGAACGGCCAGCCCGGATATTACGATGCAAATTAAGTTTTAAAAAAAATCGTAATATACGACGAACGCCGAGAGGAGGGAGGGGGCGACGGGGGAACCCACCTGCGGCGGCGGCTGCTGCTGCTGCGCGAGGCGGGACCTCTTATGGAACGGCGACGCCTCCGCCCCCGCCCCCGCTCCAGCCGCGGCGTCGTCGGCGTCCACCGCCTCCTCCTTCACCTCCCGCCGCAGCTTCCCCAGGTGCGGCAGGTGAACCATCCTCGCTATCACCGCCGCCGCCGGCCGCTTCTGCGCGTGCTTCGGATTTTGTTTGAGGCGGTTGCTGCTGCTGTACGGAGTCGGAGGAAGGAGGAGGAGAGCTGTTTGCACAAGCAAGCAAGCGAGCGAAGCCGCCCGCACGGATCGGAACAGAAATAAATAATATCTCCTCTGGATGAGAAGAGGAGGAAGCAGGATTAGATTTCGTTCCGCTGGGAGCACGTGCCAACTGGATCCGGATTTTATTTTACGGTCCACCGTGGCGATTCTGACCATTTTACCCCCGGTCTGGCGCCTGGCCCTGCGTCGCCACCCAGGGGTAGACCCGTACAGCGAGGCAGTCGGCAGCCCCCACGCGCGCGAGCACGTGCCAGGGGGGAGCGACACGTGTCGTCGGCACCACCAGGGAAAAGGAAGGAGCGGCGGGCGGGCGGCGTGACGTGGTTGGTGCGCGTGTGACCTGGACTTGGACGCCGACCCGTCCCGGTCCGCTCCGGTGCTATCCGTTCGCATCAGCATCGGCCTTTTTGTCTCTGTGTGCGCGTGCTATAGTAGCAAGGCTTGTGGATAAGATCGTGGGCTGGCTGGATGGATGGGCGGCCGGCACAGCGGAGCACACGTAAAGTGACAAAAATTATTGTAGGTGAGGAGGAGGAGGACTTGACTTTGGATGGATCTAGACTAGATGATGAGTAAACAGTAGATGCCGCTGCTCGTAAAATTTGACAAACTTATCCAAATTTAAAATTTAAATACAAAATAATAAACCAATTGATGCAGAGACTGGGTATACCCCTATTTCGAAAAATAATTAATACAAAATAATAAACCAGATACAAAAATCTCCGGTCTAAAACTTACGCGCTCGTTGGTCATGGATTGTGCCACGACTGTAGGCCCGCACGGTGTATGTATAGCGTCACAGGATGGGGGCGTCGTGCTTCCTAGCATGATGTCAAGGACTCGCGGGCCAACATATTGTATGGTGTCCGGAAAGAATATAACAAATTTAGTAGTACCAGTCTGACAAATGCAATATATATCAATACTAAAATTATCTGCCAAATTCAGGTGATTATATACTGATGCCGGTCTAACAAACCAATCCGACACAAAAAGTAGTACCAATCTGACAAATAAATCTAATCATACAAGTGCTAATCGATGTACAACTAATACAAGTGCAAATATCCAACGAATTTTTTGAAAAATGGATGAATTATGGTTCCTCCAAATCGATAAAATAGATTTTAACCAATAAAACGAAATGAAATGGAATACAATACCTTGAGAGACAGAAAGGGGCGAAATCCACCAAAATATGTGTCAAAGCGGAGGCATTCGAGAGTGGATTTGGGAGTGCGAGAGAAGTCCGTCAGGTGCGGGCGCTTCTAGTTTTGTTTTGTTGGGGGGAATGGCATGGTATTTTACTACTTAGCACAGTGCCCCATCTTGCGACTTTGTTGACGTGGTACGGTTAATGACGTCATGCACCGAGACGTCATGGGTCAAAACGCCAAATCTGGCTCTGACACGAAACTTCAGCCCAAAATAAACCCTCTTCAAATTTTTAGCCAAATCTAACCCTTTCTGGTACCGCTCAACATGCCGGCAGTAGGGTCTTCTAGGTACCGCTGTGGTCGCCGGCGGTAGACATCCTGGTCCACGGTTCCTGTCGGAGAACTGTCCCAGGAACTGGGTGTGTCTCACGAAGGGTCGAGTAAGGGGCTGAACACGGAATCAAACAACCCTCAACGTGCCTTGACGACGGTGCTCGCCTGGATCGCTGCGGGGAAGCACTGCAGAGAGGAACGCGCGGTATTACCCAGGTTCAGGGCCCTCTAGGTGAGGTAAAACCCCTACGTCCTGCCTCGAGTTGTATTGCACTTGCTTGGAGAGGTTTTAGTACAGAGTGAGCTCGGCGAGCTCGAGGTGGCTACATTGGCTAGGGTTTTGCCTGAGCTCCAAGATGGTGAACTTGTGAGTCCAGAGTGCCTACCAAAGATCGAACCCTTTGCCCGAACGGGCTCCTCCTCCTTTTATAGGCGTCTCGGGCCTCTTCCGCCCAAACATTTGGGCGGGAAGGGCTACCACATGGCGACGAAGGAGGAGGCGTGGTGCACCAAAAAGGTGGAGTCTATCATAAAGGTGGAGGCCATGGACGCGGTCCACGGCAGGGGAGCGGCGTCACCAAAGCTAAAAAGGGGCACCGGCCAGCCAGGACGGTGGGCTGGCGCTGCGGAGGTGGAACGGGTCCCACGGTGATGTCGCCCTTGGAGCGTAGCTGCAGACGTTCCCTTATCACAAAAGCGGCAATACTCGTTGTCCGCTTTGCTTGGCGCTGCTTTGTTGACTCCTTTATACATGGAAACGGCAACTGCGGCGTCGTCGTCACCGCGCGCAGGCGCGCGCGTCACTCTGCACATAGGCGCAGAGCCCATGTGCGCTCTGCTAATGACCACAAGTATAGGGGGTGTATCGTAGTATTTTNGGCGCCAGAAAATAGTCTTGATGACCCACAAGTATAGGGGGTGTATCGTAGTATTTTCGATAAATAAGAGTGTCGAACCCAACGAGGAGCAGAAGGTGTTGACAAGTGGTTTCAATCAAGGATTCACTGTAAATGCTCACAGACAGATTTTTAGTGGTTTTTGATAATGCAGAATAATAAAATACGAGTAAATAAAATGCGGTAATAATAATTGCAGCAAGTGACCCAATCCTTTTTAGAGAAAAGGACAAGCCGGTGGTTCTACTTATGATGACCAAACGTTCTTGAGGACACACGGGAATTTAGTCAAGTGCTTTCGCTTCCTATAGCTGATTAATCTTCATTGTTTCGATAAGTGTTGTGTGGGTGAACCTATGCTAATGCACCGCCCTTCCTAGGACTAATACATACTTGTGATTATACCTCTCATAAGCATACCACAAATACAAGAAAGTAATTAAGATAAATCTAACCACAGCCTTACACTCTGAGATCCTGCTATCCCTTATGCAATGATGTACCAAAGGGGGTTCAGGTTGCTGTCACTCCGGCAACCCCACAATTAGTAAACCAAATACACAATGCATTCCCCTAGGCCCTTAAAAGGTGAAGTGTCATGTAGTCGACGTTCACATGACACCACTAGAAAAATAACACCACAACTTAAGTATCAAACCAATAATATTACTCAACATAGTTCACTACTAACATCTAGACTTCTCCCATGTCCTCAAGAACTAAACGAACTACTCACAAGACATCATATGGATCATGATCAGAGGTGATATAATGATGAATAACAATCTGGACATAAACCTTAATTCAATGGTTTCACTCAATAGCATCAATCACAAGGGGTAATCAACACCGGGAAAGCTTCCCCTATGAACTAGACAAGATTCTACCCAAGATGTTACAGCGGAACGGAGTGGCGTGATGGGGATGATGGTGCTCAGTGGTGGAGATGATGATGATGATGATCCCGATGAAGCCTAGCTCGATGACGATGACGATGGCGACGATCTTCCCCCTCCGGGAGGGAATTCCCCCGGCAGATTTCTCCCTGCCGGAGAGCTTTTTCTCTCTCTCTCTGGTTTCCGCCTCGTGGCGGCGGCGGAATACCTCTCTATGACTCCCCTCCGTCTTAGGTTTTCGGGGTGAACAAGTATGCGAAGGGGGAGGCCTGTTGGTGGGCCAGGGCCTCCACACCACCTGGTGGTGCCGGCCAGGGGGGTGCCGCGCCACCACATGGTGTGGGCCACTGGCAGCCCTCCTCCGGCTCCCCTTTTGGCTCACGCCCTTATTTGCAAATATAAGGTCTTCTGTATTTGCTCCGGACTCCGTTGATCTTCAGAAATATGGTATCTTGACAGTCCTTTTTCTAGCAGAATTCAGCCTCCGGTGAATAATTCCCCAATGATCATGAACATGCAAAATAGGTAAAATAACATAAGTATCACTTCTAAACAAAAAATATATCAATGAATATTAGTAAATTATGATATAAAATAGTGATGCAAAATGGACGTATCAACCCTCCGCATCAACCGTCCAAACACAATCAGACAGCCAGCACCGTTTCACAGCTAAATGATCCGGGGATCCATCAGAGGGACGTCCGGAACAAAGGCCATTCGGCAGCGCCGCAGCGGAGCTCCGACGGACCTGACGCCGACGCCGCCGCGGGAAAGCAAGGAGGGCAGCGCCGGTTACACCTCCAGGTAGAGCTCCTGCGCCATGCACTGGAAAAATGCCTCGATGGCCCTCTCCGCGCACCTCAGGGCACCGGTTGTTCCTCCGACGAGCCGCTCGGCCACCAACAATGGCCCCTTCGATGATGCCTACGATGTTAGCTTCTGCCCCCTCCTATGACCCCATATGACGCCTCAACAGTCAATACCATCCGTCATCGTCCTTGCCGCTTGTAGTCAGGAGCCAATCAACAATTCATAACGTTTCGTACATCAGACAGAGAACATACATAACATGACATGGTTCAGTTAACTGAATCTAGCTCAGTTCAGCCGAAAAATAGCAGCAGTTCTGTGTCGATTGTGTCCTCCAAGATCGATTCGTCTTTGATCTCGGGTGCGCGAAGATCGTGACACCGGCCGTAAGCCTTGTCTATCCATTCTGACCACTAGATCAATGATGGTGTGCATTGCTGCGCTCGTCTATTTTGGCAGTGGCCGGCAGTCACTCGCTTCGTGGCCCCAACGCCTGCAGATGGCGCACCGGTGCGGGTCACGACAGTCGACGCGGAAGTGGTCGCGGGCTTGGCACCGATGGCAGCACCTGAGCTTGGAGAGCAGAGGGGGGCGGTTTGTGGGCAGGGGTGCGTGAAGCGGGGTGCTTGAATGGGGTAGAAACCCCTATGGCCGGGCGTTGCATTGAAGGCGGGGAGTAGGCCACACGACGCGCCGCGCGTTGGGCGTGGCGAGATAGGACCGTAGTCCATCCCCCATCACCAACAGCAGGCGGCGCCGGAGAAGGAGGTTATGGTTGATCGAACATGATGGGGAAGCTCGACGCAGAGGAGGCAGGTGCGGCTTGAAGGCGCGGTGTGGGGATGTGAAATCGCACGTTGCGGCGAGCACAAGTCGATGCTGGATTCTTGAAGGCGCGTGAGTTGCGCAGGATGCCAGCCGGGGCCGCCTTAACTGCGGCGGGCGCAGGACAGCCCGCACGGCGCCAAGCCGACAGGGCCGCATTGATGGCGCCACAGTCTGTGGGAGAAAGCGTGTCGAGGTCAAGGCGGCCATGAATAGCGCTCCGTAGGCGAGACCCAGCTTGAACCCCACGCGCCGGCGGGGAGTGTCGTGGTAACATCAATTCTAGCCTCGGCAGGGGTGCCATCGATCTAGGTAGAGAGAGGGGTTTTGGAGACGTGGGATATTCCGGCGACAGGATAGACACAAGCTTACCCAGCTTCGGATCACATGTCGGTGGCATGATCCTACGTGCTGCTATAAATCACTATAAGGCAATATCGCCGAGTTACAGTGATAATTCTTGCCGAGATTGCTATGTCTAAGCTTATCTGGATTGTGTCATGCCCTAAGGCGTCCCGTAGGTTGGCTTATAAAGCCGTCTGGCCTAGGGCTTACAGGAGGAATCCTACCGACTAAGTCACAGAATCCTAATCTAATCCGGCTTGGGCCTTGTCTTGTGGGCTAAGTCTTCCGCAATACTATCCGCCTTCTGGAACCTTCCCTTAGCCGGATGGACCTCCTGCGCTTCATCGTACTGGGCCGCTCGGTAAGCCGGATTTCGGCTTACCACCACTGGGCCACCCTGGTATGCTGGCTTTACTTCACATCCGTGAGGATACCTGTTCGGCATAACCCCAGCTGTAGCCCCCAGAAAGCTTCAAGTACTTGCATGGTTGGCTTCATTCTCCCGACAAAGCGTTGTCCGAGAAAATCTTCATCCGTCGTCAGTCTTGGAGCATTCCCAGAAACCTGTAACCATGCTGAACTTGTTTGTAGATCTCAACGTGCCGACTTGTTATGCCAGAAAAACACTTGAGAGAGCTTTGACATGCGTCCGTCGATTTGACGGCTCTGTCAGACCCGGCAAAGTATGTGGAGGAGCATCTTTGAACGTAGGGGCTAACTCCGTTTTTTCCCGCACGAGAATCGAGGAGTCGGCGGGAAGAAATCTTCTCGCAACGGCTTGATCCGCGACGCGTGACGAAGATCTCGGCTCCGGACCGTTGCGAGAATCTCGGCGCATCCGCTATAAATACAAGTCGCCTCGCCTTCGCCGCGGCCACTAACCATTTGCAAACCCTAGCTTCTTCCTTCTCCAGATCTCCCGAGCTCGAGTTCTTCCGGTTCTTCACCGTGCTCCATGGCGTCTAACGTTCCCAGCTCTCCCGTCATCGACGCCACACTACTCGACTCGGCTCCGCCGATGGGAGGCTCCTCGTCCATAGCCGCCGCCGGCACCGTGCCAACCGCCGCTGCATCTGCATCTTCTCCAACTCCGGTGAACACCTCCACTGCTACGGGCCGCGACGAAGTGGCTTTAGCGAAAGCCGCAGCCAAAGCCGCCGCCATGGTGGCCACTGCTTCTGCAGCCGCTGATGCCGCGGCCGAAGGCTTTAGCGCCGACGAAGAGGAGGAGGAAGAGGAAGCCGACAACAACAAAGGAGCTGCTAACAACCCTACCCACAACTGGGTCTGCTCCGCTGTAGAGGAAGGCGAGCTACAAAGCATGGCCTCCGACGGCGTCCTTCCTCCGACTTCCGCGACTGCGCCGGCTTGGCGCTCCGCCTTAGGCGACCCGTACCCGACACCGATCAGGGATGAGCGGGTACTTCTCTCTTCCCATATCTCTAGGGGTTTCTCTATGCCGCCGTCGGCTTTTCTGATAGAGATCTTAGACCATTATGGCCTCCAACTCCACAACATCACCCCCAATAGCTTGTTATACGTCTCCGGCTTTGTAGCACTCTTTGAAGGCTACTTAGGCTTAAAACCTAGGTTAGACTTCTTCCAAAGATGCTTCTTAGTCAAGAGGCAAACTGTGAACAAGGAGCTGCTGGTGGTCGGCTCCATCAGCTTCAACTGCCGCCGGGATATAGATTGGTACCCTCAGGTGCCAATCGTTGATTCGGCAACGGGGTGGGCATCCACCTTTTTCTACTGCAAGGACGTGGCGTGATACGTGTCAAACGTATCTATATTTTTTGATTGTTTCATGCCACTTTTATGCTTTTGAGACTTGTTTTATATTAAGTTTACGATTTATTTGGACTAACCTATTAATAGTTGAAAAAGTGCACAATGTTTTTGTTTTACACTTTGATGTGTAGGAATCGCTTCGAAATTGGCAAAAACGCAAAAAGAGACTTGTTGGAGGTGGACTCTGACTTTCCTGAAATATGTCCCTTCCAATAGATTTCAGAGATCGTCAGTTTGAGATCTTAAGAAGATGTCAACTGAAGATCTCATAACAGACAAAGTTGTGGGAAATTTACATAGCTTTCATTTAAGCCCAAGAACATCCCAATCGGAGGTCCATAGCTCTGGGAATTCTCGTTTTACTGAAGACCAAATATCTGATTACGGGATTCCGAAAGTTGGTGACGTGATTGACTCCAACTCTTACCAAACTTGGAGGATTCGACCAAACCACGACTTTGGGACCTCATTAAGGATATGGGGGTCCCTAGGAAGGTTCTAGAGGTGTCCAAGAGCCATTGGATCAAGGGGCCATCCGTCGGAGGGCCGGGAAGCACTATCTCCACCTATATAAAGAGAGGAAACCCTAGTTTTGGGGGCAGCCACCAAAAGCCACGAATTTGCCTCCGCCTTGACTCTCATCTATAAGGGGGAGGGCTCCTCTACAGCACCAAGAAGCCATGGAGGAAGGGGGTTAGGGGGCGGCGCTCCCCCTAGCCGGCCGGCCGCCGCCATGCGTCGCCGCCGCCGGCGCCACCCGTGCCGCCTCCGCCTTGCCCTTTCCTCCATGGCCGCCGCCTTCACCGCCATCTCCATCGCCAATTCCTCCTTGTATACAGTGGTCCACTCTCCCACAAACCTCTGTACCCCTCAATGTAACCATGTTGTTTGATGCTATAAAGTTTTATCCAATGATCTATGTCATGTTTGTGTAGTTCTTTTTGTCATATGGTTGAATTATTGAATGTATTTGGTTGATTCGAGTTGTAGGTTGATATGGTACAGTACTATGGTGCCCATTATATACTTATGCGCGCATGGATAACATCATAGGGTTTGTAGTATGTGAAGGAGGCCGGGGGGTAGGGCTGCCGGAGTGACATAAACCTAAGCCCCATCCCAGTTTTTGACATTGTATGAGATAAAGAGGACCTTATGAACTTAATGCTATGGTTGGGTTTTTACCTTAATGAATGTTACTAGTTGCGGATGCTTGCTAATGTTCCAATCATATAGTACATGTCATCACAAGTAGTTGAGAACGTGTATGCTTTCCCTCTCTCACATAGAAAACTGCATCGAAGATGATGAACCGAATAACTTCACTAATTAATTATGAACAATTCTGCCACGCCTTCCACCACTTTTCCACACTCATGGCTCTGTTATTCATGGTCTTTTAGTATACTTTATTTCTGAAGCAACTAACTTTTATCTTCTTGTTCTTTATTATATTGCAAAACCATCCTTTCATACCCGTTTTATTCCTATAGTTTTATTTCCTAGATAGAGCAAACGTTTGGTGTGCGTAGAGTTGTGTCAATGGTTGATAGAACTTGAGAGAATATTAATCCTACCTTTAGCTCCTCGTTGGGTTCGACACTCTTAATTATTGAAAATGCTACAAACGATCCCCTACACTTGTGGGTTATCAAGACCTTTTCTGGCGCCGTTGCCGGGGAGCAATAGCGTGGGATGAATATTCTTGTGTGCACTTGTTTGCTTTATCTCTAAGTAATTTTTACTTTCAGTTATAAGTTGTTTTCTATCTTAGTATGGATAGGGAATGCGAATTATAAAAAAATTAGTTGTATTTGCTAACTAAAACTTTTTCAAAAAGAGAAGTGATTGGAAAAAGGTGCAATGGTTAAGAGGGGGTCGACCTTGAACACTTATGTTCATGCCTATGAAACCAAAGCAAATTTTTCTATGGAAGCTTGTCAGCTAGAACATATATATATTGTGTATATACCACTGTAATATAAAAATAAAATGTATATATGACCTCTAGTTTATTTATGATGCAAGTTTGTTGCTTTGCTGTCTAGAAACAGATTATGTGCGCCTGTTGCGCAAATTTCCTAAAATCACCAGAATTTTATCTTTTTCTGATATTTTTGACAGAAAGTCTTATACTTTTATCTAACTTTCATTAGTTTTGACTTTTCTGATTTGAGCTACGTAGGTGCCTCATAAAAATCGATCTTTCCTGACTGTTCAGTTTTGACAGATTTGTGTGTTTATTCAATATTGTACTTAGGGTTCAAAAGTTTCCTTAGTTTTTCGACGGACAGCGGAAATAATAAGAAACCTCGGTATTAAAGTGGCTAATGTTCAATAAACATTGTGAAATTTGCTAATGCTTGAACATGAGTGGATTTTATTTAACAAGTACTAACCCTACTAATGAGTTTTGTGAAGTTTTATGTGGATATAGTCTAAAAGATCCTATCAATATGCTGATATGAGATGAATGAAAAGACGCAAGAGCTCAAGCTTGGGGATGCCCAGGTACACCCCAAGAGCATATTCAAGAAGATTCAACCATCTAAGCTTGGGGATGCCCGAGGCATCCCTCCTTATTCATCAACGTATATCAGGTTGTCTCGTTCATGATCTATATTACTCATATTGTCCTTATATAATAATTGTATGCATGAGGACTTTTGCAAAAAAAAATTGTGACAGCTATAATATTAAAATTTTCTTATGATGCTACTGAGAGTTTTTATGAGAGAGGAAAACATGGTTCTAAATATCTCATAGTATTTAGTCTCCTCTCTTTATGTTGAAAGTTTTGAAGTTGCATTGTTTTGCCCTCTTATGCTAGTCACATTATGTTTCAATGATTTATTTTCTTACAAGATTCCTATGCATAGGAAGAGGGTTACATTTAAATGTATTTGATATTTTCTCCTTGATGCTCTCCTTATTGTTTCAACTCTTAATCTTATGAGAGCATCATTAAAATAAGCCTAGCTAAAAGGCATTAAAGAAAAGCGCTCATGGGAGGCAACCCATTTTGTTTTTACTTTCTATTTCTTTTTGTTTTTCTTTGTGTTTGGGTGTTGTTTCCTCTGTAGCAACTCCCTTGTATCCTTTTTGTTTCGGTTTTTGTGCCAAGAATAGCATCTAATGAGAGGAAAGTTAAATTTTTGAGTTGCTGTCCAGAAACAGATTTCTGTCTGTCACCATACGAAATTCTAAAAAATCACAGAACATGATATGGGTCTGAAATTTTTTGAAAGTAAGCATCAGGGTTTTGTCTAACTTTCATTAGTTTTAAGTTTTCTGATTTGAGGTGTCCCAGTATCCCGAAAAAAATCATCTTTACAATCTGCTCTGTTTTTTGACAGATTCTGTCTTTGTTCTTACATTGCTTCTTTTATGGGCAAAGTGGAGTTCTTTTGATCCCGGAGCATCACTTAGATCTTTGTGGCAGTAGCTAATTCTTAGGAACAAGTTCATTTAATTTGTTAAGTGAGAACTGAAGGTGTATTATTTTGTTTAAGAACTAACCCTCTAATGAAGTTTATTAGAAGTTTTGTGTGAAGAAAGTTTTCAAGTATTCAAGAGCGAGGTGATGAAGAAAGATCAAGAATTGATAAAAGCTCAATATTGGAGAGGTTCCCATGGACCTGCTCTGAAATATACAAGAAGTCACAAGCGTCTAAGCTTGTGGATGCCCAAGGCATCCCCTTCTTAATCGACAATCATCAGTTTCCACCCGTGGTACTATATTTTTATTGCTTTACATATTATGTGCTATTCTTGGAGCGTCGGTTTGTTTTTTACTTTCCGTTGTTTTTGTTTTTCCCTCTGTTCTTTTAGTTTTCCAAAAATAAAGTACCAAGTTTTACCCATTTGGTTTTAGTTGATGCATAATTAAAAAGTGGTTTTTCTGTTTTCAGTATTTTCTGTTCACTGCCCGATTTTTCATGTTTTACTGGAAGCTCTAAATATCACAATTTTTTTACAGAGAAAGTATCAACTAATCCTCTGCACGCTCAAAAATTGGCAAAATTTTCAGAAATGTTTAAGTTTACTTAAAAATTATGTTTTCCAGCTGCTGTTTTTCTGGACAGATTCTGACTTTTGTTGCAAAAGTGGCCTCTTTGCGTTTTCATTTGATTCTTTTTGGATCTCATCCATTATTTTAAAGCTGGAAATTTAAACAACCTCCCTGTAACTTGGAAAAAAATTGTTTTAGTTTAATGGCAGCACTTTGGAAATGTTATCTTTAGTATACTAATGTCTAACCGTAGAAAAAGAATGGGAGAGTTTTTGTGTTGAACTTTTTTCACAGGGAATGAAGGAACATCAAATTGAGAAATATCCAAGATTGGTCAAAACCATAAGCTTGGGGATGCCTTTTCATCCCTCTACATCAACAACCTCTCGGTTTGCAAACCTTCAAACTTTGTTTTTTGAGCAACATAGAAACTTGCATAAACTTGGAGCGTTTGTATCTTGATTTATTATCTATTATATCTTTATGTTAGCATCATGCACCATCACAATAATGAGCTAATTGTTATATCTTTTATTTATACCCTTTTTGGAGAGTTTATTGGAGTTTTATTTGGTTGGTTAGTTATTTATTTAAACTTAAAAATGTTGTGTGTATAATGTTGCTTCGTAGTTCATGTTTTCTTATGGTTAGTCTCAACTAGCTAAGAGGGTATAATATGTTATTTTGATGTTAACATGCGTTATTTTGTTCATAATGTGGTATGGTGAAGTGGGATCCTCCTCCAAAAGATTTATTTGGATTGACTTGGCACACGTTCACACATGTAAAAGACTAAAAATAAAGTCTGTTAAGCCTTGACGGTTTTTTGTGCTTAGAATTGTAGTATCACTCATATGCTTTATTTATTGGTTGATTTTGTCGCAAAGCATGATTATGACAGTAGTGCTCTCGATTGGTCGCTCCCAAATCTTTTGCTAGCCTCCATTTGCACTGGGTGTAATTGTCCATCCGTGCATCCATATTCCTTAAGCCAAAGTATTCCATTTGAGTCCACTATACCTTCCTACATATGGTATTTCACCGCCATTCCAAGTAAATTTGTCATGTGCTACCTTTAAATCATTCAAAAATGCTTCTCTTTATGTCTCTGTTTTTAGCTCATGAGGAAGCAGTAGAGGGCTAGATATAACTTGTGACAAGCAAGGTCATTTCCTCCCTTTCACCCGGTGTTGATGGATTACGTCCTCACCTGAATCAACCCGAGAGCAGCTTAAGAAAAATATAAAAATAACTCACCATTCTCCTCCGCGCAATGCAAATCTAAGAAATAAGCTCAAACATTGGACAGTGGTGAAACCAAGGAGAAAGAGGAGCGTACTCGCTCCCCTAAAAAACAGCTGCTCTCACAAGTCTAAAACCCTTGCTTGTTATGGGGGACTAGATAGCCTCTCTATTATGAATTCGTTGACGAAAGCATGCATCTCTCAAAAGTGTTTTACTTCTGTTTATTAAATAAAAAGCTCTAGCACATGATTAATCCCTGCTTCCCTCTGTGAAGGGCCTTTCTTTTATATTTATGTTGAGTCACCACCCTTCTTTGAGCACCTTCTTATAGAGCATTGCTGTCATTCTGAGTATAATGTGCTTTGTCCCAAAGTTTTAATGATTGGAGCATGTTTGAGGTACTTCTCAATTCTGAAAACTTTAAATCTAGTCACCGTTTAATGTCTCAAGAGGTTCCCGGCATTTATGTTTTGCCCCACAAAAGGGGCAAGCGAGAGACCACTCTACCATGCTTTATTATAATCATTATAATCTTGTTAATGTTTATAATTTCATATTATTAACTCCTAGTTCGTTGTTATCTTTTCATTAGCCAACATAATTGCTTAAGTTTCATTATCCATATAGCATTTGTCATGCATTTGTCGAAGACAAAATCCTAGCATTCAACATCAAAAATTATTTTGTTATCATTTACCTACTCGAGGATGAGTAGGAATTAAGCTTGGGGATGTTGATACGTGTCAAACGTATCTATACTTTTTTATTGTTTCATGCCACTTTTATGCTTTTGACACTTGTTTTTATATATAGTTTACGATTTATATGGACTAACCTATTAATAGTTGCAAAAGTGCACAATGTTTTTGTTTTACACTTTGATGTGTAGGAATCACTTCGAAATTGGCAAAAACGCAAAAGGAGACTTGTTGGAGGTGGACTCTGACTTTCCTGAAATCTGTCCCTTCCAACAAATTTTAGAGATTGTCAGTTTGAGATCTTAAGACCACATCAACTGAAGATCTCACAACAGACAAAGTTGTGGGAAATTTCCATAGCTTTCATTTAAGCCCAAGAACAGCCCAATCGCAGGTCCATAGCTCTGGGAATTCTCGTTTTACTGAAGACCAAATATCTGATTACGGGATTCCGAAAGTTGGTGACATGATTGACTCCAACTCTTACCAAACTTGGAGGATTCGACCAAGCCACGACTTTGGGACCTCATTAAGGATATGAGGGGTCCCTAGGCAGGTTCTAGAGGTGCCCAAGAGCCATTGGATCAAGGGGCCATCCGTCGGAGGGCCGGGAAGCACTGTCTCCACCTATATAAAGAGAGGAAAACCCTAGTTTTGGGGGCAGCCACCAAAAGCCATGAATTTGCCTCCACCTTGGCTCTCATCTACAAGGGGGAGGGCTCCTCTACAGCACCAAGAAGCCATGGAGTAAGGGGGTTAGGGGGCGTCACTCCCCCTAGCCGGCAGGCCGCCGCCATGCGTCGCCGCCGCCGGCGCCACCCGTGCCGCCTCCGCCTTGCCCTTTCCTCCATGGCCGCCACCTTCACCGCCATCTCCATCGCCAATTCCTCCTTGTTTACAGTGGTCCACTCTCCCACAAACCTTTGTACCCCTCAATGTAAATATGGTGTTTGATGCTATAAAGTTTTATTCAATGATCTATGTCATGTTTGTGTAGTTCCTTTTGTCATATGGTTGAATTATTGAATGTATTTGGTTGATTCGAGTTGTAGCTTGATATGGTACAGTACTATGATGCCCATTATATACTTATGCATGCATGAATAACATCATAGGGTTTTTAGTATGTGAAGGAGGCCGGGGGGTAGGGCTGCCGGAGTGACAAAAACCTAAGCCCTATCCCGGTTTTTGACATTGTATGAGATAAAGAGGACCTTATGAACTTAATGTTATGGTTGGGTTTTTACCTTAATGAATGTTAGTAGTTGCGGATGCTTGCTAATGTTCCAATCATATAGTACATGTAATCACAAGTAGTTGTGAACGTGTATGCTTTGCCTCTCTCACATAGAAAACTGCATCGAAGACGATGAACCGAATAACTTCACTAATTAATTATGAACAATTCTGCCACGCCTTCCACCACTTTTCCACACTCATGGCTCTGTTATTCATGGTCTTTTAGTATACTTTATTTCTGCAGCAACTAACTTTTATCTTCTTGTTCTTTATTATATTGCAAAACCATCCTTTCATACCCGTTTTATTCCTATAGTTTTATTTCCTAGATTGAGCAAACGTTTGGTGTGCGTAGAGTTGTGTCAATGGTTGATAGAACTTAAGAGAATATTAATCCTACCTTTAGCTCCTCGTTGGGTTCGACACTCTTATTTATCGAAAAGGCTACAAACGATCCCCTACACTTGTGGGTTATCATGGCGCCGCCAAACCGACTGCAGGGGCTTGCCCCTTTCACAGACGAGGCCGACACGCCCCTGCCCTCATGGAAGAAGAAGCCGTCGACGAGGATGCCGACAGACCTTGCTGCCATACAAGCAAGGATTTCGGAGTTAACCTCCGGCTCTCCTCCCCTAACTGCGGAGGACACCATAATATGTTGGATCAAGAGGTGGATCCAGCCCCTCCAGCACCGTACTCGCCTCTTGTGCGAGTATACAAATAATGCTGATCCCATGAGGACCAGCAACCAAGACCTGGATGAGGATCTCTACCATGCACACCTCAACCGGCTTATCAAAGCCCGGCCTAACGAAGGCCGGCAATATGAAGAATCGCTGCCGATGTATACGGCAGCCAACCCTCCCCCAAAGGTACTTTGTCGGATTCAAAGTTCAATTCTTCAAGGGATTTTGACTTTATGTTTAACAAGCTAACTTGTGTTCATTCTTCAGATTCCAGGTGTTTCCGCCACTGGGTCAGCTGGCACATCTTCGTCCAGCAAGGTGACCAAGCGGCCTATCACCTTTTCTTCGGCTCCTGCAGAGAGCCGAAAGAGGAGAAGCCAATCTGTTACGATTGGCGGCAAGTCATCAAAGGATGACGACACTCTTGCTGGGCTCAATATCCCCAGCAAGAAGTAAGTCGGCTGACAACATCTCCTCCTTACTCTGCAACATTGCCGGATTTGCTAAGCTTGACCCTTTACCTTTGCAGGATAAAGAAGGGTCCTTCCCTTAAACAAAAGGTGTGCGCCACGCGGAAGAAGACATCTCCCGCTGTTGCTCCTGCTACTCCTTCGGTCCCAAAGCCGAATCCAGTTGAGGAGAGCACCCGCACCATGGCGGCAGGCCCTACTCTGGGAAGAGCCGGGATTATCCCTCCCCCGCAATGGACGGAGATGACGGGAAAGGTGATAGCACCTCCTTCCCCACCAATGGCTGAAGCTCCAGCTAATGATGCCCCGTCCTTTCCTCTGATCAAGGCAGAGGCCTTTGACGAAGAGGGATACATCAAGCCGGAATTCATGAGCCGGTTCATGCGCGCCCCTCGGCTACCCCGGAAGAAGGGAACAACCGTCCGGGATGATGAACCGGAACAAACCAAGGCCTATGACACCTTTGATGTCATAGAGATTCTCGAAGACCAGCAGAACTACTTTGCTGAGAGCTTTGAGGCCGGCATGTCCCTTCTCCGCGAGCACTACCAGGTAAATAACTTCCCCAGTAGCCCCCGAGCACTATGCCGGGTTAAGTTATAATAACTAGCTGACATAGTGGTCCAAGTCAATGCGTATGCATATGCTTAGCCCCCTAGCCCTGAAATGCCGTCCTGTAGCCACCTTGTCAATATAGCTTTAGGCTTTTAGCAACTCCTTACGCAGATCCACCGAAAAATTGGCGCTGAAACCATCAATTGTTTGGGTGTGCGAAATCAGGAGATGCGCCGGCTAAAGACCGAGCTGGCAAACAAGGACGCCATCATCACCGGGTTTGAGGCGGACCGGGTCGCATATCAAGGTATAAATGCCGAAAACCTTTATCTTCTTGTATCTGGCTTATTGTTATACTGCTGACAATTTGTCTAACGCAGACGCCATCAACAAGGCCAAGGAGTTCACTGAGAACATTGGCAACATCGACCAGCTCCGCAACGAGAACATTGAGCTGAACAAGCTTAATGAAACGATGAAAGCGGAGCTGGAGACGGCCAAGAAAAGCCTTGCCCAAGCCGAACAGACCCTGGAAACGGAGAGGCAGAAAAACAAGGATGCCCTCCGTGACGTTCAGGACCGGCTTGACAAGCGTCTTGATGAATCGCTGGCCATAGACAACCTTTTGAGTAAGTTTCACTTAAGAACCCAAATTCGTTGCCTTTCGACTTAGCCATTTATAACTGAACTTCGCCTTTTGCAGCTCCGGCGGGTTATGGCCACGAGCTGTCAGCGGAAAACCGGCTTGACCGGATTTTGGAAGTAGGGGAGCTCATCCCGAAGATCCTTTCTTCGGGAAAGAAGCTTGTCGAGAAATTCTTTCCCGGCAACCCCGAACCCTTGACGGACCTTGCAGGTTTGGCAGCCGAACTGGACGAGGCGACTTCGTTCTTTGACGAACGGCTGCGGTCCAGTGCTCGTGGAGGCGCAAAGACGGCCTTGGGCCTAATGATGGCGCACTACCCGGAGGCAGAAGCCTGGCGTGTTGCATCCGGCTTTCCTCTTGAAAAAGAGGACGGCTCGCCGCTGGACGATCAAGAGCGCAAGAAAATACTTCACTCCGTCTCCGGCTATTGGCAAGATGGTCTCCCTGACCACCATCTTCAAGGAAGTGCCATGCCCGCCAACTCCCGTCCAGTCTGATGATGACGGCGAAGAGGCGAACAAATCTGCATAAGCCGAATTTGCTCCTTGAGGTGGCTTTTCCTGAAAATGTAAAGTTTTGAAGTGTAAAGCTGTCCAAACAGTATGAATGTCTATAAACAAGTCTTTCGCCATGTTAATTCGGCTTATCTATTCTGCAAGTTTGCAATTTTTATGCCTCAGTTTATTCTGGCCTTGACACCTTAACCTTTAAGCGCCGGCAAACCTATTGCGAAGCAAACTTGCTGAGTAATAGGGTACACAATGACCAATCTGTTTAGACCTAGATCAAGTGCTGCCTTTCGGTGCCGAAATGCTTTGAAGCAACCCGGCGCAAAAAGCTATCAGCAAAACGTTATTTGGCAAAACTTTGTTTTTTCATCACCTTAAGGCAGATTCAACAAGAAAGACAGTTTACCAACTAGCAACACAGGCAATCTCGGGTAAACAGATAATAACAATAAGATCATTGGGAAATAAATAATGGTACAAATTCTCGAATTTCACATGAGAGAAACCAAATTTTTATTTCGTGATCACATTGATAGGGTTACAATAGAATTTGCTAAGTGTAAAAAGGACGTAGCTGGTCGATATTCCAGGGACGTTTCGTCTCATATAAGTCATCATCTACAATCCTTTTCCTCTTGCGACCTTTCTTCCTGGGATGTTTCTTTGAATACCTTAAGTCGAGGAGATAGTATGACCCGTTTTTCAGTGCTTTACTGATAACAAAAGGTCCTTCCCTTGGAGGGGATAACTTGTGGTGCCGGCATTGCACAAACCGAAGCACTAAGTTTCCTTCTCGAAAAGACCGATTCCGCACTCTACGGCTCTGATAGCAACATAGATCTTGCTGATAGATGGCGGATCATTTGAGAGCTAACTCTCTTTCTTCTTCGAGGATGTCTAAGCCGTCTTGACGTGCATCTTGTGCGTCTTCTTCGACGTAGGCTGCGACTCGAGGTGAATCGTGGATCATGTCGGTTGGCAATACTGCTTCGGCTCCATAAACAAGGAAGAAAGGGGTGAAGCCGGTTGACCTGTTTGTGGTAGTACGAATACTCCATAGGATAGCCGGCAATTCATCTACCCAAGCGCCAGCTGCTCGATGCAAAAGAGTTTCAAGCCTCGGCTCAATACCCTGCAGAATTATGCCTTTAGTGCGCTCTACCTATCCATTAGATTGCGGATGTGCCACCAATGCCACATCGAGCCAAAATTTTGATCGGCTGCAAAACTTCGATAGCTCACCGACGGCAAAGTTTGTGCCATTGTCAGTGATAATGCTATGCGGTATGCTGAATCGAGTTGTTATCTCGATGATGAACTTTGTAGCTGTAGCTCCGTCGAGTTTCTTGATGGGCTTTGCCTCCACCCACTTTGTGAATTTGTCGACCGCCACCAACATGTGAGTTAAGCCTCTGCTTGTTGTGTAATGGTTGGGTGGTGCCCCCAGCTTAAGGCGGTGATGTAGTAAGCAGCAGTTTTCCCTCAATTAATTGAACCGAGGTTTATCGAACCAGTAGGACTTTGAAATCAACAACGAGGTGAATGTTGAAGATCTCTGGCGCTTGACCTTCAACAGACACGGACCTGCACACACTCAACCAAAATACTTTGCCCCCAACGGCGGAGAGGTTGTCAATCTCTCCGGTCTCGCAGAACACAAAGCGGTTAATTGTATGATGAAACGGAATAAATGCAAAAGTGACCAGAGGAATAATGATGATTAAAAGCAAGTAAATGAGGTTGTAAACAATGTAAAAAGATGGACCGGGGGCCATGGGTTCACTAGTGGAGTCTCTCAAGTAAATAAAATATGCATGTGATGGGTGAACAAATTACAGCTAGGCAATTGACAAGATCATGACACAAACCCAATTTAGCTATGACAAAATGAACATGATAATATTTATGGAGGCATCACGACAAGGAACAAAGACCGTTGAGTCCAACTGCATCTTTGTCTAATTAGTCCACTGTGGGATCGCTATCCAGCCTGTCACCCAACAGTATCAAGTTGAAAGCAATAGACATATGCATTAAGTAAAGCGCATGATGTAAGCAATAATAATATCAAATGAGACACTAGCGCCGCAGTTTTACCCTTAGTAGCAATAGCACACCCTCGCCCTTAGACGTTTCTGTCACTCGTGCCCAGGAACAAAAGGGGGCATGAACCCACTATCTAGCATAACTACCCTCTCTTGGAGATACACACAATCACTTGGCCAAAATAACTACGCACATCGGAGAGCATGCAAGAACATAAATAACTCATATAAGAATCATGCACAATATGAACATAACTTCATAATCCATCGGATCCCAGCAAACACATCACATAGCATTACGATAATCAATCTTGATCATGTTAGGCAGCTCACAAGATCATAAGACATGAAGGACAAAGGTGAGAGACTACCAACTAGCTACTGCCATGGACCCGTAGTCCAATGTGCGACTACTCACACTTCATCCCAGAGGAAGGCATGGCGATGAAGAGCCTTCTGCTTGTTGTGTAATGGTTGGGTGGTGCCCCCAGCTTAAGACGGTGATGTAGTAAGCAGAAGGTTTCCCTCAATTTAATGAACCGAGGTTTATCGCAGTAGGACTTTGAAATCAACAACGAGGTGAATGTTGAAGATCTCTGGCGCTTAACCTTCAACAGACGCGGACCTGCACACACTCAACCAAAATACTTTGCCCCCAACGGCGGAGAGGTTGTCAATCTCTCCGGTCTCGCAGAACACAAAGCGGTTAATTGTATGATGAAATGGAATAAATGCAAAAGTGACCAGAGTAATAATGATGATTAAAAGCAAGTAAATGAGTTTGTAAACAATGTAAAAAGATGGACCGGGGGCCATGGGTTCACTAGTGGAGTCTCTCAAGTAAATAAAATATGGATGTGAAGGTTGAACAAATTACAGCTAGGCAATTGACAAGATCATGACACAAACCCAATTTAGCTATGATAAAAAGAACATGATAATATTTATGGAGGCATCACGACAAGGAACAAAGACCGTTGAGTCCAACTGCGTCTTTGTCTAATTAGTCCACCGTGGGATGGCTATCCAGCCTGTCACCCAACGGTATTGAGTTGCAAGCAACAGACAAATGCATTAAGTAAAGCGCATGATGTAAGCAACACTAATATCAAAAGAGACACTAGCGCCGCTGTTTTACCCTTAGTAGCAACAACACACCCTCACCCTTAGACATTTCTGTCTCTCGTGCCCAGGAACAAAAGGGGGCATGAACCCACTATCTAGCATAACTACCCTCTCTTGGAGATACACACAATCACTTGGCCAAAGTATCTACGCACATCGGAGAGCATGCAAGATCATAAATAACTCATATAAGAATCATGCACAATCTGAACATAACTTCATAATCCATCGAATCCCAGCAAACACATCACATAGCATTACAATAATCGAACTTGATCATGTTAGGCAGCTCACATGATCATAAGACATGAAGCACAAAGGTGAGAGACTACCAACTAGCTACTGCCATGGACCCGTAGTCCAAGGTGCGACTACTCACACTTCGTCTCGGAGGAAGGCATGGCGATGAAGAGCCCTCCGGGATCGACTCCCCTCCGACAGAGTGCTGGGATTATCTTCTGATGGGACCCCGAACTAGGGTTCGAGATGACGGTGCGTCGGGGTCGAGTTTCTAGAAAATAATGGCCGCCCTGACGTTTTTAGGGTTAAAGGCAATTTATAGGCGTCGGAGGGCCACGAGGTGAGGTCCCACGGGCAGGGGCGGGCCCCACCCACGGGTCCACCTTGACCCGCGGCAGGGGGGCGCCTCTGCCCCCTGGGCCTCCCCTCCGGCTCTCCTTCGGACTGGTACTTCGTCTTGGCGTATAAAAATTTCACAAAAATTTCCAGCGCGTTCCGAGAATATTTCCAGAAGTAAATTTCTGAAACAAAAAGACAGCAAAAACAGGGAACTGGCACTGGGCATCTTGTCAATAGGTTAGTCCGACAAAATGCTTAAAAATGATATAAATGACAGTAAAAACATGTGACAATATCACAAAACTAGCATGGATCACTCAAAAATTATAGATACGTCAGAGACGTATCAGCATCCCGAAGCTTAACTCCTACTCGTCCTCGAGTAGGTAAGTGATAACAAATAATTTTTGATGAGACATGCAACCAACACAAACTTGATCAAGATAGTAATGCAAATCAAAGGATGTGAATGAAGAGATACTGAACAATTGTCTATAATTGATAGCAAGAAAGCAATGAATAAACAAGTTGAATCATTCAAGCAAAACCTTTCATAAATAGTATGTCAAAGACATGAAAACAATGTGATCAACATATTTGTCTAATTCACAAGGATAATAATTCCATAGCAAAAGTGTTTGAGAATCAACACAAAGGAAGATGTAAGAATTAGCAAAAAGCTTCATCTTCCAACAGTTTATCTTATAGATAATGTCAATATAAAGATTCATGTTTAATCTTGGCAATGCAATATGCTCAACGATACCCAGGGTCAATGCTAGATGTTTGCTTTTGTGGAGATAGAAGGAAGAGAAAAACTGACTCAACATTAAAAGTAAAAGAAAGGCCCTTCGCAGAGGGAAGCAGGGATTAGTCATGTGCTAGAGCTTTTTGTCTTTATGAAACAGAAGTAAAATGATTTTGAGCCATGCATGCTTTCGTCAACGACTTCACAACAGAGAAACTATCTAGTCCCCCATGACAAACAAGGTTTTTAGACTTGTGAGAGCAGCTGGTTCTTAGAGAAGCGAGTACGCTCCTCTTTCTCCTTAGTTTCACCACTGTCCAATGTTTGGGCTGATTTCTCAGTTTTGCATTACGCGGAGGAGAATTGTGAGTTGTATTTATACTTTTACTTAAGCTGCTCTCGGGTTGATTCAAGTGAAGACGTAATCCATCAACACCGGGTGAAAGGGGGGAAATGACCCTGCTCGTCACAAGTTATATCTAGCTCTCTACTGCTCCCTCATGAGCTTAAAAACAGAGGCACAAAAAGAAGTATTTGAATTTTTAAAGATAGCACATGACAAATTTACTTGGAATGGTAGGAAATACCATGCATAGGTAGATATGGTGGACACAGCTGGCGAGAAAGTTTGGCTTTGGGGATTGGATGCACGAGTGAACCATACACTCAGTACGAATTTTTGGGCTTAGCAAAGAAGGTATTTGAAGCAAACATCTAATAATAACCGGTAACAGAACAACATAAGACATTTACCAGTCATAACCATAAAAACTCTACACTGTCTCCCTTGTTGACCAAACAATTCTTTTGATGAAAAGATTAGCACTACGAATTAACAACTATGAAAAAACACACAATTTTAAGCTTTCAACCATATTTCTTTACTAATCAATTCCACCTAAATAACCAGCAAGTTTAAGCATTCAACTTAACATCTCAAAACAATTGATAAGCATCAAGTATCCACACCATGATCTACAAGACTATGCAGGCTTTTCATTTTATTCTATCATCACACCAACAGCATTTTGTCGTATTGACAATTCAAACAATTTTTCAACAACATATCTCCAACAAGTATAAGTAAAGAACAAGAGAGTTTAACAAAACAACTAGCAGCTCTAAACAAGATAAAAGCTAAAAGCGAGAGATTACTAGCAAAACAGACAGTAGCTAAGAATACTCAACAAGATATAAGCGAAGCAAAGGAGTATTCAAACGAAAAAGCGGAGCGTGTCTCTCTCCCACACAAATAAAGCTAGGATCCAATCAAAGATATGACTAGCAAACAAACAAACTGAAAGTAAAAAGATGCTCCAACAATAGCACATAATATGTAAAGTGATAGAAACGAAGTTCAACGAAGACGACCTTATGATAGTCGATGAAGATGAGGGGATGCCTTGGGCATCCCCAAGCTTTGACTCTTGATAATTCTTGATATTCAGAGGGGGTTCCATGGGGGCATCCCCAAGCTTGAGCTCCGATCCATCCTCGATTTCTTCATATTCCTCTCCTTTGGAACTTAAAAACTCCCTTCACACAAAACTTCTCATAAATTGATTAGAGGGTTAGTGCTCATAAATTAAAAACGCACATGTGTTCAACTTAGGACAAATTGCAAACCAACTCCATTAGACATTAGCTACAGCTTACTACCCCTCCATGTGACACTCTACCCCTAGAGTTTCACATAAAACGATGGTCAAGAGCCAAATGCAAAATAGAAGCAGAATCTGTCAAAATCTGAACAGTCTGTAAAGATCGAATTTTTTGAAGCACTTCTGCAACTCAAATCAGAAACTCAAAACTAACGAAAGATAGATAAAAGCATCAGTCTTGCTGTAAAACATTATCAGAAAAAGATAAAATTCTGGCGATTTTAGGATTTTCGTGCAACAGGCGCACAGAATCTGTTTTTGGACAGCAACTCAATACCTCGCACTTTCAATGCATTAGAGGCTAAACTTGGCACAACAAACCAAAAGAAAAAGATAAAATGAAGTTGCTACAGAAGTAATAAATCCATGACTCAAGAAAAGAAAAAAATCAAACTGAAAATAAAAGATGGGTTGCCTCCCAACAAGCGCTTTTCTTTAACGCCTTTTATCTAGGCGCAATGCCAAATATCAAGTTTTTCGGGATCAAAGGCATCACCATTCTTTAAATGAGTACCAGCAAATTTATCATAAAGGCCTTGGATATTTCTAATATAGGGCTGAGAATCACCCTTCTCTTTTCTCTTTGGTTGACTACTCTCATCAAATATATTTTGAGGAGCAATCCAACCAAAATTGCTTTCCCATGCATCCGCCATCCCTAGGAGTTTAAATGGTATAGCAATATCAACCTCCTCCTTTTCTTCAGTTGTGAGAGTGTACTTCCTTAGATTTTCATCCCTAATATCCAAAGAGTAGTGAATATTAGGATATGAACCAAGAGCACCATAACGAGCAAATATTTTCCTAGCTTCTTTAACTATATCATCAAATTCATGGAGAAGAGTTTCTAATACAAAATCTTTTTCCTTCCATCTTTCCATGCTATCAAGCTTAAGAAATACTTGCTGTACTATAGGATTTAGATTAACAAACCTCTTCTCAAGACGATCTACCAAACAAGATATGGCAGAATCATAACTATTAGTTAACTCAACTATTGATCTTTTATCATGAGTGTAGAGTTTGTTAACGAAAGTGAGGAATTCTTCAATGTTATCCTTTCCAACAACACCCCCACTTCCTACCTTAACATCTTTCATACCAAACTTAGGAGAAAACATAATTGCTAGGTAAGAGATAAACAAAACAGGAATAAAGATTACACTAATTTTTTTGGGGTTTTAAAATTTTGAAACAGGAAAATAAACTAAACGAGAAATAAAGCAAGCAAGACAAAAACAAAGTAAAGAGATTGAGAGTATGAGACTCCCCTTGCTGCAGCTCCAAAGTTCCCGGCGACGGCGCCAGAAAAAGGCTGCTTGTTGTGTAATGGTTGGGTGGTGCCGCCTTACCAATAGGACTTTGAAATCAACAACGAGGTGAATATTGAAGACCTCTGGTGCTTAACCTTCAACAGACGCGGACCTACACACACTCAACCAAAATACTTTGCCCCCAACGGCGGAGAGGTTGTCAATCTCTCCGGTCTCGCAGAACACAAAGCGGTTAATTGTATGATGAAATGGAATAAATACAAAACTGACCAGAGGAATAATGATGATTAAAAGCAAGTAAATGAGGTTGTAAACAATGTAAAAATATGGATCGGGGGCCATGGGTTCACTAGTGGAGTCTCTCAAGTAAATAAAATATACATATGATGGGTGAACGAATTACAGCTAGGCAATTGACAAGATCATGACACAAACCCAATTTAGCTATGACAAAAAGAACATGATAATATTTATGGAGGTATCACGACAAGGAACAAAGAACGTTGAGTCCAACTGCGTCTTTGTCTAAATAGTCCACCGTGGGATCGCTATCCAGCCTATCACCCAACGGTATTAAGTTGCAATCAACAGACAAATGCATTAAGTAAAGCGCATGATGTAAGCAACACTAATATCAAATGAGACACTAGCGCCGCTGTTTTACCCTTAGTAGCAACAGCACACCCTCGCCTTTAGACGTTTCTATCACTCGTGCCCAGGAACAAAAGGGGGCATGAACTCACTATCTAGCATAACTACCCTCTCATGGAGATACACACAATTACTTGGTCAAAGTAACTACGCACATCAGAGAGCATGCAAGAACATAAATAACTCATATAAGAATCATACACAATCTGAACATAACTTCATAATCCATCGGATCCCAGCAAACAGATCACATAGCATTACAATAATCGATCTTGATCATGTTAGGCAGCTCACAAGATCATAAGAAATGAAGCACAAAGGTGAGAGACTACCAACTAGCTACTGCCATGGACCCGTAGTCCAAGGTGCGACTACTCACACTTCATCCCAGAGGAAGGCATGGCGATGAAGAGCCCTCCGGGATCGATCTCCCCTCCGGCAGAGTGCCGGGATCAGCTTCAGATGGGACCCCGAACTAGGGTTCGAGATGACGGCGCGTCGGGGTCGAGTTTCTGGAAAATAATGGCCGCCCTGACGTTTTTAGGGTTAAAGGCAATTTATAGGCGTCGGAGGGCCGCGAGGTGAGGTCCCATGGGCAGGGGCGGGCCCCACCCGCGGGTCCACCTTGACCCGTGGCAGGGGGGCGCCTCTGCCCCCTGGGCCTCCCCTCCGGCTCTCCTTCGGACTGGAACTTTGTCTTGGCGTATAAAAATTCCACAAAAATTTCCAGCGCGCTCCGAGAATATTTCCAGAAGTAAATTTCTAAAACAAAAAGACAGCAAAAATAGGGAACTGGCACTGGGCATCTTGTCAATAGGTTAGTCTAACAAAATGCTTAAAATGATATAAATGACAGTAAAAACATGTGAAAATATCACAAAACTAGCATGGATCACTCAAAATTTATAGATACGTCAGAGAAGTATCAGCGTCCCCTTGCAGTCTTGAAGGGTCCCACCATGTCGAGCCCCAAGACCGCGAACGGCCAAGTTATGGGGATCGTCCGGAGCTCCTGAGCTGGCAAGTGAACCTCCTTTGCGTAGCGTTGACACCCTTCACACGTTTTGACGATGTTAATAGCATCACCCTTAGCCGTCAGCCAGAAGAAACCGTGCCGGAATGCCTTGGCGACCAACGCCTTTGCCACCACGTGATGCCCACATTCGCCGGATTGGATTTCCTCTAGGATTTGCCGCCCTTCCTCTAGAGAGACGCATCTTTGGAAGATGCCGGATGTGCTCCTTTTATAAAGCTGTCCATCAATGATCGTGTACGCCTTTGCTCGACGTTCAATCTGACGGCTTAGCACTTCGTCATCCTTCGGCAATTTTTTGTTCACCAGAAAATCAATGTACGGCGTGGTCCAATCTAGGGTTACCAGGCACACATGGACTGATTCTGCCGATAAGGGATAATCTTCGTCGCCGCCTTTGATGGACGGCTTATGCAGATGATGGAGGAAGATGTCTGTAGGCACCTCCATCTGCTTGGAGCCTATCCTGGCTAAGGTGTCAGCAGCTTCATTGTCATCTCGGGAGATATGTCAGACCTCTAAGCCATCAAAACATCGGCCGAATTCGTCGACTGTTCTCCTGTATTCCGCCATTGTTGGGCTTTTTGTGTCCCAGGCTCCATCAAGTTGCTGCACCACAAGATCCGAGTCGCCAAAGCAAAGTATGCACTTTACTCCCAATTCCTTAGCCATATGAAGGCCATGTAGGAGGGCTTCATACTCTGCTACATTGTTGGTGGCGTTGAAGTGGATTCGGAGGACATAGCTAAGCTTGTCACCCTTAGGCGACTTTAACACTACGCCAGCCCCCGAGCCCTCTTTCATCTTTGAGCCGTCGAAGTGCATGATCCAGTACTGAGAATCCGGCAAAGGTGTGCTCTCCATCGCCTCTGTCCAATCTGCGACAAAGTCGGCTAGGACTTGAGATTTGATGGCGGTCCTCGGCTTGTACTGTATGTCGAACGCTGCTAACTCGATACCCCATTTGGCGACTCGTCCCGTTGCGTCGGCATTGTTGATGATGTCTTTGAGCGGAGCTTTGCTGACCACCGTGATTGTGTGATCATGGAAATAATGCCGCAGCTTCCTGGCGGCAAAGAATACACCGTAGGCTAACTTTTGGTAGTGAGGATAGCGCTGCTTCGAATCTGAGAACACCTCGCTAATGAAATAGACAGGGTGCTGATCCGGCCATTACTTTCCTTCTTCCAGGCGTTCGACTACAATGACGGCACTGATGACAAAGTTTGTGACCGACATGTAGAGCAAAAGAGGCTCTCTTTCCTTCGGAGCTGCCAGGATTGGAGCGTGCGTCAATGTATACTTCAGCTGAGCTAAGGCTGCCTCTGTTTCCTTTGTCCAGACAAAATTGTCTGACTTTTTGAGGAGCTTGTACAGGGGCAAAGCTTTATCTCCAAGCCGGCTAATGAATCGGGTAACAGCCACGGCGGAACCTGTAAGCCGCTGTATGTCCTTCAGACAGGTCGGCATTTCGATGTTCTGAACCGCCTTTATCTTTTCCGGGTTAACTTCAATTCCTCTTTGGGAAACAATGAAGCCCAGAAGCTTGCCTGCGGGTACACCGAAGACGCATTTTGCCGGATTAAGCTTCATCTGGTACTCCCTTAGATTTGCAAAGGTTTCCGACAGATCGGCGATGAGATCGCCACGCTTCTTCGACATGACTGCAATGTCGTTGACATAGACGTGAACATTGCGGCCAATTTGCTTGTCTAAACACCGCTGCATACACCTTTGGTAAGTAGCACCGGCGTTCTTCAAGCCGAAGGGCATTGTGACATAGCAGTAATTGCCATATGGCGTAGTGAAGGATGTCTTGATTTGATCTGACTCCTTCATCTTTATCTGATGGTAACCCGAATAAGCGTCCAGAAAACATAGCATCTCTGAGCCGACAGTTGAATCAATGACCTGATCGATACGCGGTAAGGCGAACGGATCCTTAGGACAGGCTTTGTTTAAGCCAGTGAAATCAATGCACATACGTAGCTCAGAGGTGTTTTTCTTTGGGAGAAGCACAGGATTTGCTAACCAATCAGTGTGGAAAACTTCACGGATGAATTTGGCGGCAGTGAGCCGTAGGATCTCTTTCCCTACCGCCTTGCACTTCTCTGTTCCGAGCCGTTGGAGACCTTGTTTGACCGGCTTAGCATCCTTGTTGACCTTTAGGGAGTGCTCGGCAAGTTTCCTCGGGACACCTAGCATGTCAGATGGAGACCAAGCAAAGATGTCCCGGTTCTCACGGAGAAACTTGACGAGCTCGAATTCCTATTTGTCGCCGAGGCCAGCACCGATGGTGGTCTCCTTTGTCGGATCTTCTTCTGAGAGCTTTATTTTCTTTGTGTCATCCTTTGGTTTGAAGCTTGAGTCGACTTTGTAGGACGGATTTTCTGTTGCCGGCATCTCATTGGGACTCATTGTCTTCTTCAGGTCCTCCAGTTCTTCCCTGGAGATTTCTTCTTCAGCATGGACGGCATTGGCAGCCTCACACTCCTTTGCCTTCTTGAAGTCTCCCTTGATTGTGATGATCCCATTAGGGCCCCGGCAATTCGAGCTTGCTATAGATGTAGCATGGCCGAGCCATGAATGTGGCGAAAGCCAGACGTCCAAAGATTGCATGATATGCACTCCTAAATGGAACCACCTCAAAGGGGACATCCTCCATCCATGAGCACCTTTGTCAATTTGTATTTGTCGACTATGGGGCTGACGACTAAAGCGTAGGTGCGCTTTGTAGGAACTCTGTCCGGATGATTGCTACGATCCCAAGTGATGGGGATGTCGGACCAATCCAAATACTGTCGCACAGCAGGCACCGTAGCATTGAGTTCTCTCCAAGCCGCCTTTTCCTTGCGAGACGAATCTGTTGCTAGGTTGACGATGAGACTCTCGGCATGCTTAGGGAATTTGCTGCCTTTTGGAGGTTGCACCATCAGATTCCGAGGCAGCGTCTTCCTTCTCTTTGTCGTCCTTTCTGGACTTGCGCTTGTTTCTCGATTTGCCGGCTTTGGGGTCCTTGGCGATGTCCCGATTGATGTGACATTGCTAGAGCATGTGGGATCTTGTCTCGTCCGGCCTGAGATGATGAACACAGGGATTGTGCTTAATGTCATCGTACTTCACCGTTGGTGACCGGGATGATTGGTTGCTTGCCGGCTTCTTGTTCTGCCACTTTCCGTTGCTTGAGCCGCCTTTACCAAAGGTGGCAGCAACTTCGTGTGAAGGGCCGGCTTGGTCTTCAATCTTCTTTTTCCCGGACTCGCGTCGGCGGTTTTCGGCATCTTCCCTGTTGTCATCGTCGGCTGCAGCGTATTTGTTTGCACAGGCCAGTAAGCCGCCCAAGGTTTCCGACTCGTCGCTGTAAATCATGAAGCGGAAAGCTGTCCCTTTCCTCAGGGATTACTTGAAAGCATGGATCGCCTGTGTCTCTGATACGCCTTCGTAAGCGTTTTTAATTTCGCTCCATCGTGAAACAAATTCACGGCTGGACTTGTTCTTTTGCTGCACACGCCACTGTAAGTCGAATATCGACTTGGGGCGCTTGTACGTGCCCTGGAAGTGCTGAATAAAGACACGCTTCATGTCACTCCAGGTATGAACTATCTTTTCCGGCAAACCTTCAATCCACATGCGTGCCGTCCCGGTTAACATCAGGGGCAAAAAGCGCACTGCGGAGTCGGCACTACCTTCGTATATGTCGCAGGCACTGACATAATCTGAGAGCCAGGTCTCAGGGTTAGCCGTGCCGCTGTACTTCTCCACCATCTTTGTTACGTTCGACAAAGTGGGAGGTAAGATTTGCTCTCTGATTGCTCTGCCAAAACACTTGGGGCCGAGGTATTGGGCATCTCTGGCCGACTTCCTCTCCTCGATTAGGCTTCGCACATCATTGGCTGAAGGCGGCTTATCCACTGATTTTCCTCGCCTTGGATCATCCCTGTGACGGCTTTGGCTCGCCCGACTCGCGTTACGCGGTGGACTTGGGGACCTTTGCCGTCGTGCAGGGGGTATGTACTTGGAAGGGTTATCTCCCTCTTTGCGCGGTGGAGGTGGCGGTGGAGGCGGCATATCATCCCTGCCTTGCTCCCTCCGGGGTGGATTCTCCCCATCTCGCCGTCGCTCCTGACGGAGCGGTGCCACCTTCTCCTTGCGAGGGTCCTCCTTTCGCTCCCGGCTTCGATGTCCTCCTCGGCCATTGCCAGCTTCACGATGGCGAGACGAGCCTGTCCGGGATTCTGCACCGTTTTGTTGCTTGTCCTTCGGGTTCTTGTCATCACCTTTGTTGTGGCTACTTGAGCCGTCCGGATCATCGTCTGGGTCTGCTGGTGCAGCAGCGTTCGGCTTTTTGGCCGTCGAGTTGCAAAGACGAGAGTCATCAAATAGCCTACCCGACTTGACCTGTGAGTCGTTCTGCTGCTGCTGTGCAACCTCAAGTTAATAAGCCGAATATCTAAGGTGGGCGTCGCGGTCCAATGACTTGTCGAGCATGACCTCCTGAGCCGCTTCCATGTTCTTGGCTGGGGTGTTGAAGTAGCACAACTTGGTCACTGGGTCCCGCACATGGTGGTACTTTCTCCAGACTGTGTTAGCGTGTTCATCTTCCCACTTGCTGCGGAAATCCAGCTTCTTGTGTAGGTTCTTATCGCGAGGCGGACGGAAAACATCGTCAGCTGCCTTTTCCCTTTGCTTGCGAACGAACTCCGTTTCCTTATTTGTGAAATCGATTTCCCGCTCTGTTATCTTGGTGGCCTGTTCGGCTAGCAGAATGCGACGCCTCTCCATGTCTTCCAGCGATGCATCAGGAGGGAGTGGTGTTAGCAGTTCCTCGTACTTTGCCATCTTGTCCACAAATTCCTTCTCCGTCAGCTCGCCGACAATAGCATTGTCTCCGTCGGCCGGCAATTTGCTGGTTCCCTTCAAAGGAGCCAGCTGCGGCACAAAGTCCACCTTCTTGTGTCCGACCTCTGGAGTCTTTTCTTCGCCATTGGCGGCTTTCGAGGCATTGGGGTCATCCTTAGGATCAGAGATGACATCACCCATGAAAACCTCGACCGGGCGTCCCAAGCAGGACGCAACCTTCCGACTAAAATCGTCGGATTCTCCTTCAGATTCGGGGTCTTGCTCCATAGGAGTAGTGTCCCCTGATCCGGCTTCTGAATCTGCCCCAACCTGCAAAGCAGGGAGGATCGACTCAGGTTCAGTCATCGACTCGTTTGAGCCGGTTTCTCCAGCCATGCCGACGAAGTGGAAGTCCGGCGCCGCCAAATCAGAGGTTGCGTCATCCTCGGAATCCTCATCATCAGCGTCAAAGGCTAGGTCCAGATCGGCGATCTCCTCAGAGTCCAGATCCGATCCGTCTTCAGAGTTGTAAGGGTGGGTGGCGGGCAAGCTCGAGGTGAAGCCGAGATCGTCCAGAGCCTTGGCGGTGAAGCCGACGAAGATGTCGATGCCGCCGATGGAGACCGTGGACCAGCCGGCGGGATCCTCCTTTGCTGGCGTCCAGAAGCCGTCGTTGAGGACGTGGCCGGCTCTGGTCTCGTCGAAGTAGCTGACCAAGCCGACCGCGATGGTGTCGCCGACGCCGCCCGTAGATCCCGGCAGGAACGAAACCCCGGACATCTCTTGCCCCACGGTGGGCCCCAACTGTCGTGATAATGTCAATTCTAGCCTCGGCAGGGGTGCCATCGAGCTAGGTAGAGAGAGGGGTTTTGGAGACGTGGGGTATTCCGTCGACGGAATAGACACAAGTTACCCAGCTTCGGATCACACGTTGGTGGCATGATCCTACGTGCTGCTATAAATCACTATAAGGTAATATCGCCGAGTTACAGTAATAATTCTCGCCGAGATTGCTATGTCTAAGCTTTTCTGGATTGTGTCGTGCCCTAAGGCGTCCCGTAGGCCGGCTTATAAAGCCGTCCAGCCTAGGGCTTATAGGAGGAATCCTACCGACTAAGTCACAGAATCCTAATCTAATCCGGCTAGGGCCTTGCCTGGTGGGCTAAGTCTTCCGCAATGCTAGCCGCCTTCTGGAACCTTCGATTAGCCGGATGGGTCTCCTGTGCTTCATCGTACTGGGCCGACCGGTAAGCCGGATTTCAGCTTACCACCACTGGGCCACCCTGGTACGCTGGCTTTAATTCACATCCGTAAGGATACCTGTTCGGCATAACCCTAACAGGAAGGGCAGGTGGCGTTGACCATGGCCAGCGGATCTCGATCTTGGAGGCGTGGGGCCGGATGCAGTTGATTTGCCGAGGAACGCCGACATAAACCCGACGGGGAGGGCCGTAGGATGAGGCGGCAGTGTAGACGAGGGCGCGGGAGCGGCGAAGGCACGCCGGCCGGCGGCGAGCGCGGTCGGCCCCGTCGCCATGGGCGTCGCGGGAGCGAGCTGGTCTAACGGGCATATTTTTGGATCCCCTTCAATGCTTCTCTTTAATGTAGCACCTAATCTTTTTTTTTTTTTTGACGTATGTAGCACCTAATCTAATCCTCAGATAGACTTGATTTAGCTCCGCCGCCTAACCATGGTCAGCGTCTTGGATTTAGCTTCGCGGATCTGGACCGTTAAGGCCGGCTCCGCACACGGATTTGGTGGAGCGCAGAGGCGAGCTCCTGAACTTTTTTTATACTAGAAGTAAAATGATGGGATTAGTTAGAACAGGAAGCGTGATAACTCGGTGGGTGTTTCCGAATAGGCGAATTGTCCGAAGTGTCTTTCGTAGATCGGCTACCATGTTGTTGTATGCTCCGATGGAAGAGATGCTCGCATTGCTTGCAGACATTTACACTTGCTCGTGAACTAGAGACCACGACTGATGGTGCAAGTTTGAACTATAAGCATGCACGCGGCTGCAAGGTTGCAAACATTTTAGGCACATCGTCGAAGTATAAAAAAATAAATATAAAATAGTGAACACGTGAACTCGGTGTGCTAGCCGGATGCCGGAACTCCCTCAAGTCGCAACAGCAGCGCATCCACTCTAGCACTCCCGCACAAGAAACCGTCCATCTCCGTCAACTGAGCCGATTCAGAGAGCTACATGGGCGGTGATACCGTATTTTTGTTTACAAAGAACGTATATATTGATCTCCTACTCCGATGGGAGTGAATCTTTTGAGATTCATGCCGGACCACATCCAGATGTCCTCCGAGATCATGATCGTTGGATACAAGACCAGCGATGTGTGTCCATAGCGACATAGCGTCACCCGCAGCAGAATGTGCCTCTCTCCGGTCTCATCGTGGTAGTATTTCACAGCAGACAGTGACCACAAAGATTTTTGGTGTATTTTGAGGCTAAAATCCAATAGTGCGCTCATCTCAAAATGCGTGTCACATTTCGACTTGTTCGAACAAGATTTACACCAATAATAATTTAACTAGCAAAATATGCTCGTGCGTTGCCACGGGTGAAACAATAACATTTAGTTGAAAATGTTGGCACATCTCAAATTGTACCCCAAAATCGATTGGTCCTCGAAGAATAATATTACCTTTTTACGCCAGATGAGCATAACTTAACACTACAGTAAAATAACTCGATAGGTAAAAAATAAATATATCGATACATTATTCCCTCTCTGATAACTTGATATAAATTTATCTCAGTGGCCTCTTGGTATACATGGCTTCTCTGATAAGTTCCTCTTCTGTTGCAATATATGCAGGGTTTACCATCGCAATTGATTCTTTGCATGGTGTGTTGCGTCTAAACTCACGGTTAGCTGCAATTTGTTCTATTCTAGCTTTTTTTTGTTCTGGCTTCATATTTGCATATTTCTGCCTTTCGCGTGCACATTTTTTCCTCTTCTGTCCTGGCTCTAAATCTGCATATTTCTTTCTCCCTTGTGTGCTTTTTTTTTGCAATTGAGTTGAATCTTTAACTGTTTTGTTTTGCCGGTAGGCTTCGCGACGTCTTTTCAATTTTTCTTGTTTTTCTTCATTGGTCATATGTGCATACCGCTCCCTGTCTTTTTTCCTTCTTTGTTCCTTGACATCCATCGGTGTAGATTGCGCTCCAAATTCCTTCCCTGCGTGAGAGTTTTCTATACTACATGAATCTGTCACTGATTCAAAAGATGAAAGTAATTAGATTTTGCATCACATGTATAAGCTTCAGCCTGACGAGATACACACGAATTGCCAATCTAGCCTAGTCGATCGAAATAATTCAGCTAGTAACTACTTGCACACACACATGCAAAAGGGAGATGATTCCACTGACACGTGCGAGTTGTGGTTTGTATTGATTTCAGAGCGTATATATTGAAGCGGCAAAAGGTACACCTAAAGACGAGCATGGGAAGGACACACTCTCACGTCCCAACGGCAGGAGTGTCGATGAGTACCGCGACATGCAGTCATGAAGCCGCTTGCTCGCCCGAGTTCATCATAGATGAATTTTGGGTAACATGCATGCATCTAACGATGCCCCCATGAATGCATATACCCATACACATGTATGTAGAGTAGAGTTGGCCTGAATGCTTGGCTTAACCGTCTAGATGTGCCACGTCATGGGTCGCTGCAGGCCTGACAATGGCGCAAGCTGAGCTGAACACCTCCGAAGAATCGCGCATTTGTTCCAGCCGTCACTCCACAACGTGAGGTTCTGCTACTAAAGAAAAGTGAGAGGGAGATCAAGATCCAGATGGAAGAAAATATCTAACCTGCACCTTCATGATCAATCATGATCGCGTGAGTTACCGCGGCGCTGCACCGTCCGAATCAGAATGACCCCGCCTCAGAAGACCCGATCGATACCACTTCCTGTGACTATCCGAGCATCGAACGAGGATTAGGTGCAACCGCCCGCCGTCGCACACGGATCAGAATCCAATGGGGTGCAACACACGTGAAGCTCGCTGGGTACTTATCCGCGTCCAATTGATTGATTAAGCTAGTACTACTTGGATGCACAAAAAGTGATTGGTTCTGCCAATACCTACGGGTTGTGATTTCTATTCAATACAATAGTTCACAGGGTATATATACCCGGCCGAGGCAGCGACGACAGTACGACTACGTGATGAAATCAGTTACATGCTAATACGACTTCATGATGAACTCGGATTGTTGTACATCTCCGTGGAACTCACGATGGTGGAACTTGGGCTGCGCCACTCGGCCCAGCCTGGCGATCCAGGAAACGGTCCGTGGAACTTGGGGCCACTCAGCCCAGCCGGGCGACCCAGGAAACAGTCCAGCCGAACGACGCATAAAACAGTCCAGCCGAGCGACGTATGAAACGGACGACGTACGGAACGACGGACGAACGAAACGGACGAAAAATTGGGAGGAAGAAGCGTTAGTGCTTTTATTATTAGGTATAGATTAGCACGAGATAGACAAAATTTATTAGTATTTCATATGACTGGTTTTGCATAACATCCACTACATGGTCTACAATTGACGGAATATTAACTAAAATATCCTACGAGAAATTGTTGATTAAAGACATGTCTTCTTAGGGAATCAACCCATGCCGACATTTTTGATAATATGGATTACTCAACTGGATTTTGGGGTCCTCTTTGATTTCAAAATTTCAAGGTAGAAAGAATGTGGAAAAGAGTTGTATGGTTCCACCATAAGAAAATGCAGAGACTCATACGCCTGATTAAGCGAAGCGTCTCGTGAAAGCCACAATTTGATGAAAAACTGAAAACTATCGCACTGGGCCGTGAAATGGTCAATAGATGGAACAGACTGAAGGTGGATTTCCCGATCAGCCAAGTAAACCATTGGACTTAACGGACCGAGATCCAGTGCATTGCTGAAGGCAAGTCACAGTGTACCTCGACCCTCCGCATCAACCGTCCAAACACAATCGGACAGCCAACACCGTTTCACAGCTAAATGAGCAGGAGATCCATCAGAGGGACGTCTGGAACAGAGGCCATTCGGCAGTGCCGTGGTGGAGCTCCGACGGACCTGACGCCGACGCCTCAGCGGGAAAGCAAGGAGGGCAGCGCCGGTTACACCTCCAGGTAGAGCTCCTGCCCATGCATTGCAAAAAATGCCTCGACGGCCCTCTCCGCGCCCCTCAGGGCACCGGTTGTTCCTCCGACGCACTAGTAGAAAAAAGGGCTTTTGTCCAGGCCACATCGGAGCATTGGTCCCGATCTCGACACGAACCGGGCTAACGTTGGCATTAGTCTCGGTTCGAGCGGCTCGCACGCCGCATGGGGCTCGGGAGGCTTTCGTCCCGGTTCGTACTGAACCTTTAGTCCCGGTTCGTAATACGAACCGGGACTAAAGGGTTCCGGCAGGCAGTGCCAGAGTGTGAGACCCTTTCGTCCCGGTTCGTATTACGAACTGGGACTAAAGATGTACCTTTAGTCCCGGTTTGTAATATGAACCGGGACGAAAAGGTTTCCACCACCTTTATCTTCTTCTTCCACCCCGAGCCAACCTCACTCTTCTCCATTTTCTTTCGATTTACTCTCTCCCAAGCTCAAGTTCATCATATTTTTCTCCACCATTTGACAAGTTTGGCAGCACCCATCTATCCAAGGGTTAGCAACTTCATCCTTTCTTCCGGCGTTGCGGATTTAGCTCATTTCATTATTAGTTTAGCCCTTTTCATTTTTCTAGTGCAAGCAAGGTGTTTGATAAAATGTCTAAGTTAGGGAATTTATTTGTTTTATATGCAATTTGAGCTCAACTTAAAGTATGATTTGTTGGTTTAGTGCGATCGCAACAACGCCGTCGATCGCCCGCGCCGCCCCGTTGCCGGCACCACCTTGGTGAGCCTCTTGTTCTTATTAAAAAATAACAAAATTATTATTTATATGATTTATATAGTTACTTGTATAATTTTCTTAGTTCTATGATTGTTTGATAAATGTATAGTGCCATGGTTTTGATATCCGTCCCCAACGGCCCTCGTCCGGTTTATGATTCGGATGTGGTATATTATCTTTTATAACTATTTTTTAATTTCGTGTTTATAATAATTATGCCGACCAACACTTGACATAGATATTTTTATCTTAGGACATATATGAACCGTAAATTCCAACTGACCCTCTTGTTGAGAAGTTAAATTTAGTTGAAAAAGAAAACGATGATTTGAAAAGAAAATTGAAACAAATTGAAGAAGAGAAGATGAAATTGGAGTTGTATCTTGCCGATGTCGTCGATTATCACAAGATCAAGATGGATGCAATGCGCTTGAAGATTAGAAAGATTAGAAATTATGCCATTAATAAAGAGGCTTGGTATCATTATGCTGTTGGATCAATTGTTACCTCGGTTGCGATTTCGATAGCATTTTTTGTTGCATTTAAATGCATTACATAGTTTGTATGTTAGTTTCAATGTATGTTTTAATTATGAGAACTATGTATCACATTTGGTCACTACTCTAATTTGGTTTTAATGTGATGAACTTGTATTAATTAATTTGGTCACTTCTCTATTCACGATGTTGTGCGTAATGGTTTTTGATAAACTTAATTATATAATGAAGATGGACCGAAAATGGATGTACGGTAACTAACGGACTGACGATTTCATTACGGGCCTACGTAGTTTTATCAGTGTGGCCGAGGCAAACAATCAGAATGGTTTTATGTGTTGTCCATGTGTTGCCTGTCACAATAAGAAGGATTACTCTTACTCGAAAATCCTTCATAGCCACCTTCTTCGGACCGGTTTCATGCCGACCTATAATTGTTGGAGCAAGCATGGAGAAAGAGAGGTTATGATGGAAGAAAATGAAGAAGAAGAGGACGGTGACAACTATCCTATGTACTGCAACGGGGGAAGCTGAAGATCAAGAGGCATCAGATGAGCCGGCTGATGATCTTGGTCATGCCATTGCTGATGCACGGAGAGAGTACGGAACTGATAATGAGAGGTCGAAATTCGCGCGTATGTTAGAGGATCACAATAAACCGTTGTACCCAAATTGCGAAGATGGCCTGAAAAAGCAGGTTAGCACACTGGAATTGCTGCAATGGAAGACAGAGAATGGTATGACTGACAAGGGATTTGAAAAGTTGCTGAAAATAATGAAGAAGGACCTTCCAAAGGGTAACGAATTGCCCGCCTGTACGTACGAAGCAAAAAAGGTTGTCTACCCTCTAGGATTAGACGTGCATAAGATACATGCATGCCCTAATGACTGCATCCTCTACCGCGGTAAGGAGTACGAGAATTTGGAGGCATGCCCGGTATGCACTGCATTGCGGTATAAGATCAGACGAGATGACCCTGGTGATGTTGAGGGCGAGCGCCCCAGCAAAAGGGTTCCTGCCAAGGTGATGTGGTATGCTCCTATAATACCACGGTTGAAATGTTTGTTCAGAAACAAAGAGCATGCCAGGTTGTTGCGATGGCACAAAGAAGACCGTAAGAAAGACGCGATGTTGAGACACCCCGCTGATGGGTCGCAGTGGAGAAAAATCGAGAGAGAGTTCCCGAACTTTGCAGATGATGCAAGGAACTTAAGGTTTGGTCTAATTACAGATGGCATGAATCCTTTTGGAGAGCAGAGCTGCAGTCATAGCACGTGGCCTGTGACTCTATGTATCTATAACCTTCCTCCTTGATTATGCATGAAGCGGAAGTTCATTATGATGCCAGTGCTCATCCAAGGCCCGAAGCAACCCGGCAACGACATTGATGTGTACCTGAGGCCTTTAGTTGAAGAACTTTTACAGTTTTGGCGTGAAGAAGGTGTACGTGTCTGGGATGAGCACAAACAGGTGGAATTTGACCTACGAGCGTTGCTATTCGTAACTATCAATGATTGGCCTGCTCTTAGTAACCTTTCAGGACAGACAAACAAGGAATACAATGCATGCACGCACTGTTTACAGGAGACTGATAGTATATATTTGGAGAAATGTAAGAAGATTGTGTACCTGGGGCATCGTCGATTTCTTCCGACTAAGCATCCCGTAAGAAAGAAAGGCAACCATTTCAAAGGTATGCCCGATCATCGGAGGAAGCCTGACCACTGTACTGGTGATGATATATTTGATATGGTCAAGGATCTATAAGTGATCTTTGGAAAGGGTCCTGGCGGTCAATCTATTCCGAATGACGGTACCGGACACGCGCCCATGTGGAAGAAGAAATCTATATTTTGGGAGCTACCCTATTGGAAAGTCATAGAGGTCTTCTCTTCAATTGACGTGATGCACGTGATGAAGAATCTTTGCGTGAACCTACTAGGCTTCCTGGGCGTGTATGGGAAGACAAAAGATACACTGGAAGCACGGGAGGACCAGCAACATATGAAAGACCCAAACAACATGCATCCACAGGACAAGACCCAGACCAGAACGCTCTTACCAAAGCAGAGAAAAATCTTTTTTGAATGCCTGAGCAGCATCAAGGTCCCGTCTGGCTTCTCGTCGAATATAAAGGGAATAATAAATATGACAGAGAAAAATTCCAAAACCTAAAGTATCATGACTGCCACGTGATTATGATGCAGTTGCTTCCGATTGCATTGAGGGGGCTTCTACCGGAAAATGTTCGAGTACCCATTGTGAAGCTATGTGCATTTCTCAATGCAATATCTCAGAAGGTAATCAATCCAGATATTCTGCCAAGGTTACAGAATGATGTTGTCCAATGTCTTGTTAGTTTTGAGTTGGTGTTCCCACCATCGTTCTTCAATATTATGACGCATCTCCTAGTTCACCTAGTTGAAGAGATTACCATTCTCAGTCCTGTATTTCTACACAATATGTTCCCTTTGAGAGCTTCATTGGAGTTTTAAAGAAATATGTCCATAACCGTGCTAGGTCAGAAGAAAGCATCTCCAAGGGCTATGGAACAGAGGAGGTCATTGAGTTCTATGTTGACTTTATTCCTGACCTTAAGCCGATTGGTGTTCCACAATCACGGCATGAGGTGAGACTGAGTGGAAAAGGCACGCTAGGAAAGAAAGCAAAAATATGTCGGTACGGGCATTCTTTAACTCAAGCACACTACATAGTTCTACAGAGTTCTACCTTGGTGGCTCCGTATATCGAGGAACACATGAATATAGTAGGGTCCCAACACCCGGGACAGTCTGACACCTGGATTACACATGAACACATTGAGACTTTTGGTGGTTGGTTGCGAACACATCTCATGAATAACAACATTATTGGAGATCGGCTGTACTTATTGGCCAGGTCACCATCTTCGACTGTATTGACTTTTGAAGGGTACGAGAAAATGTGAATACATTTTACACGATCGCCCAAGATAAAAAGAGCACCAACCAAAACAGTGGTGTCCGCTTTGATGTAAAAAACATCAATGGGCAAAAGGACACATATTATGGTTACATAGAGGAGATATGGGAACTTGATTATGGACCTTCTTTTAAGGTCCCTTTGTTTCGGTGCAAATGGGTCAAGCTGAATGGAGTCGGGGTTCAGGTAGACAAGCCGTACGGAATGACAACAGTGGATCTCAACAATCTTGGTTACAGAGACGAACCATTCGTCCTAGCTAATGATGTGGCTCAGGTTTTCTATGTGAAGGACTGATGCATCTAAAATGCATACATGAACTTTGCACTATAATAGTTATATTCCATTCATGTTTGCATCATATAAGGGGTATATTACTGTTATTTAATGATTTTTGGTAATTAATAATGATTTCCCCTTTTTATGAAATTAATCCTGCGCAGGCAGAAAACCCCTATTTCTTTCTTTATTTGTTTCAGGACCTTAACGACGTCATAATGAGCTATAAATTTACGGGGGTCATTATTTTGGAAGGAGGAAGACCTAGGAGCGAAAGAAGTCAACGAACGGAGGCCGGAGGACCAAAATAGGGGGTCCCACGCGGCTACAGTACCAGGCCGCGTGGGCCCACCTATTTTAGCCCTCGTGGCCCCGTTTGCATCGATCCTTCGCCCAGAAGCTTCCTCGTGACCTAAAACCGACTATAAAAATAGTCCCCCGACGTTTTCCAGAGGGAGGCGGCGGAGAAACACAAAACCAGAAACAGAGAGACAGAAGGCTGCCGCCGGAGAAGATCGGAGGGGGGAAACGCCGCCGGAATCCACCTCCGGAGGGCTCCACCCCCCCTCCGGCGTGATCATCATCAACATCTACAGCAAGATCATCTCCATCTCTCCACTGTAAACTCTTGGCAAACATGATGTATGATGCAATATTCTTTTCCCATGATCTATTGTGTCTCTCTATCTATGTTTGAGAAGTGATTTGTTCATGGCAATAGTGAAATAGTTCGTTGATTGGTTGCATACAAGTTTTGTTATCTTTTATGATTGTCTTGATGTACAATGTATGAGTGCACGCATATGTTGGGGAATGCATGTAAGGTGATCACCGGTAAGGTAATGGAGTGAGGAGGACTTGGGAGGACAAGTAAGCCCGAGATCGAATCATGAGGTTATTCTATTGGGGGATATATGGGGGACTCTAGAACTTAAGGCTATGGTGGGACAATTATGTCTTAATAATTCTTGTGCTGCACATTAAATTGGCCATGAGATCCATCATAAGAGTTGTGTAATTTGCTCATTAACTTGGCTACAACTATTTATGGCTCCTCCCTAGAAGAAACAATTAAGACTAAAACATGTGCTTCACTAATTGTTACAACCACACGAATGAAATAACAATTGCCAGAATATTTTCTCCCTTGAGATATTTGCTACTTGAGATTCTTGCTACTCGTTACCTTGATAAAACTGCTCTGAGATAATTGCATTAGAAACTTGCATTAGAAACTTGTTGCTAGATAAACCTACTCCACATCATTTGCATCCATTAGTTAGTTCCTTTCATACTCAAATTTATTGCTTTGCATAAAAGGCCATATAAGAGGGTTATAGGGCTTTAGAGAATAGATAGTTTACCTTCAGCTCCTCGTGGGTTCGACACTCAAATACTTATCGAATTGTGCTACAGTGATTCCTTGCTCTTGGGGATTATCAAGTACTTTTCTGGCGCCGTTGCCGGGGAGCGTTGTGCTAAACTTTTATTCTTGTTTGCATTGCTAGTTTATTTTCAGTACCTTTTTTTTATATAAATCTAAAACCCAAAAAAATTAGATGCTATGGATTCTCCTTTCAAGCCTCGTCACAAAGATCTATATGATATGCTAATGAAACATGTTGAAAGCTTGAATATTCCCTTGGGCACTAACTTTTTGAATGCAAGAAATCATGTTGAAAGTGTCAAGGAAGAAGATGACAAGATCCTAAGCTTGGGGATGCCCGCGCATCCCATAGAAAAGGTGGAGGAAGAATGGAGTAGCTACCCATCTCCAATTCCCATGAACAACTCTTTTTATAATAATAATGATTTGCCTAGTAGTCCTCTATGTGGATCAGTTGTGTCTAATATATGGGAGGATGAAAGTGATATAATTGAGTTAGATGATCCATTATGCTCATTAGATGACTTGTCTTTATGTGGTGAATCTACTCAAAACTATGTGGTTAAATTTACTTATGATGCTTGCAAACACTATGAAAGAGGAAGAGATAAAAGCCCTCTTTATGTTTCAACTTTATTTAAAATGCAAGCAACTGAAAATTATATGCATTGGATACCACAAACTTGCTACTATTTATTCATATATAAAATGCCAATGCATAGGAAGAAAGTTAGACTTAAAATGCTAATATCTATGTGCTTTGTGGTGTGCTCCTTATGCTTTAACGTCCTATTCAGTTTGAGCACACCTTTATATCCTTACAACATGTAAAATAACTTTACCTACTGTTTGCTAACAATTAGTTTAAAGTTTTTCACTTTACATAAAATTTGGGAGAGTAAATGAGAAGGATGAGTAATGGAGAAGTTGGGGTCGACCTTGAACATGTGTTGTTCATGCCAATGGAACCGTTGCAAAGTCTCTATCATTAAAACTTTTCCCAAATCTGAAACCAAATAAAAAGAGTGTTTTATGTTGTATATATTTTCTCCTCTTTTGCCTTTTTGCCAATTTAAAAACAACAAAAATATTTTCTTTCTTCTTTGTTTGTTTCTCTTGAATCTTTCTTGGTTCTTTTTGTTTCCTTTTGATTTTTTTTCTTCAGTTTGATTTTTGGTTTTTGAGTCAAGGTGCTTGTTTACTACTGTAACATCACCTTTGTATCTTGCTTTTCATCTTAATGGCAAGAATAACCTCTTTTGAGAGGTAGAATTAAACAATAGTGATTTGCTGTCCAGAAAACAGATTCCTGAGCTTCACTGCAAAAATTGTTAAAAATCACAGAGGAGGTATATTGAGTTGTTATTTTACGACAGCAATCTTCAGTTATTAATACACAATTCATTAGTTCAAAGTTTTTTGGTTTGAGCAACGTAAGTGCCTCTGAAAATTCACTCTTTATGGGCTGTTCAGTTTTTGACAGATTTTGTCTTTATTTCGCATTGCTCTCATTACTTGTGTTTTGTGCGGTTCTTTTGATCAAGGAGCATTACACAACCGTAGTAACAGTAGCTAATGTTTAGAATCAATTCATGATATGTCTTTGCTGTACCTATGAGGATTTAATTTATGGAGACACTAACCCCTCTAATCAAGTTTTATGATGAGTTTTGTGTGAAGAGAACTTTCAAGTGGAAGAGTTGAGGGTGATGAACAAAGATCAAGAAGGACAACCACTCAAGCTTGGGGATGCATCCCCTAAGCTCACCCTACATACAAGAATTTAAGCTTGGGGATGCCAAGCCACCTCACTTCAACCATCTTGATACCAAGTAAGTAAGCCTAGCTATATGGCTATAAAGAAAGCGCTTTACGGGAGGCAACCCGGTTGTTTTTACTTTTGATTTTCTTTGTGTCCTCTTGCTGTAACAAGAGAATGTTTTCTTAGTTTAGTTTCTGGAATAATTAATAAAGTGCCAAGTTTTACCCATTTTGGATTGAAAAAGTTGCTATTTCTATTCGGAGATTTTATTCCTGCACGGAGTCTGTGCACGGTTTGATTTTTCTTTCTTATTCTGTAATTCCGAATGAGCTGAGATTTTAACTGTAACTTCAAATTTTCATCCTCTGTATGCCTGAATTTTTTCAGAATTTTTCGACGAGTTTAAGTAGGACAGAAAAATACGTTTTTCTGCTGCTGTTTTTCTGGACAGATTCTGTCCCATATTGTTTTATGCATAGTTTGAACTTTTGAGTTGATCCAATTGAGTTTATGAATAGGCATACAACATTATACACTCTCTTATCATTCATATGAATTTTAGTCCATGGATTATATGCAGCAAGAAACTTGTTTATTTATCTCTACTAATATCACCCCACAGAAAAGAGATGGGAGAAATTGTGTTTTGAAGTTTTTTCACAGGGATTGGAGGAGATGCACCATGAGTTATCCAATATGGTGAAAACCATAAGCTTGGGGATGTGGAGAACATCCCCACTGGACCTACACACTCTCGGTTTGCACACGTCTAACTTCTGTTTTTCTATCAATGCACTTTATCGTATAAACTTGGAGCGTCTTTTATTTGTTTTTGTTTTGGTTTTGAGATCCACACTATCATTTTTTTATATGAGAAAGCTACTGGAAATATGGGTTGAAATATCTTGCATGCTTTTATTGTATTGGAAAAAGGGATGTCTAAGTTGATTTTTAATGACACATATAGTTGCATGATTCATGAGCTTCTATTATGGGTAATAATTTGCAAATGCTTTATCGTGAGCTATCTTTTATTCATGTTTTGATGCTGTATGTTATTTCACCTTATTTGACATGAATTAGTTAGTTCTATGGACACTCATGCATGCATCTAGATGGTCATCTTTCTCCCTTTTGCTAGCCCAAAAATTCCAACAAGTAAAAACTTGTTTCCAACACCTTCAACCCAAGTTTTTCCAGTGAGTCCACCATATCTACCTATTAGCTTTATGCTATTCCAAGTATGTTTACCTTGTTATTTGTGTTATCTATACCTCTAAATGAAAATGATTGTGTTATTTATTGTAATGGGAAAAGTTGGTTAAAAAGCTCTCGCGAACTTGATGCACACTTTACTTTTATTGCATTCAATAAAGATGAACCATTGTGATTAATATTATGATGATAGTGGCTTGATAAATGTTTAAGGTTGGGAGTTAGCCCATATGTGTTGTCACATGCAAAGCTTTCAACATGTTCCATCATTTATTTAGTTGATATCATGTACTTTTGTTTATGGATGCCTATCATGATGAAATAATGTGGAAATAGAGTGAGTTTAAATGAGTTTGTATAAATGGTTAGAGAGAAACCTGGGCCGCTAATCTAAGCCATGCATCATTCATGGTGGAAATTTACTTACATGCTATTTTGAACTTTCTGTGATACACCCTACAATAAAAAGTTATATAAAGTGGTAAATAAAAAGGGTGTTGAGGTTGTTCATTATGTTTGTTTGTCTTGTTGTTTTGATGTGGGCTTGATCCATATCATGGGACAAGAGGTACCCCAGTTGAGGCTCTTGATGATACCATTATTACTTACAATGATAGATAACTTAAACTTGCTTTGTTTCCCAAGTTGAGTAATCATGGTGTAGGTACTTGTATTCAAGGGGCATGAGACATCTAACCTTTACTTTATCAATGCCACTACTCATATTTTCTTTCACATTTAACTTTATCATTCAAGATGCTATGATAGGGGAATGAGAGCTTGACACCAAGTATTACCATTGCAATCAATAACTTAAGTAGAATAGTTTGGAGGATAGATGAAACTTATGCATGTTTGACCTCTACTCATTTATACATCTTTTCCAAAGTGTCCACCTTTTATTTTCATATTTTCATCTACACTCAATGGACCACAAGTTTGCAAAAGTAAGAACGTCCATATTACTATCTTTTATGTTACACTTTGTGAACTATCATTGAACATCCTTGCATTGAATACTTGTTATCACTTTATAAACTATTTGCATATTGCTACTTCTTTGAATAATGAATCATTTGACTTTATGTAGTAGTAGCAATCATCTTTTATATCCATGTTGTGATTATATTGCAAAGTTCATGTTAGTTTTATCACTTCCGTACTCGAGGACGAGCATGAGTTAAGCTTAGGGATGTTGATGCATCTAAAATTCATACATGAACTTTGCACTATAATAGTCATATTCCATTCATGTTTGCATCATATAAGGGGTATATTACTGTTATTTAATGAGTTTTGGTAATTAATAATGATTTCCCCTTTTTATGGAATTAATCCTGCGCAGGCAGAAAACCCCTATTTCTTTCTTTATTTGTTTCAGGACCTTAACGACGTCATAATGAGCTATAAATTTACGGGGGTCATTATTTTGGAAGGAGGAAGACCTAGGAGCGAAAGAAGTCAACGAACGGAGGCCGGAGGACCAAAATAGGGGGTCCCACGCGGCTACAGTACCAGGCCGCATGGGCCCACCTATTTTAGCCCTCGTGGCCCCGTTTGCATCGATCCTTCTCCCAGAAGCTTCCTCGTGACCTAAAACCGACTATAAAAATAGTCCCCCGACGTTTTCCAGGAGAAACACAAAACCAGAAATAGAGAGATAGAAGGCTGCCGCCGGAGAAGATCGGAGGGGGGAAACGCCGCCGGAATCCACCTCCGGAGGGCTCCACCCCCCTCCGGCGGGATCATCATCAACATCTACGGCAAGATCATCTCTATCTCTCCACTGTAAACTCTTGGCAAACATGATGTATGATGCAATATACTTTTCCCATGATCTATTGTGTCTCTCTATCTATGTTTGAGAAGTGATTTGTTCATGGCAATAGTGAAATAGTTCGTTGATTTGTTGCATACAAGTTTTGTTATCTTTTATGATTGTCTTGATGTACAATGTATGAGTGCACGCATATGTTGGGGAATGCATGTAAGGTGATCACCGGTAAGGTAATGGAGTGAGGAGGACTTGGGAGGACAAGTAAGCCCGAGATCGAATCATGAAGTTATTCTATTGGGGGATATATGGGGGACTCTAGAACTTAAGGCTATGGTGGGACAATTATGTCTTAATAATTCTTGTGTTGCACATTAAATTGGACATGAGATCCATCATAAGATTTGTGTAATTTGCTCATTAACTTGGCTACAACTATTTATGGCTCCTCCCTAGAAGAAGCAATTAAGACTAAAACATGTGCTTCACTAATTGTGACAACCACACGAATGAAATAACAATTGCCAGAACATTTGCTCCCTTGAGATATTTGCTACTTGAGATTCTTCCTACTCGTTACCTTGATAAAACTGCTCTAAGATACTTGCATAAGAAACTTGTTGCTAGATAAACCTACTCCACATCATTTGCATCCATTAGTTATTTCCTTTCATACTCAAATTTATTGCTTTGCATAAAAGGCAATATAAGAGGGTTATAGGGCTTTAGAGAATAGATAGTTTACCTTCAGCTCCTCGTGGGTTCGACACTCAAATACTTATCGAATTGTGCTACAGTGATTCCTTGCTCTTGGGGATTATCAAGGACATGTCTACCAAACCGAGAAAAAGAAAAATATGCAAACGAATACATCACCTGACGAGCCAAAGCGTCACATAGTTCTTTCAGGGAAAAGAAACATCGTGGGAGTGGAGGACAAGACAGACATGTCAGAAGATTATGATAAGTTTCATGAAATTCCGCCCTTCGCAGTGAAGGATGACCCAAGTCTCCTGTTAATTAATGAAGATGCACCATGGTTACGGCAGAGAAAAAACCCAAACACTAGATAGGGATGTTGGTGATGTGTAATAATTTGTATTTGGTCGATGAACTGAAGGATTTCTAAATAGAACAAAACACACGGTTTCCCCTGCATACAGCCCAACGGTGGCTCGTGAGTGCCTGCATATCAAATGCACCGTTAGACGTATGCAGGGAATCCGAATGATTTGTACTCTCTTTCTGTTGTTTCCCCGCTCTTGTTCTTCATATACTCCTCATGGTGGGTATTTATAGCTAAAAGATCAGGGAAACTCTTCACCTTTAGTCCCGGTTAGTGGCTGGAACCAGGAGTAAAGGAGTGTTGATATGTGTGCCTTATCTTCTTCTTGAGATCCAACGGCTCATAAGCGCTCGACAGAAACACACTGCTGATCCAACGGCTCACAAGTGTTCGAAGGAAACACACGATCCGTGTGCTTCTTCCTGATTGAGCATACTACACCCGGTACCGGCATAAAAAAGGGGTACAAAATTGAAACAGAAAATATGTTTAATGACCTAATGGAGTCTAATTGCAAATTTTGTAATTAAATGAATTTCAAATTCCAAATTTTGTAATTAAATGAATTCATCTCAAATCTCACGAAGAAATGAATTTGTTATAAATATATAGATTACATTTTTATGAACAATTTGATATTTTAATTACATTTTTATGATAAACAGATCAAAATATATTGAATTTATAAGTTTAATAAGTTAATTGAGTTCAAATTCCAATTTTTTTAATTAAATAAATTCACCTCAAATCTCAAACAAAAATGAATTTATTATAAATAGATAGATTACATTTTTATGAACAATTAGATATTTTAATTGCATTTTCATGATAAACAGATCAAAATATATTGAATTTATAAGTTTAATAAGTTAATTGAGTTCAAATTCAAAATTTTGTAATTAAATAAATTCACCTCAAATCTCAAACAAAAATGAATTTATTATAAATAGATAGATTACATTTTTATGAACAATTTGATATTTTAATTGCATTTTTATGATAAACAGATCAAAATATATTGAATTTATAATTTTAATAAGTTAATTGAGTTCAAATTCCAAATTTTGTAATTAAATAAGTTCACCTCAAATCTCAAACAAAAATGAATTTATTATAAATAGATAGATTACATTTTTATGAACAATTTGATATTTTAATTGCATTTTCTGATAAACAGATCAAAAGATATTGAATTTATAACTTTATTACTTTTTTCAAAAAACAAACTAAACTGTGGCCTTCGCTCCCGAAAATTTAATTTCCAGAAGACCTTTTTTTCCCGGTTCGTGGATGGAACCGGGACAAAAGGTCGTTTTTGTGCGCGCCCTCTCGGTGCCCCCGAAAATAACCTTTTGTCCCGGTTCGTGCCTCGAACCAGGACAAGAGGGTCACCTTTCGTCCCGGTTGGAGCCACCAACCGGGACGAAAGGGTCTTTGGTCCCGGTTCGTGGCTGGAACCGGGACCAAAGGTCCATCCTATAACTGCGCTCTTCTCCCCCACTCCCTCCATTCATGATCTACTCGAAGGACTTCGAGCGCTCTTCTCCCCCACGCCGTCAGGCTGCCAAATTTCTGCCGCCATCCTCCTCCTCCTCCACGCACCGCCGCCCTCCTCCACGCACCACCGTCGCCGCTCGCCGACCGCATCGTCTCCCGGCCGCTCCGTCGACTCCCGGTGCCGCGCCGTCTTCTCTTCCACCTCCGACCGTCGCCTTCCTCCGCTCGTTGTCGACGCCTCCGGCTACTCCGCGCCTCCTCGTCGGGCTCGTCGCGTTCGTGGTGAGATCCTGCACCCTCTGGTGCCCTCCCCTTGGCCCCTCCCCCTCTAGTTCGCCGCCGCGCCGCAGCCCACCTTCCGCCGCCATAGATGGTCGCTGCCGGCGACGCTCCGGTTACCTCTTGGTCACATCGCCGCCACCTTCACGTTCCCCTCGTCGTGCTGCACCTCGTGTTGAAGTGCGATTTGCCAATTGCACGAGGAATCGCGTGATCCCTCGCGGATCAGAGCCTCTGGCTCTGCGCTGACGTCATCATGACATCACCTACTCAAATTAATTCCAGAAAATAATATATGGAAATGTTTAGAAAAATAAACTCTAGCTGTTTATATCATTTCCAAACATGTTTGATAGAGATAATATTATGCATTTTTAGAAAAATTTAGAACGTTAGAACTTTTAGTTAGGATTTTTAATTAGAATTTTAGTTAGAATTTTAATTAGAATTTTTCGTTAGAAATTTTAGTATTTTTAGAATTGGCAATTAATTACTAAAAATTGGTTGATCTATGTTGTTAATAAAAATTGCAATAATTTAGGACTTGTCAAAAAATTATAGAATTAACATATTTGTTAAAAATAACAAAAATATTTCAGTGGCGCATCTAGCTGCCGTGCGCCACAGAAATAGCTGCGCCACAGAAGAAAAAAATACATGCGCCACAGAATACTTGTACAGGTATTCACAAATTTGTACAGCGATGTACAAATACATATATATATACAGGATTTATACAGATATATAGGATTTATACAGATATAATAGAAACAATCATATAGTTGACACGGTATATGAAAACAGACAAATTACTATGTTACCACATTACTTAGAGCCCGAGATACACATACATATAGTGACAAGTGCCGAATATTTACACAAGTCATGACACAAAAGTTCATCGTTTCACACATTACAAAAGTTCATATTTACACAAGTGCCGAAAAGGAGGACGATCATGGATCCTTCTTCTTCGTCGGCGCCGGGAACGGTTTGCAGCCCTCTTTCGTCGTCCACGTCCTGGTGTCCTGCTGAGCCTCTAGGATTTCTTCGATCTCCCTCTTAGGAAACCCTGGAGATAGATTGGGATATAAATATATTGATTAATAATATAAATCTAAGTGGACAAGTCTATAATAAAGAATATAAAGAAGCACTTATTGCTACCTCTAACGTTGTGTAAGGACCCCCGATGATTGTTGACATCTTCGACGATGATTTGTGATAACTGCACCTGGATGCGATGGAAGTCTTCTCTAAGATCGGTATCGGTGATATCCCCCGCACATTTGGTCCATTCTTGGAGGTTAGATGGCAACTTCAATTTCTCAGCATCCTGGACAAACCCTTTAAGGTGATGGAGGGCGTAGAAGGCCTCCTTCACGCTGCCAGACTTCTGCTTGATGCAGCAGAACTCGGTCACATGCTTGAACCGGTGTGTGCCGTCATTGCTGAAAACTTGTTGCTTCTTTTCAAAGGGGCCTCCCTTTTTGGCGTAGCCCTCGAGAGTCTCATCGAGACCACCCTTTATATTGGTGTAGTCTTTCTTCATATCCAAACTCCCCGAGTCGAGATAAGTGGCACTGGACCACCTCGGGTTCAGGACGACGAGTGTGCAGTACTTGTTCCTTCTCAACACAATTGAAACGAAATATTGGAAAGGATCAGCAATGGAACAAATCTACAAGAAAGCATAAGTTACGACGTCGGCGAGCGGATGTGTACTTACTCGGGAAAGAAAGGCAGAAGAATGTTGTTCTTCCTCTTGTTGGTCAGCATGAAACTCCGGAGGTACTCTGTCGCCTTGGTTCGTGTCGCTGATCCATCCACCAGCTGGCAGTCACGCATGTAGTAGGGATCCGCTACCACGATGGACTGGGCATTATCTCTCTTGATCTTCATCGCCATATCGAGCGCGTATAGGCGGACCAAGTTATCCAGCCGTCTAGAGTGAAAGAGATTGAAGACGTCCTCGTACGCGATGAAGAACGGATTCGCGGGGGCATCATGGATGAAGTCCAAGTCCATTGGCACCCTTACTGTGAACACCGGGTAATTTGGCTCCTTGTCTTGAAGAAGGAGGCGCTCTAGCACCAAGACAGATTCATGCAAAGCGTGCATGGATCCACGTGCGAGGCAGAGCAGCTCCAGAGGCAATATCGCTTTACCATCTTCATGAACTCGGGTCAAGCCAACAACCGCATGGGGTGATACCGTGTCTTCATGACCCCGGATAGTCTTAAGAGCTGGCTGGCTTACAGAGGCGCCTGGCCCCCTCTTTCTCTTCTTGTTCTTCTTATTCATCTCCGGGGATGGTTAGGGTGGTCGGGGTGCGGACTCCGGGAAAACCGTCTTACATAGTGTACCAGGGCTGAAAATGGTAGACGGTAATTTGCGTGGAGCTTGATCGCTGGCCTCCGGAGGCGTGTCTTGAGATAAACCCTGGAAGTCCAGGCGCTGCGTGCATGTACTGGGACGAGCAGGTTGATCGCCTTGAGCGCGGAAGGGTTCTTCATCCATAGGAGGCATGTACATGTCCACGCTGGCACCAGTGTTGAGGTAGCCCTCGACGTCGACATCATCACCATCGTCGTCGTTGGCATCAAGTTGAGGTGCATTGGCAGCGCCTTTGGATGGTTGCGGTACAGACGCTCCCAATAGTTTTTGGTGGCGGCTGCTGGTGGCGATGACCGCCGGTTCCTTCCGGGTGGCGGTGATGGCTGCAGGCTTCGAGGAGGGCCGAACGATCGGGGGCCTCGAGGGCTGAACAATTGGGGGCCTCGAGGTGGCACCGGTGGTGCGCCTTAACCCTAGAATACCAGTCCCAAGACGAATCTGGGTCTTCGGCCATTTCATCGGCCACTTGATGCAATCTTTAAGGACCATGTGATCCTCGTCGGCTCCCGGAGGTTGAATGGGGCGCTCGACATCACGAAACTCAGGCACTATCGTAACCAACCTGACCCTCATCACGTCCTCGTCCATTTTACTGTGGTGCATATCGCGGCTCATTGGTTTTACGACAGTGCCCTAAGCGCAGTCCTTCAACTCGTCGCCGGGCACCAACCTATGCAGTAGTATGCAAGGCATGTCCTGAGTCAAAACATGTTGGGCATCATGAAATGGCAGTCATCATAGCATAATTATAGAAGATTCCGCGGACTAACTAATTAGTTACCTGGGTGATGGCGTCGAGCTTGGCAACTGTCGAGACAAGGGCGCCGGTGTCGGCGGCTGGCCTATCATTCTCCAGACGCTCGGTTGCATTATGAAGCACAGCCGCCGCCGGCTGCGGCTCAGTATCTTTCGTGGTAGGGGGCGTCGTTGCGTTGGGCTGTGGGGTCGTCAGGTCTGGCGACACGTTTTGGTTCATGATGGAGTTGCTGCCGCTGAGGCTGGGCACGTATATCGGCCCCTGTCGACCAGCCGCATTCCAAGCAGCAACTCCCTCCATCAACCCAGGGGGTAAGAAACTTTTCAGCTTCTCGTCCGCTAACCGCTCAACCGTGGCGGAGTCCACTATTTGACTCTCCAGTGTCTCCACCTTCTTCCTTAGCTCCACAACCTCGGCTTTATCCTTACTCGGCCTCCTCCTCTCCTTTTTCGTCTCGACGTCCGAGTGGTAGTAGTTGATGAACTTCATGCTCATACCGAAGCCGGACACACGGCCAGCTGACATCGGCGGCATCGACAGGGGCCTACCCTTGTAGGCGTTCGTCGCCCTGTTGAAAGTCCTGTCCCACGACTTCGTCGAATCCTGGGACGACGGGCCGCCGACCTCGGCGTCAGCCTTCAACTCTGCCTCCTGCAGACAAATTAGGCATTAATTTAGATATTTGGCTTCGTTATCTAACTAGATCAACGCAATGGACTTTGAGATATCCTCCTTAATTAAATTCCTTACCAGATACTTCTCGAAATCCTTCACGGCGACATCGTTGGTAACAAATTCCCCCGTGGTCATGTCCAGATAGTAGCGGGACCGACAAAGAACCTCGTCTGCTCGTCCGTGATTTTTTCCCATGGGTTCTCTTTTCCGAGACGTGCATACTCGGCATCCTCCTTGTCCCAAATGGGCTTTTTTCCTCGGTAACCGCCGCTTCCACAACGGTGGTTACCTATGTTTTGCTCCCGCATGTCCTTCCCCCACTTGGTCCATCTTTTAGCCTCCTCAGTGCTTAATAACAACTTGAATTCCTCGAACTCTTCTTGGTCGAGCATCGGCTCTTTGGCTTTTATCTCCTCCCAGCTGAGACCCTTCTCAATCTTCCGCTTCACCCGGTTGTTTCCAACTGCTCAAGGCGGTGCTCATCTTCGAGATGGCTAAACTGTCCACCTTTTTGTTGAACGGCTCCGGGAACGTGTACCATTGGTGAAGCTTCTGGAGGAGGACGTCGCGCAAAGCCTTATTGGCCGTGCTTCTGATGTCCTTCGTGTTGATGGACACGCTTTCCCGGAGGATGCACCCTAGTTGCATGTTGTACCCTTTGGCAGTGGCCTCAGGCGCCACTGGTAGGCCACTTGGCGTGACCTCGGTGAAATGGTCTATGACGTTGGCGAGCACTTGAGGTGTCCTATCCCTCCTTTCCTTCTTCTGCTTCGGAGCGGTCGGGTCGCCACCACCATCCGTGTGGTCGCTGCCATCGGTAGTGGTGGTGTCATCCTCATGGCCGCCACTAGCAGCTCCATCGGTGGTTTCGGCGTCGTCGCCCTCCGGGGCATCTTGCTCATCGTTGGCACGGTCGCCACTAGCAGCTCCGGCGGCGGCGGCCTCCTCCAACTCCTGGGACGCTTCCCAGAACGACTTGTTGGCGTCTCTAGCTATTTCTTCGACGCTCATCTTCTTAGAAGGGCCCGCGGAGTCCGACATGTTTGCACTTAATTAAAAAGAGGTAAAAAGTTAGTACAACACAAATATAAGAAAAAAAATTAATTAATTAAGTACTAGGATACCCCGGGCTATGCATTAGTCACAATACCCCGTATGTCCCTTTTTTAGCAAAGTCATGCCAAAATTCACAAAAAATTTCGGCATGACCTTTGCTAAAAAAAGGGACATATGGAGTACCCGAATTTGCCGGAACAGAAGTTAATCGACGTTCCGGCAATCTCAAGGGCCTCTCGGGGTACCTGCACAAGCATTTCACAAATAATGGCCGACATCGCTGGCCGGCAACAGCATCGATCACATCAACACATTTCTGGCCGGCATCGCTGGCCGGCAACAGCATCACTTCAACACATACATCACCGGGTAGGGAAGGGAGGCTCGGGTCTGAGATCGGCGTGGTGGAGGTGCTCCTCGTGGTGCTGCAATAAATTAACCAAACCATGATTTAGCATCTAGCACACACATTTCACAAAAGCAGCTAGCAGCAAAAGCACCTAGCAGCAACTAAAAATGCATCTTCAAAATAGTTAAAAAGTACCAACTTTGGAGGCTTACAAAATTATCAAATCTTGATCCTATTTAAAATGTACCTTCATGGATCTCTTGTACTATGTTATTACTTCATGATAAAGCTCAAAAATATTTTTTGGAATACATCTGGAGCCTTAATTGAAGGCATTTTTGTAGGCATGTTTAAACAGTGACCATATTTAACTTAGCAAAATTTTAAATTTTTTTGGTCTCCAAAATTTTCCTACATAGCTAAACTAGCATGTCAGTACTACCCATATTTTATTCAAGCACATCGAGTCGTCATCGACTAACAGAAATCTCCTAAGTGCGGCTCAAACCAGCAGAACAATAACTCAATACTGTTGGTTCTAGCATCATTTTCAGTCCCAAAAAGGAACAAAAGAAGATCGAACAAAAGAAGGTTGCGGGGAAAATTAGGAGACGAGAACAGATGTCTCACCGTCAAAGCGGGGACGGGTGGAGTCTCGGCGGCCGACGGAGGCGAGTTAGAGGAGATCAACAGGCTCCTGGTGCTCGTCCTCCTGCGACTCCTCCACGGGCGAATCCTCCACGGGCGAATCCTCCACGGGCGACTCCTCCACGAGCGGCTCCTCCACGGGCGGCTACTCCGGTGGACGTGGCAGTGCTCCTCCGGTGGTGGTGGCGGAGAGAGAGGGCGAGGGGACAGTGGCGGCGGTGGCGAGTTGGAGATCGACGGCCGGCGGCGACGGTTTGCAGAGGGGGGGATGAAGGGGATCGATCGGGAGTGAGAGGGAGGAGAGGAGAAAGAACGGGCGATTAGCCTAAGTCCACAAATTCTGTGGCGCATCTGTCGGAGGGATGCGCCACAGAATTCCCTGGCCAGATATGTTAAATAGACTGTTGGCTGCTATATGACAGAACCAGAGGCATACCACAGCGGTTAATTAGCTAAAACTTAAAGGGGGGCAGCAGGGTTCGAATCCTGGCTGCCTCACATTTTTTGTTTCTTAATTTTTTTTGGTTAAATTTTATTGAAAGAATAAATATGCTTGTGTTTTTTTAATCTTTAGTAGGTAGAATACTTGTCTCACACAATATATATATTTGTCTCACACATACACACAATATATATATGTTTGTCTCACACATACACACAATATATATATGCTTGTCTCACACATATACACAATATATTTGCTTGTCTCACACATAATATATATATATGCTTGTCTCACACATACACACAATATATTTGCTTGCCTCACAAATTAATACACAAAAAAAGTCTTCTTCGTCCCGGCGGTCGGTATACAAAAAATTAAAGACGAATATACAAAAAATTGTTTGTAGACCACACATATTTTATTCATGGTATATATATATTCTTGTCTCTCACACACACACATGGTATATAATATATAGTAGCTAGACCACACATATTTTAATACACAAAAAAGTATTTAATTTATTTAAAATGTGTTTGTGTTCTATATTTAAATTTACAAAAAAAAAATCGTTAAATTGAAATATAGAACACAAACACATTTGTTATTCTTTAAAAAAACATTTTTGGTTATATTGAAAGAAAAAATTGTTTAAATTTTTTTTGGTTAAATTTAAATATAGAACACAAACACATTTTACAGAAATTAAAGACGAATATATACACAATTGTTAGTAGACCACACATATTTTATTCATAGTATATATATATATATTCTTGTCTCTCACACACACATGGTATATAATATATAGTAGCTAGACTACACATATTTTAGTAGACCAAACATATTTTAATACATAAAAAAGTCTTTAATTTCTTTAAAATGTGTTTGTGTTCTATATTTAAATTTACACACAAATTTTTTTCGTTAAATTGAAATATAGAACACAAACACAAACACATTTGTTATTCTTTAAAAAACATTTTTGGTTATATTCAAAGAAAAAAATCCATTTAAATTTTTTTTGTTAAATTTAAATATAGAACACAAACACATTTTAAAGAAATTAAATACGAATATATACACAATTGTTAGTAGACCACACATATTGCTAGTAGTATATATAGGCATATGCTGCCACTTTTGTATTAATTTCTGCACAGAAATTCTGTGGCGCATGGAACAAGATGCGCCACAGAAATTCTACTTTCTGTGGCGCACGCAGCTGGATGCGCCACAAAAAGTGAATTTCTATGGCGCATCTCCTCCATGCGCCACGGAAATGGCTCCCTCAATTTTTTGTGCCGGGGCCCACCCATATTTCTGTGGCGCATGTGTCCAGATGCGCCGCAGAAACACATATTTTTGTGGCGCATCCGTCTCCATGCGCCACAGAAAAGGTGTGGTAGGATGCAATCCAGCCATGGGTTGTGGAGCCCACTAGTTTTCTGTGGCGCATGTACGCTGATGCGCCACAGAATAACACAGTTCAGTGGCACATCTCTTACATATGCGCCACCGAAAGGGTAGGATTTCTGTGGCGCACCGCCAACGGTGCGCCACAGAAATATTCTGTGGCGCACGGCAACTTTGGCGCGCCACAGAATAGCTATCCACCTATAGCTAGTTTCCTAGTAGTGTGTCTAGTACAAGAAATCGGAGGAGGCTAAGAAAAGGTCAGCAATAAATAAGAAAAATGCTGCAAAGAAAGAATATCACCATAGCATGGGTTCAGGTGGCTACAGGGCTATCAAGCCTAAGTTGGAGAAAGATGAGAACGACCTGCTTCAGAAAGCGATAATTCCCGAGAAGCTGGAGTGGGCTGAACAGGCAAAGCTTTGGTTCTACGGGCATGGAGGTAAGTTTCACCCAGAAACAGGGAAGTGCATTTTTACAAAAGGACAACTTGCAACCCCCCCTCGCTGAACTTCAAAAGATAATGAAGGAGGTAGAAGCCGGGGAGTTCATCCAGACAGAGAGAAGGACGAGCTGTCACGCACCCTCGGAATCCAAACATAGTGGACGAACACGAGGCACAGAAGGCTCCGTTCCGTGGAAGTATGGGTTTCCCGACTGCAGTGACACTTATAGAAGCCGGGGGAGGAAAAAGAAAGAGGAGGCAGACCGGCTGAAGCAGATCGAAGAAAAACTAACGAGGCAGCAGGAGATACTAGATGCACTTACCAACCAGCAAGCTACCGGCCAATCTCAGCGGCACGAAGATCCTGCATTGGAAATTAGCGGCCCATCATCTCAACGGAAAAGCAACGTGGCTTCCACAGAGCTCGTTCGGCCAGATATCTTGTCTCGTCGTTACCCCGTGGATGATATCACAGAGAGGGAAAATTGTGAGCTACATGCTCCATTGATGACCTAACCGTGAAGGTGGCGGTCAGCGTAGTCTTACCTCCTGCACCGAATGGAACTTACCATTCCTCTCCGATTCCAGATGGCTATGCTGTTGTCGTAGTGCATGAAGTTATAAAGGGATTTGAGGACCTGGAACTTGACTACCCTACAGGTGAAGGGGAGACTGCATTGAGAGATGGCAGAAAAACTACTATTCTGTGGCGGAAGGAACACATTGTGCTTCCAAATTGGAAGCCAAGGCCACCGTCTCCACCACCTCCGCCATCTCCGCCACGTCAGCCATCTCCGCCGCGCCAGCCATCTCCGCCGCGTCAGCCGTCTCCGCCACGCCAGCCGTCTCCGCCGCGTCAGCCATCTCCACCGCGTCAGCCGTCTCCGCCGCGTCAGCAGAAACAACCATCTCCGCCGCCTCTGCAGAAAGAGCCATCTCCACCGCCTCAGCAGAAACAGCCATCTCCGCCGCCTCAACCACGGGTGCTAAAGCGGAAGAGCACCACTGGCGCCGCTCCGGCGGCTAGTGCTACAGCTCGGAGTAAATCCTCAAAGAAGAAAGCGAAGGCTGCTCCTGCCAAGTTATCTTACGAGAAGACTCAAGAGGAACTTGAGCTATCAGTAAAGGAAGACGTGGCACGCCAGTTAGCACCGAAACGGCCCCCGCCTGAGCCGAAATTAGATCCGGTAAAAGTGAGGAGAACATTGGAAAACCTGAGGCGACCAACGGCTGAGGAAACGCTACCAGACTACGACCGCTCTATTATTAAGTCATGTACATCTCAGAAGGAGCGGCCGCGTGCAAGCGGGAGAAAAGTTGCCCAGCTCGGAGAACAGAAAAACCAATCGTGCCCCCCGCTCAATGTGTTTTCCGATATCCCGGTTGATTCGGAATATACAAAACTAATGAGAGCAGCTGCCGATAATCTTGGGGTGTCTTTGGTTGAATACTTAGGCTCTATGAAAGAGTATCCCATGGATGAGCCGTGCAAATACAAATACAAGCACGGGGAGCCTCTTGTCAGACTGGAGGAGGTCCGGAATCTTTCTACCAAAATGCGAAGATTGCATCAGTGGTACATGAAAGAAGCAAAGAAAGGGACAAACTATCTCATTTTGGGAATTAAAGATGAGCATTTCTTGCGTGGAAAAGACGAGATCCATATTGAATTTGAAGAATTATATCAGTTATTCAATCAAGACGCCATCGACAAATATATCGTCAGTGCCTATTGTCTGTAAGTATTTCTTCTGTAATTAAGTCTCTAGCTCAGCTCGTTCATTGCATGTATAATTATCCTCACTCTATAATGCAGATTGAAGATTCTCGAATGCAAACAAGGACGAATATATGACATTGGGTTCGTTGACCCAGATGTCGTTCATGGATATAATCTAAAATATAAACCCAATGAAACGGAGGACGCATTGGTGCAGGCGTTAAAGAGACAGGAAACCAAAAGGGAAATACTATTTCCTTACAACTTCGGGTGAGTGTTACTCTATTATACATATTCTATTCGTTTACTCGATGTTAAGTGTAATTGATGAGTTATGCATGCGCAGGTTCCACTATATTCTGCTAATCATTATTCCTGACAAAGGACTAGTACTAGTCATGGACCCGCTACATAGTGAGTCTGAGAAGTGGGAAGACATGGCTGAAATGCTGCAGAGGTAATTTTAACCATTATGGCACTATATCGGCAACTTTCGTTCATTTCCTAGTATCTAGTAATTAATAAGTCCTTTATTCATTTTCTTTGCCTGCCAGGGCTTGGAAACAGTTCACCAGTTGGGCTCGGGGTGAGTGGAAAGAGAAGCTTGAATTTAAAGAACTAAGTGTAAGTAGTACTAGCTAGACCCGCGCATCTGTTTGATTCTACTTTGAATAACATTATCATTTTGATTGATTATTATTTTGATTGAACTATATTCTCGTAAAGTGCCCGAGGCAGGGATCCGGGAATAATTTATGTGGATTCTACGTCTGCGAGTTCATTCGCGAGACGACCTGTGAGAGGGGCAGAATCTTAGAACAACTTCGAGTACGTTCACAATATTATTTTATTATCATCAATTGTGTTGAGATTCATTCATATATATATTGACCCCTTTATTTAAATTAGATCCAACGGATGCGGGACGAGCTCCTACCAAAGGACCGCGTGCGAGCAATTCAAAAGGAGTTGGCGGCATTCTTCTTAGATCAAGTCATATCTAAAGACGGAGAATATAATCCCAACAAGTAGGGATCGTAAGAGATATTGTATATATATGGTACTATATATGTAATAGGTTCGACTGCAAGGACGAAGAAATAGGTCACACTTTGATCTTATATTTATGACGATGTTGTGTAATGGTTCCTTCTTTGTTGTATATATGTAGTACCGTCGAATTGAATGCAAAACCTTAACCCTAAAAAGAAAAACAGTAAATGAAAAAGAAATTAAAACGAAAAACAGTAAAAGAACCCCTAAACCCTAAAACCCAGCGTGCAGACCTTTAGTCCCGGTTGGTTTTACCAACCGGGACTAAAGGTATCCGACCCCGAGCGCTCGACAGCGGCCACGTGGGGACCCTTTAGTACCGGTTTGTAACACAACCGGGACTAAAGGGTTGGGCCTTTAGTCACGATTGCGCAGTCCCGGTTGCGCAACCGGGACTAAAGGCCCTTACGGACCAGGGCTAAAAGCCTTTTTTCCACTAGTGACGGGCCACTCGGCCACCAATGACGGACCCCTTCGATGATGCCTATGATGTTAGCTTCTGCCCCCTCTACGACTCCATACGACGCCTCAATAGTCAATCCCGCCTGTCGTCGTCTGATGACCCACAAGTGTAGGGGATCGCAACAGTCTTCGCGGGTAGTATAACCCTAATTTATTGATTCGACACAAGGGGAGCCAAAGAATATTTATAAGCCTTAGCAGTTGAGTTGTCAATTCAACCACACCTGAAAAGGATTTCTCTCGAAGCAATTTATCAGTAGTAACAGTAATTTGATGGCAGCAGTAGAACAATAACAGTAGTAATAAAATAAAGGCAGCAATTGTGACAGCAGAAATATTGATTGTAAATAGCAGGATTAAAAACACCGTAGACATAGGGACAGATAGATGGGCGTTGCATGAATAAGATAGCTCATGAAATAAACATAACTAGGCGCGAAGCAAAATAGATATAGCATCCAAGTATTAAACAATCATAGTCATGTATTCCTAATTTAGCCGTACGTGCTTGCAATAATAATTTGCACGGCATCTTTTGTCCTACCATCCGGTTTCAGCCGGGCCAATTAAGGAACAAATGGCAATTAAGGTGTTCATTTTAATAGAACACCGGAGCAAAGCATTAACACACAATGAATACATGTAACCCTCGAATTGCCAACCATTCCCATCGATGTCCCCATTTCTGTCACTCGGGGTCTCCGGTTCCGGTTGACAACAAGTGCATACAATTAGTAGATAGGACCCAAAACATCAATTATATTCATGAAAACATAAAGTGTTCAGATCTGAAATCATGGCACCCAGGCCCAAAGTGACAAGCATTAAGCATAACTAATTGTACCAATGATGATTAACACAAATAGAGGATACTAGGCATTATGCCCTAACAATTTGGCATCGAATTACATGAGCAATCTTATTCAATCCCTTCCATCCCCTTGCCTACAGCAGGGAACTACTCACACATGGATGGGGATGTCATGGATGGTTGATGGAGAGGCGTTGGCGGTGACGATGGCGGCGATCTCCACTCCGACAGGGTGCCGGAACAGCGATCCTGGACTCCGAAATTAGGTTTCGCGATGGCGGCGGAGCTCCGTAAGGTTTTTGGAAAAAAAGTGTTCGGGGTCTTCGTTTTTAGGTCGAGAGGGAGCTTTTATGCCAAGGGGGGCCGAGAGGCGATGTCCCAGGGGCAGGGGCGGCCCTCGGCAGCGGCCTAGGTCCCAACCGCGGGTGGGACCCGCCCCTGCTCCTGGGGTGGCCCCCCTCGTGGTCTTCTGGCTCCGTGGCTATTTTCCCTCAAAAATCCCTTTTCTGATTTTTCTGGAATTTTCCGCGAACTTTTGAACCCTGCACAAAAGAAAGACACCAAATGCAATTCTGCTGAAAACAGCGTCAATTTGGGTTAGTTCCAAACAATTCATTAAAAATCAGAGGCAAAACAATAGCAAAGTGTTTGAAAAGTAGATACGTTTGCGACGTATCAACTCCCCCAAGCTTAGCTTATTGCTTGTCCTCAAGCAATTCAGTTGACAAACTAGATGCGATAAAAGAAACTTTGACAAACACATTTGCTTCATTTAAAGCATAGAAGTTTAAAACCATGATTAGTATTTTAATAAGCACGTGAAAGAAGTTGCAAAAACAATAGAACTTGAGCAATCATGGAGACTCATGCAAAACTCACAATATGCTAACAAGTAATAATTTAAACATGCAAACAAATAGCACCGATGCAATGCATATAACTAGGCATGGTAAAGTGATCTCTCGCTTGCCCCTTTTGTGGAGCAAAACATAAATGCCGGGCACCTCTTGAGACATTAAACGGTGACTAGATGTAAAGTTTTCAGAATTGAGAGAGTGTCTCAAACATGCTCCAATCATTACAACTTTGGGACAAAGCACATTATACTCAGAATGACAGCAATGCTCGATAAGATGGTGCTCAAAGAAGGGTGACGACTCAACATAATATAAAAGAAAGGCCCTTCGCAGAGGGAAGCAGGGATTAGTCATGTGCTAGAGCTTTTTTATTTTTATAAACAGAAGTAAAACAGTTTTGAGAGATGCATGCTTTCGTCAACGATTTCACAACAGAGAAGCTATCTAGCCCCTCATAACAAGCAAGGCTTTTAGAATTGTAAGAGCAGCTGGTTTTTTAGAGTAGCGAGTACGCTCCTCTTTATCCTTGGTTTCACCACTGTCCAATATTTAGAGCTGATTTCTCAAATTTTCATTGCGCGGAGGAGAATGGTGAGTTATATTTATATTTTGCATAAGCTGCTCTCGGTTTGATTCATGTGAGGATGTAATCCATCAACACCGGGTGAAAGGGGGGGGGGGGATGACCTTGCTTGTCACAAGTTATATCTAGCTCTCTACTGCTTCCTCATGAACTAACAACAGAGACATAAAAAGGAGCATTTTGAATAATTTAAAGGTAGCACATGACAAATTTATTTGGAATGGCGGTGAAATACCATATATAGGAAGATATAGTGGACTCAAATGAAATACTTTGGCTTAAGGAATATGGATGCATGGATGGACCATTACACCCAGTGCAAATGGAGGCTAGCAAAAGACTTGGGAGCGACCGATCGAGAGCACTACTGTCATAATCATGCTTTGCGACAAAATTAATCAATGAATAAAGCATATGAGTGATACTATAATTTTAAGCACAATAAATCTTGCGACAAACTGTATTTTTTAGTCTTTTGATATGCGTGAACATGTGCCAAGTCAATCCAAATAAATCTTTCGGAGGAGGATCTCACTTCACCATACCATGTTATAAACAATGCAAAACATGCTCATGTCTACATGACAAATTATTTACTCTTAACATGTTGAGGCTAAGCATAAGAATCCATAAGGGCTAAGCAATATCATCTACGCAATATTCTATCATAGCAAACTAAAACATGAGCACGAGGATAAACATATGTACAAAAATGAAAGCAAATAGAGTTCATACCAAATTTCCTCATCATATCTGTGCTACCAAATATCATCATTATTGCATAGACACTTGCACATCCGAAAGATATAGAAATAATAAAAGTGTGCACGTGTTGTCTCGAACACGGGTTGAACTCTAAAATAACTATACAAAATAAAGAAGAAGGGAAAATATTTTTGTGTTTTTCAAATAGTGAAAAGGGAAAAGTACAAAAGTTAAAAGAGAAATCTTTTTGTTGTTTTCGATTTTGGAAAGGAAGCAACTTAAAACGAAAGAGAGAACGACCGAACAAAAAGAAAAAGGAAATATTTTTGGTCTTTTTGATTATAAGAAAGAAAAGCAAGCAAAGAGAAAATCTTTTTGGGTTTTCAAATAGTAAACAAAAAAAGCAACAAAAGCAACTGAACAAAATAAAAAGAACAAAAAGAAAGCAAAAAAGAAAACTAATGAATATACAAAGGAATAACGAACACACCGACATATGATAGTTGAGTGAATGAAATAAAAAGATGTCGGTGAGAGATACGTACTGATATTGTTTTAAGCTCTAATCAGCTCAGTGGCCACATACACAAATCATTCTTTCCATTGGCAAGAATTGAACATATTTCGCTTGACTCGAATAATTGGTGGGTATTGTTAAACTTAGTTTTCTGTCAGGACTGAAATATCTTAATATGTTGAGCTTTTCTGACAACATGTTATCAGTAATAGACGGAGAAGGCGATTATCAGTTTCCTCCCCTACCTAACATGCGAGACCTTTACCTTTCGTTCTGCAACCTTACAAACTTCCAAGTATCTTGAGGTATCAATATAAGATGCGTGATGTCGTTCTTTCAAGTAATAATATAGATGGTGTTATACCATGCTGGATGTGGGAGAATGGGAAGAATAGCATTCGGCTCAACCTTTCACCCTACCATGAGAATTTGGATTTTATTGATCTTAGTTCTAATAGACTTGAAGGAAATTAGCCGATACCACTCATATCCACAGGATCAGTTTTGTTAGACTACTCCAACAATAGCCTGTCATCCATTACACTGGCCGTGAATATACATACCAATAGCTCCATCTATCTTAATTTATCCAAGAATAAACTAAATGGTCATATACCAGCTTTAGTTTGTGGTGCAAACTATGAAATGCTTGACTTGTCGTACAACAACCTTACTGGCCCGGTTCCAGCCTGGTTACTACAACATGGCAATACGTAAAATGTTAAAATTGAGAGAGAACCAATTACATGGGATGTTGCCTGAAAATATTGGAGAAAGTTGTATGTTTCAGACAATAGATTTGAACAGCAACCAAATTGAAGGGAAAATACCCAGATCACTATCTAACTGCAGAAGTTTAGAGGTTCTTGACATTGGTAACAATCAAATTCTTGATTCTTTTCCATATTGGTTGGGTAAGATGTCCAATCTTCGGATTCTCATCTTGAGATTGAATCAATTCTATGGTTCAATAGGAGGCCCGGATGAAAGTGCTGCAACCAGTAAGAACTTCTCTGGATTGCAGATTATTGATTTGGCATCAAATAACTTTTCTGGAAGCTTGAACTCAAAATGGTTTGGCAAGCTAGAATCAATGATGGCCAACTCTAGCGGTTAGGGTAATGCCCTGGCCCTTGATACAAGAATTCCTCGGGAGTACTACAAAGAAATCCTCACATTTAAGGGATCGTTCTTACATAGTACTTTTAAGATGATGGATTTCTCAAACAACGCATTTGATGGCCCCATTCCAGAATCAATTGGAAAGCTCATTGCTCTACATGGCCTGAACATGTCACACAACGCCTTCACTGGAGGAATCCCATCAAAGCTTGGTGACTTAGCTCAGCTCGAGTCACTGGACCTCAGTATGCACAAGCTCTCAGGGGCAATCCCACAAGAGCTAACCATCCTAACATATCTCGCAGTGCTGAATCTCTCCTACAATAATTTGACCGGTATGATACCGAAAGGGCCGCAAGTCTCTTTGTTCCCCAACAGCTCATTCGAAGGCAATGATGGACTTTGTGGAAGGCCACTTTCCAAACAGTGCAACAATTCTGGTACGGGAACCCTGAACTCGTCAGTGTCTTCAAAAGATAGTGTTGGGACCGTAGTGTTGTTTGTGTTTGTGGGTTCTGGATTCGGAGTCGGCTTTGCGGTGGCAGTCGTGTTGTCAGTGGGTTGGCAGGCCAAACGGTGGAACTATGGGTGCCTCCTGTTCCACCAGTGATGATGATGTGACTTGGGATGTTTCGGTGTGTGTTTGTGTGTACGGATCTACTTGTTTGAGATTGATGCAGCTTTGCTTCTCTTCATATTTAAACTGTAAAATTAGTAAGCAAAATCACCTGTGACGGCAATTCCTCGACGGCGAGGGTGGCATGGTAAACCTCGACCCCCTTGCCTCTCTCGTGAGTATGAAACTGTGTCGCAAAATCCTTATCTCTGAGTTGGTGAAATGTGGTCACGCGAAAAGGTAATTGATGCAGCATTGATGTTACACACTTCGAGTCCAATTATAGTTACCGTTCCTCTCAAGCAATCCTGTATTTCACGCACCAATGTAATGACAAAAATGAGATGCGGTCGTGCCATAGACACATTTTGTCGGACACCTGGAGCGTGAAATTCCTCATGATGATATGTTTGGGGTTGTGTGCATCTTAGTTATGCAGAGGCCGGGTGTAATGCTTAATACTTTTTAAGTAATAAAATCCCTTTATCAAAAAAAAATGATCACAAAGTGAAAAAAAGGAGCTAGTCTCTAGCAACTTTGTGGCCTTCTCCGACCAGGCGTGTTTCCGGGTATCGTCTCTTCGGACTTCTTTCTTCTTCTTTGCTTGAGTGAGGGTCCGTCGTAGCATGAGGGAATTGCACAAACCACTGCCTATTGGTCTTGTTTTTGTGCAATTTACGGGTTTGTTGCTTTTAACACTACATATTGGGGTAATCAGTTGCAGCCAGGTCTAGTCTATCGTTTATTTTTGTTAACATGAGTTGTTGTGAAGTGGGTCCCACTTGTAAGTGCCCATGTGCAAACAAACCAACTACATCAGCCAACGGATCAAGTCAATAGATGTAGCCAATAATGAATATGGAAAGTTTCTAATCATTTGGATCAGATGTTAGGGAGATATTAGCGGGTTTTAACTCAGACTTGTTTCTTATCGACATACAAAAGCTTGGGTCAACCAGACATTCTTTCAGATATTTCAATAACTTCTCGAAACAAATTTATGTTGGCAAAAACATGATAAATGTATGAATCCTATTAACAACACATCTTGCTTGGTGAACTTCATCTTGCTCTTGGGGATAAGATATATCAGTTGATCTCATTCGTCCTGCTCGGGCGAAGACCCGACCCTCGCGTCGTCCTGCTCGGGCGACTCGGGGGAGCAAACCGAGCACCGCCGTCGGCCCCCACATCGATGTCTCCCCTCCTCCGCCGCTGCCGCTGGCCTCGCCGCGGTGGCGGCGGCCCCCGTCGCCGAAGACGGCTGGGGAGCCCGCGGTGGACGCGAGGCGGCCCGGCGTCCTGCGTCGTCTTCCCCGGTGCGATGCGGCGGTTTGGTGGCGGGAGGACGGTGCGGGCTGGGCGACGGAGCTGTGGCCGGCGGTGGTGTGGATGGTGCCGAGCGGCGGCCAACGTCGCTGCGCGTGGCGGCGGACGCGGCCAGTGCCCGCTCTGGGCCCAGATGGGGTTGGGCAGGCCGCGGCTAGCGGGGCTTCTCCTTGCAGCATGGTGGTGTTGCTCTGTCGGGGCGGCGGCGGCAGGGTGGTGGCGACTCCAGCCGCGGTGGCTGGGCGGCTCCCCCTGGCAAGTCGCTAGGCCGTCGGTGGTGGACGCGAGGCGGCCCTCCTCATTGGCCGGCACGGTGCCGGGTGGTGGTGTGGCTGTTCGCGAGGTGGTGCTGGCCGCTGATGGTCGGAGGTATGCGGATGCCCTCTTGGTGGTTCTTGGGTGTGGCCGGAACTCCGGTTGCTCCCCTTCTCAGTGCTGGCCGGCAGGATGCCGGTGGTGTCTTGGTCCTCTCTCCGCCATCCATCGTCCTGCTGTTGCGCGCATCTGCAGTAGGGTGACGGTGTCTTGGCTTGCAGTGGCAAGCCATGAAGGCAGCTTGCTTCCTTCATGGGGGGCGGTCGTGGGTGTGAGGAGAGCCCTTCCTTGTCTTGCTATCAGTGGCGACGGGCGCTGTTCCGTCTTGCTGGCGAGCTCTATGGTTCTGCAGATGGCAGCCATGGATGCGGCTTCCTCCTATCCCGGAGGGCCGTGGCTCGAAGGTGGGCTTGCCGCGGTTTTTCCCCACTTGATTTTCGACCTTCCTGGTGTGTTCCCCAGAGTGTCTTGGCTAGCTTTGCTCTTCGGTGGTGCCGGTGGATGGTGCAGCCTCGGCTATGCTGTGTTGTTCGATTGCTTTGTGGCTCTTCACACGACAGCATGTGCGCATGCTTGCGAAGCTATCCGGACGTAGACTCGGCTCTGTGACCCCCTTCGAATTCGCCGGTGGCATCGTTGTCATGTCGTGGACTCGGCGGCGGGTGGCCCTTCGTCAGGTGGACTCGGTTGCACGTTGCCCTTCGTCCCCGTTGATTGCATTGAGGTGCCATGGTTTGGTCTCGGTTGATCAGAGCTTTTCGTCTTTGGTGGTGGTGCTTCTCTCGCAATGTGCCTGTTGTGGGTTTGTCTTGTTGATGTTTGTGGTGGTTTCTCTTGTGGTATGATGAGGTTTGTACCTTTGGTTCCGTCTGTGCCATGCTTGCCCTTCGATAGCTTTGTTCTATCTCGGTAATGCGGCGGGCCAATGTACCCCTCATCGGGGACTCTTGCTTAGAGCCCATCTCTGAGTTTCTTGGTGTGTGCGTGTGCGTTTTGGGTGGGTTTAGATATGCGTGGGTGTTTTTCTGGTTGTGTTTCTTCTGTCTTGCATCCCCTGTATTCCGATTCACTTGAACCCTATCTTGTAATGAGCTGTGAAGCCTCATAGGCAACAAATGAATACAAATTCAGGTGGGGATTAAATTCAAAAAAAAATAAGATATATCAGTTGGGGATCATCTAAACAAATCAAAGGTTACATTGAAGGCTAAAAGAGCGCATGGGAGTACTACTACTAGCTCGTCGTAATTAATCTGCATATGCAAAATTAATTATTTGGACACATTTTCTTTCTTCAGAAAGAGAAAAACACTCCTGTCATATTCTATTGCGAGAAAAGAAGAAAAACATATGGATCGGGATCGTTATACATCAAGGTTCTTCCGCGCGGCGTCAGGCAGCGTTAGTTGCGGCTAGCCAGCCACTCGTCGTCCTCCTCCTCCTTGAGGACGCGGTCCGCGTGGTTGAGTCCAGCGGCGAGCTTGGCTTTTCTGCCCCCGCGGAGCTGAAGCACCCTTGCGTAAGCAGGGTCCTCCCAGTAGTTGCACTTGTACCGCTTGTCTAGCGACTCGACCACAATCTCCTCCTCGGATCGCTCGTAGCCTCGCTTCGCCCCCGCCGACGGCGCGTACGCGGCGACGTCCTTCCAGCGGGGGTGCTCCTCTGAGTCGTCGTCGTCGTCGTCGCACCTGTGCCGCTTCTCCATCATCGCCGCGTCCAGCTTGCCCTCCGGCCGCTCGTGGCGTCTCTTCATCCCTACCCATGCCGGTTCGCACGCACATGCATAGTCGTGGTAGTAGCACTTCTCCATGGCTTCGCGCGCTTCTCCAAGCCAACGATCGATGGGTTTCTTAGTAAGTTTTACACCTTTGAGGCCTCCCCGGTCCTTCATTATATAGAAACCGGCCAGCCACGCGCTTAGAATCTCGGTCCGAATCGAAGTGGGTTAGCTAATTGGTACCTGGACTACGACTTTGCTTGCTAATTGGTTACCGCGACTATCCCGTTGTCGGTTTATACTTTATCGTTCCTTTAATTCGAAGGGGAAACGGTGTCTGTGCCACCAAATCCGAAGAATCGGAGCTGCATTCATGCAGATGACGCTTTCTCGCGAAGATGATCAAGGGGCAGCTGGAGAAATGTCCGAGCAGATCATCGATCATCCGATCTGTTTCCAAACCTTCACCATGTTTCAGATTTTGAATCCCCGAACCTGTTTGCATCTGGATCGCATGCATGTCCACGAGTTAAAGCAAGTATAATAGGAAAGAACCAACTGGACAAAAGACGCTCTCTGGTCGCTCCCGCGGGCGGCCAGGAGCGGAACCCTAGCCGCCGCCAGAGGCAACCGGCCATCCCCGCCTCCCCTCGCCGCCGCCGGGCGACAGGTCGGGGTCGCCGGGCAAAGCCCGCGCGGCTCGGCGGTGGCGGGGTCCTCTCCTCCTCCTGCTGGTTGCGGCGCGGCGCGGGCCGGCCTCTCCGGCGGGAGCTCGGGCGACGGTAGCGCCGGCTCGAGGCGGCGCAGGGGCGGCGCGGCGCAGGGCGACGCGGGCGTGCCGCGTGGCGCGGCGGTGCGGGCGAGGTGGCGGCGGCGCGGTGGCGTGGTTGGGATGGGGTCGGCGGTGGTCCCAGCAGGCGGATGGAGCAGCGCGCCCTGCTGCTCGTGGGGCTCGGGGGAGCCGCCGGCGGCGTGCGGGCCCAATCCGGGCCCGATCTGGGTCTGGCGGGCCGAGGCCGCGGCGTGCTCGGCCGGACAGCATCGGCTGTCCACTGAGCTTGGCGCTGGGGGCTGCTCTCGGGAGGTGGTTTGTGGCGGCTCTGGGCGCGGTGGTGGATGGCGGTGTGGAGGCGCTGCGTTCCCTGCTGCTCCGGCCGTGCGGGCGGCGGGGCGTCGGTGCCGGCGCCGGATGGACGGTCATGGTGCACCGCTGTGGGCTTGGTGGGCGGAGGTGTTTTGGATGCTGGAGCGGCGGGTAGGATTAGGAAAAGGGTTCCCTTCTTAAAGGCCACTTTACCACCTATGCCACTTGGCGATCCTGTGAAGAAGAAAAATTGAATTTAATTAGTTATTACAACCACGTGTATGAGAAGCAAAAGCACTGCCTTGCATGGACGAGACCCAATCGCGCACGTCTCCGCACGATAGCGACAGGAGCCAAATTTAATCGTACGCACCCACACGCGAACAGGAACATTCAAAGCGCCCCGCGTACGTTTGCATGCCAGTGTCCAAACCCCGCGTACCTCTTCGGTCTAGCATACATTTCCTTCTGTACAAATGTACAAATTACATATAAGTAAATGTACAAAATCTATTATACGAATAAATTAAATTTAAATCTCTTTTACATACCGATATATGAGTTGGATTACTTGTACCCCCACCCTAAACCCGAACTTATATATACAAGTTACAAGTTTTCGTAATCTAGCGGCTCGGCTTCGTCCCCCGTCGCCGCTACCGCGGCGTACGGGGGACTCAGCCTCGGGGCGTCGCGTCGACGGCGATGAATCCTCCGTACCCTAACGCCTACGTTAACGCGACACATGGAAGTACAGAGTATATACAATAGAAAGTACAGAATAGTGCGATTCGGATGTACATCCGCGCGCACATCGGTGTACACCCACGCGAACCTGCTGTACATCCGCGCCCAACTCACCTGTACATCCGCGCGCACATCGTCGTACATCCGCGCACAAATCGTTGTATATCCGCGCGAAAGATAACAGAAAGTACAAAACTACACATGATGTACAACTATAATGCTACCGAGTGTACAAACTATATAGAACCGGTAGTACAAAAAAAAAGTTTCTCGAAACTTATCAACATGGGATCTAGTTTTGAAGATCTCGACGCGAGGATCTCAAATATGAAAACGGTTCGTAATTCTAAAATACGGTTCTAGAGATATTTTATTTTAAAAAAACGAATCTAAAAATAAATGCGTTTCCACCCATCCGTACTCCAACCGGTGGGATGGGAAAATCCCACCAAAACTCTCTAGTGTTGCCACTTGTCACACATGCAAACACCCACGGGGGACCAAACGAGGAGAAGGCGCCACTTGGCGCGAGGAGAGCGGAGGAAAAGTTCCCTTTACAAAGGGAACCCTTTTTTTAGTGATTACCTGGAGCGGCGGCTCCAGTTCTTGGTGGCATTGACGTGGTGTTGTTGGCCGTGTGGGCGGCGGTGCTCCAGGTGGGCCTGATCTGGGCCGCGGGGCCTCGGGCAGAGTGGGCGTTGGTGCCCCAGTGTGCCTTGGTCGCTCGGGCGACATGGTGGTGCCGGTGGTTGCCCTCTCCTCTCGCTGCTGCCTCACCAGCGGTTGTTGGCGAGGTGCTGTTCTTTGCTGCGGGCGGGGACATCGGCGCGTCGGCGTGTGTCTCCGTCGTCCCTAATTCTTCCGTCGAGAACTCCAGATCTGGCGTCTGTATGGGCAGGCTTCGATCTTGGCCGGACCGGTGCGGCATCGACAGGCCAGTGCGTGGATCTGGTGGCGGTCAAATCTGTGCGGGTGGCGCTCACGACGCTGCTGTTCTTCGCGGCGACTTTTGAAGCACCCTTTGGGGGTGGTGGTTGGGTTCTAGCGAAAGCTTTGCAAGGCCTTTGGCCAGTACCGGCGACGATGACGCCCCTGGACGCCACTCCCCTTCTTGGAGGCGTCGCCATCAAGCCCTCCTCCTTCGGCTTCTACGTCCCGAAGACAGCGGTGGTCGGTTCAGCACCGCGTCCTCCCATTTTGATCGAGGCTGGTGCTGGCTTAGCGTGAGCAGTTAGGTGCTATGGGTGTGTTGTTTGGTGGTATTTTTCTTGTAAAACTGGTACCCCCAGTGTACTCTGTTGTGCTTTATAAAACCAGGGCTCTTGGAGCTTTTTCTCTAAAAAAAGCAAGTATAATAGAGTCTAGTCAGCTGGCTATAGGCTATTGCACTTGACCAAATTTCTAGTTGGAAGAGAGAGAAGCGATGAGAGAGAAGGGAGCCGGCGCTTCGGGTAGCGCCTAGCTCTAGCATAGAAATCAAAAGTTAAAAGTCGGCATGCAGCCTGCCCACTAGCGCTAGAGCTGGCGCTTCCCCCATATGTTTTTTGAAGCGAAAAACAGTACTTGCGTACTGCAGATTTTAATTAATTTTCAGGGTTTAAGGGTACAAAAAGTAGATACTAAAACTAAGTACAAGAGGGTTGTACAGAAAGCGAAAGCGAAAGAAAACGAAATCAGATGAAGCTGTCCACCCAAGCTGCAAAATCTGCATAAGCTTTCCTTGTAGCTCTGTATTTCAGAAGCTTCATTTCCTCCTTGAATATCGCACGGCATCTATATAAGTTTGGGTGCATCTGCTGAAATATGCTTGTCTTCCAAATGGCCCAAAGCCCCATCAGTATAATCTCCATGAAGAAAGGCTGCCCAATTCTGCTCTTCAAAATTTGAAGACACTCTAATCCATGTCTGTTGGTAAGTACGGCATAGGGAGCCAGGAAACGCCAACAGGTTTGTGCAAAAGGACAGTGGAAAAACAAATGGTCCCTGGTCTCAAGTCTAATCCCTGGCATGCACCATTTCAAAATTTAAGTATTCAATAGAGCTCATTCTAGAGTCAGCTTATTATATTGATGGTTGTTCTCATAGCTGTAAGTGACATGGCATGGGTATAGAGCCAGGAACCGGCTACATTATTATCTTTACTCTTAGCCAAACTCTGTTTTTATTTGATTGCGTAATAATTGGGGGCATATGCATTGCTGAGCACACGGTTACACCTGTAACCAGAGGGCAACCGAGAATCAAAGAACAATCAAATGTCCCTTCTATGTAATTTGTATCATCGACAATGTTGTACGGAGTACAAACAAAATAGGTTGTGGACTTCTAACCTTATTGTTCGGAAGTTTTCTCTAGATCTAGAACTTTTTCTAAATAAGATAAAATATTTGCTATTTTCTTTAACTCGCAACAGTGACCCTCGCAAATCGTCTTTCATGTCTTAAAAATATTCGAAAAATGGATTTATAGTTTCAATCGTAGCCACAACAATGCTTTGCTAAAAAATATGTGTTGATAACTTCTTCAATCATCTTTGATTTTGTAGAGTAACACTAGTAGAAAAAGGTCCTCTAGTCCCGGTTGGGAACGGGCTCTAGTCCCGGTTATCCAACCGGGAAAACGAAATCGGGACTAAAGGCTCCATCCTTTAGTCCCGGTTCTCCACGTGGCTGCGGTCGAGCGCTAGGGGCTGTAGAACCTTTAGTCCCGGTTGGTGTTAGTTTTCCATTTCTGTTCTCCATTCAATTGTTTTTCATTTCAAACAGTTTTGGTATACATATTCTACGCTACTACATACTATACACGTTGATGCATATATAATATAATTTCTCTTACGAGCATACATATATATACAATTTGGGAAAATAAATG